>CM061056.1:35269953-35320813 GCA_030762865.1 Paraleonurus japonicus
CTAGGTGGTGTAGTTTAAAGAATTTTATTATTGATATAGAAACTTTTGATAACTAGTTATTTTTTAATCTTTTTATACAAAACACTATTGAAATAATCATTTCACTTCTATGATCATTAATTTAGGTAAAAAAATTACTTAGGAAGTTCCAATTGATCTAAAATTATTCTAACAAATACTGCTATTTTTCTCTTTTTGTATGCTAAAAGAGAAATCTATTGAGTGTTTGTAGGATTCTGAATAATCTCGGTGTGACCCGTGATAAATCATTGATTTTTATGTTATATCATTCAAAAGTTTTATTTTTCGTCTTTTTCTTCCATTATTTGCACTAGGTGGTGTAGTTTTTAGAATGTTATTATTGATATCGAAATATTGTGATAACTAGTTATTTTTTTATCTTTTTGTTACAAAACACTATTGAAATTATGATTTTACTTCAATGATCATCAATTAAGGTAGAAAATTACTTAGAAAGTCCCAATGGATCTAAAATTAGTTTAACAAACACTCAAGTTATTTTCGTCTTTTTGTATGCTAAAACAGAAATCTACAGAGTTTTTGTACGATTCTGAATAATCTCGGTATTGACCTTGATAAATCATTGAATTTTATGTTTTTGTTTTCAAAAGTTTTATTTTTCGCTCTTTTCCTCCATTATTCGTGCACTAGGTGGTTTAGTTTTTAGAATGTTATTAACACAATTGAAATGATCATTTCACTTCAATGATTATTAATTTATGGAAAAAATTAGTTAGTAAGTTACAATTGATCTAAAATTAGTCGAACAAATACTGCTATTTTTTCTCTTTATATGCTAAAACAGAAATCTATAAGGTTTTTTAGGATTCTCAATAATCTCGGTGTGACCCGTGATAAATCATTGATTTTGATGTTTTTACATTCAACAGCTTTATTTTTCGGTTTTTTCCTCCATTATTTTCACTATGTGGTGTAGTTTTTAGAATGTTATTATGGATATCGAAACTTTGTGATAACTAGTTATTTTTTATCTTTTGATACAAAACACTACCTAATTATCATTTCACTTCAATGATCATAAATTAATGTAATAAAAGTACTTAGAAAATCTCAATGAATCTCAAATTAATCTAACAAACACTCGTTATTTTTCGCTTTTTACGCTAAATCATAAATATATAGAGTTTTTGTCGGATTTTGAATAAACTCGTGTAACCCGTGATAAATCATTGATTTTTTTGTTTTTGCATTCAAAAGTATTATTTTTCGGTCTTTTCCTCCATTATTTGCACTAGGTTGTGTAGTTTTAGAATTTTATTATTGATATCGAAACTTTTGATAACTAGTTATTTTTTAATCTTTTGATACGAAACACTATTTAAATAATCATTTTACTTCTATGATCATTAATTTAGGTAAAAAAATTACTTAGGAAGTTCCAATTGATCTAAAATTATTCTAACAAATACTCGTTATTTTTTCTTTTTGTATGCTAAAAAGAGAAATCTATTGAGTGTTTGTAGGATTCTCAATAATCTCGTGTGACCCGTGATAAATCATTGATTTTTATGTTATATCATTCAAAAGTTTTATTTTTCGGTCTTTTTCTTCCATTATTTGCACTAGGTGGTGTAGTTTTTAGAATGTTATTATTGATATCGAAATATTGTGATAACTAGTTATTTTTTTATCTTTTGATACAAAACACTATTGAAATTATGATTTTACTTCAATGATCATCAATTAAGGTAGAAAATTACTTAGAAAGTCCCAATGGATCTCAAATTAGTCTAACAAACACTCGTTATTTTTCGTCTTTTTGTATGCTAAAACAGAAATCTACAGAGTTTTTGTTCGATTCTGAATAATCTCGGTATTGACCTTGATAAATCATTGAATTTTATGTTTTTGTTTTCAAAAGTTTTATTTTTCGCTCTTTTCCTCCATTATTTGCACTAGGTGGTTTAGTTTTTAGAATGTTATTAACACAATTGAAATGATCATTTCACTTCAATGATTATTAATTTATGGAAAAAAATTAGTTAGTAAGTTACAATTGATCTAAAATTAGTCGAACAAATACTCGTTATTTTTTCTCTTTATATGCTAAAATGTAAATCTATAAGGTTTTTTTAGGATTCTCAATAATCTCGTGTGACCCGTGATAAATCATTGATTTTGATGTTTTTACATTCAACGCTTTTATTTTTCGGTTTTTTCCTCCATTATTTTCACTATGTGGTGTAGTTTTTAGAATGTTATATGGATATCAAACATTGTGATAACTAGTTATTTTTTATCTTTTTGATACAAAACACTACCAAATTATCATTTCACTTCAATGATCGTAAATTAAGTAATAAAAGTACTTAGAAAATCCCAATGAATCTCAAATTAGTCTCACAAACACTCATTATTTTTCGTCTTTTTTACGCTAAATCAGAAATCTATAGAGTTTTTGTCGGATTTTGAATAAACTCGTGTAACCGTGATAAATCATTGATTTTTTTGTTTTTGCATTCAAAAGTATTATTTTTCGGTCTTTTCCCTCCATTATTTGCACTAGGTGGTGTAGTTTAAAGAATTTTATTATTGATATCGAAACTTTTTGATAACTAGTTATTTTTAATCTTTTTATACAAAACACTATTGAAATAATCATTTCACTTCTATGATTATTAATTTAGGTAAAAAAATTACTTAGGAAGTTCCAATTATCTAAAATTATTCTAACAAATACTGCGTTATTTTTTCTCTTTTGTATGCTAAAAGAGAAATTTATAGAGGTTTTATAGGATTCGAATAATCCCGGTGTGACCCGTGATAAATCATTGATTTTTATGTTTTTGCATTCAAAAGTTTTATTTTTCGGTCTTTTTCCTCAATTATTTGCACTAGGTGGTGTAGTTTTTAGAATGTTATTATTGATATCGAAATTTTGTGATAACTAGTTATTTTTTTATCTTTTGATACAAAACACTATTAAAATTATGATTTTACTTCAATGATCATCAATTAAGGTAGAAAATTACTTAGAAAGTCCCAATGGATCTCAAATTAGTCTAACAAACACTCGTTATTTTTCGTCTTTTTGTATGCTAAAACAGTAAATCTACAGAGTTTTTGTACGATTCTGAATAATCTCGGTATTGACCTTGATAAATCATTGAATTTTATGTTTTTGTTTTCAAAAGTTTTATTTTTCGCTCTTTTCCCTCCATTATTTGCACTAGGTGGTTTAGTTTTAGAATGTTATTAACACAATTGAAATGATCATTTCACTTCAATGATTATTAATTTATGGAAAAAAATTAGTTAGTAAGTTACAATTGATCTAAAATTAGTCGAACAAATACTCGTTATTTTTTCTCTTTTATATGCTAAAACAGAAATCTATAAGGTTTTTTTAGGATTCTCAATAATCTCGGTGTGACCCGTGATAAATCATTGATTTTGATGTTTTTACATTCAACAGCTTTTATTTTTCGGTTTTTTCCTCCATTATTTTCACTATGTGGTGTAGTTTTTAGAATGTTATATGGATATCGAAACATTGTGATAACTAGTTATTTTTTACCTTTTTGATACAAAACACTACCAAATTATCATTTCACTTCAATGATCAAATTAAGTAATAAAAGTACTTAGAAAATCCCAATGAATCTCAAATTAGTCTAACAAACACTCATTATTTTTCGCCTTTTTTACGCTAAATCGTAAATCTATAGAGTTTTTGTCGGATTTTGAATAAACTCGGTGTAACCGTGATAAATCATTGATTTTTTGTTTTTGCATTCAAAATTATTATTTTTCGGTCTTTTCCCTCCATTATTTGCACTAGGTGGTGTAGTTTAAAGAATTTTATTATTGATATAGAAACTTTTTGATAACTAGTTATTTTTAATCTTTTATACAAAACACTATTGAAATAATCATTTCACTTCTATGATCATTAATTTAGGTAAAAAAATTACTTAGGAAGTTCCAATTGATCTAAAATTATTCTAACAAATACTCGTTATTTTTTCTCTTTTTGTATGCTAAAAGAGAAATCTATAGATTTTGTAGGATTCTCAATAATCCGGTGTGACCCGTGATAAATCATTGATTTTTATGTTTTTGCATTCAAAAGTTTTATTTTTCGGTCTTTTTCCTCAATTATTTGCACTAGGTGGTGTAGTTTTTTAGAATGTTATTATTGATATCGAAATTTTGTGATAACTAGTTATTTTTTTATCTTTTTGATACAAAACACTATTAAAATTATGATTTTACTTCAATGATCATCAATTAAGGTAGAAAATTACTTAGAAAGTCCCAATGGATCTCAAATTAGTCTAACAAACACTCGTTATTTTTCGTCTTTTTGTATGCTAAAACAGTAAATCTATAGAGTTTTTGTAGGATTCTGAATAATCTCGGTATTGACCTTGATAAATCATTGAATTTTATGTTTTTGCTTTAAGTTTTATTTTTCGGTCTTTTCCCTCCATTATTCGTGCACTAGGTGGTTTAGTTTTTAGAATGTTATTAACACAATTGAAATGATTATTAATTTATGGAAAAATATTACTTAGTAAGTTACAATTGATCTAAAATTAGTCGAACAAATACTCGTTATTTTTTCTCTTTTATATGCTAAAACATAAATCTATAAGGTTTTTTTAGGATTCGACAATAATCTCGGTGTGACCCGTGATAAATCATTGATTTTGATGTTTTTACATTCAACGGTTTTATTTTTCGGTTTTTTTTCCTCCATTATTTTTCACTATGTGGTGTAGTTTTTAGAATGTTATATGGATATCGAAACATTGTGATTACTAGTTATTTTTATCTTTTGATACAAAACACTAACAAATTATCATTTCACTTCAATGATCGAAATTAAGTAATAAAAGTACTTAGAAAATCCCAATGAATCTCAAATTAGTCTCATAAACACTCATTATTTTTCGTCTTTTTTACGCTAAATGTGAAATCTATAGAGTTTTTGTCGGATTTTGAATAAACTCGGTGTAACCGGTGATAAATCATTGATTTTTTTGTTTTTGCATTCAAAAGTATTATTTTTCGGTCTTTTCCTCCATTATTTGCACTAGGTGGTGTAGTTTAAAGAATTTTATTATTGATATCGAAACTTTTTGATAACTAGTTATTTTTAATCTTTTTATACAAAACACTATTGAAATAATCATTTCACTTCTATGATTATTAATTTAGGTAAAAAAATTACTTAGGAAGTTCCAATTATCTAAAATTATTCTAACAAATACTCGTTATTTTTTCTCTTTTTGTATGCTAAAAGAGAAATTTATAGAGGTTTTATAGGATTCTGAATAATCCCGGTGTGACCCGTGATAAATCATTGATTTTTATGTTTTTGCATTCAAAAGTTTTATTTTTCGGTCTTTTTCCTCCATTATTTGCACTAGGTGGTGTAGTTTTTAGAATGTTATTATTGATATCGAAATTTTGTGATAACTAGTTATTTTTTATCTTTTGATACAAAACACTATTAAAATTATGATTTTACTTCAATGATCATCAATTAAGGTAGAAAATTAATTAGAAAGTCCCAATGGATCTCAAATTAGTCTAACAAACACTCGTTATTTTTCGCTCTTTTTGTATGCTAAAACGAGAAATCGATAGAGTTTTTGTAGGATTCTGAATAATCTCGGTATTGACCTTGATAAATCATTGAATTTTATGTTTTTGCTTTCAAAAGTTTTATTTTTCGGTCTTTTCTCTCCATTATTTGCACTAGGTGGTTTAGTTTTTAGAATGTTATTAACACAATTGAAATGATCATTTCACTTCAATGATTATTAATTTATGGAAAAAAATTAGTTAGTAAGTTACAATTGATCTAAAATTAGTCGAACAAATACTCGTTATTTTTCTCTTTTGTATGCTAAAACAAATCTATAAGGTTTTTGTAGGATTCTGAATAATCTCGGTGTGACTGTGATAAATCATTGATTTTGATGTTTTTACATTCAACAGCTTTTATTTTTCGGTTTTTCCCTCCATTATTTTCACTATGTGGTGTAGTTTTTAGAATGTTATTATGGATATCGAAACTTTGTGATAACTAGTTATTTTTCATCTTTTGATACAAAACACTACCTAATTATCATTTCACTTCAATGATCATAAATTAATGTAATAAAAGTACTTAGAAAATCTCAATGAATCTCAAATTAGTCTAACAAACACTCAAGTTATTTTTCGTCTTTTTTACGCTAAATCATAAATATATAGAGTTTTGTCGGATTTTGAATAAACTCGGTGTAACCCGTGATAAATCATTGATTTTTTGTTTTTGCATTCAAAAGTATTATTTTTCGGTCTTTTCCCTCCATTATTTGCACTAGGTTGTGAAGTTTTAGAATTTTATTATTGATATCGAAACTTTTTGATAACTAGTTATTTTTTAATCTTTTGATACGAAACACTATTTAAATAATCATTTCACTTCTATGATCATTAATTTAGGTAAAAATTACTTAGGAAGTTCCAATTGATCTAAAATTATTCTAACAAATACTCGTTATTTTTCTCTTTTTGTATGCTAAAAGAGAAATCTATAGAGTTTTTGTAGGATTCTGAATAATCCCGGTGTGACCCGTGATAAATCATTGATTTTTATGTTTTTGCATTCAAAAGTTTTATTTTTCGGTCTTTTTCCTCCATTATTTGCACTAGGTGGTGTAGTTTTTAGAATGTTATTATTGATATCGAAATTTTGTGATAACTAGTTATTTTTATCTTTTTGATACAAAACACTATTAAAATTATGATTTTACTTCAATGATCATCAATTAAGGTAGAAAATTACTTAGAAAGTCCCAATGGATCTCAAATTAGTCTAACAAACACTCGTTATTTTTCGTCTTTTTGTATGCTAAAACAGAAATCGATAGAGTTTTTGTAGGATTCTGAATAATCTCGGTATTGACCTTGATAAATCATTGAATTTTATGTTTTTGCTTTCAAAAGTTTTATTTTTCGGTCTTTTCCCTCCATTATTTGCACTAGGTGGTTTAGTTTTAGAATGTTATTAACACAATTGAAATGATTATTAATTTATGGAAAAATATTACTTAGTAAGTTACAATTGATCTAAAATTAGTCGAACAAATACTCGTTATTTTTCTCTTTTTATATTGAGGGCATTCGAATTAGAGCGAAAAACCACAACATTCGAAGCAACTATTTTCACATACACTCTCAAGTCTTTCTAGACATCTTTTTATCTTTCATTTACATTTGAAGTTATTCAAGTTCGTTTCAACAACTCGTACATTCAATTCAATTATTCAAGATCGTTTCAACGATCGTACATTCAATTCAAGTAAGATATTTACTTGTATTTTAAGTTTGTTTGTATTTCTATTCAAAGTTTTGTAATTTAATTTACTTGTATTTTAAGTTTGTTTGTATTTCTATTCAAAGTTTTGTAATTTACGCAATTTATATGTATAACTCCGGGTACCGCTTTTGGTATCGAGCCATTCATATTATAACTTTAAGAAAAGAAAATTTCTTTTCTTAGGTATCATTATACTCATCAAAATTTATAAGAATTAGTTCTTGTGTGGTGGAAGGCGTTGGTAAGCCGGTGAAAATTTGTTGGTCAGCCGTTGAGTGAAGGTGGTCCCAGTGGTGTTCCCGTTGTATCCACACATTAATGTCTTGATGGGATGAGTTTATGAAAATTAGAACCTACCGCCTCAGATTTTGAAGGAGTAGGAGGAGTCGGGGCTCTCGAGTAACATGTTTGAATAAAGAGGGGATGAATTAGTTTGGAATTGGCTAGGATTGATGATAGCCTTTGAATAATGTTCAGAGTTTGTGCCCTTGAACTACTCATTTTTCTCGCAAGAATTCACGAGTTAGGAAATCAGGTAATGAATTATTTTTACCTTTGATATATTCAATATCAAAGTCAAAGCTTGAAAGGATGGCTTGCCATCGTGCAAAAATTTGTTTTGAAACAATATTTTTCACATCCTTTTGTAAAACCTCTTTTGCCGATTTGCATAATTCTTAAAAGAAATTTTTATTGAAAATATCATCTTGGAATTTTGAAATACAAAGAACAATTGAAAGAATTTCTTTTGAAAGCAATGATTTATCACCGGTTACACCGAGTTTATTCAAAATCCGACAAAAACTCTATAGATTTCTGATTTAGCGTAAAAAAGACGAAAAATAATGAGTGTTTGTTAGACTAATTTGAGATTCATTGGGATTTTCTAAGTACTTTTATTACCTTAATTTATGATCATTGAAGTGAAATGATAATTAGGTAGTGTTTTGTATCAAAAGATAAAAAATAACTAGTTATCACAAAGTTTCGATATCCATAATAACATTCTAAAAACTACACCACATAGTGAAAATAATGGAGGAAAAACCGATAAATAAAACCTGAATGTAAAAACATCAAAATCAATGATTTATCACGGGTCACACCGAGATTATTCAGAATCCTACAAAAACCATATAGATTTACTGTTTTAGCATACAAAAGAGAAAAATAACGAGTATTTGTTCGACTAATTTTAGATCAATTGTAACTTACTAACTAATTTTTTTCCATAAATTAATAATCATTGAAGTGAAATGATCATTTCAATTGTGTTAATAACATTCTAAAAACTAAACCACCTAGTGCAAATAATGGAGGAAAAGACCGAAAAATAAAACTTTTGAAAGCAAAAACATAAAATTCAATGATTTATCAAGGTCAATACCGAGATTATTCAGAATCCTACAAAAACTCTATAGATTTCGTTTAGCATACAAAAAGACGAAAAATAACGAGTGTTTGTTAGACTAATTTGAGATCCATTGGGACTTTCTAAGTAATTTTCTACCTTAATTGATGATCATTGAAGTAAAATCATAATTTCAATAGTGTTTTGTATCAAAAAGATAAAAAAATAACTAGTTATCACAAAATTTCGATATCAATAATAACATTCTAAAAACTACACCACCTAGTGCAAATAATGGAGGAAAAAGACCGAAAAATAAAACTTTTGAATGCAAAAACATAAAAATCAATGATTTATCACGGGTCACACCGGGATTATTCAGAATCCTACAAAAACTATAGATTTCTCTTTTAGCATACAAAAAGAGAAAAAATAACGAGTATTTGTTAGAATAATTTTAGATCAATTGGAACTTCCTAAGTAATTTTTTTACCTAAATTAATGATCATAGAAGTGAAATGATTATTTCAATAGTGTTTTGTATAAAAAGATTAAAAAATAACTAGTTATCAAAAAGTTTCGATATCAATAATAAAATTCTAAAAACTACACCACCTAGTGCAAATAATGGAGGGAAAAGACCGAAAAATAATACTTTTGAATGCAAAAACAAAAAAATCAATGATTTATCACCGGTTACACCGAGTTTATTCAAAATCCGACAAAAACTCTATAGATTTCTGATTTAGCGTAAAAAAGACGAAAAATAATGAGTGTTTGTTAGACTAATTTGAGATTCATTGGGATTTTCTAAGTACTTTTATTACCTTAATTTATGATCATTGAAGTGAAATGATAATTAGGTAGTGTTTTGTATCAAAAAGATAAAAAATAACTAGTTATCACAAAGTTTCGATATCCATAATAACATTCTAAAAACTACACCACATAGTGAAAATAATGGAGGGAAAAACCGATAAATAAAACCGTTGAATGTAAAAACATCAAAATCAATGATTTATCACGGGTCACACCGAGATTATTCACAATCCTACAAAAACCATATAGATTGTTTTAGCATACAAAAGAGAAAAATAACGAGTATTTGTTCGACTAATTTTAGATCAATTGTAACTTACTAACTAATTTTTTTCCATAAATTAATAATCATTGAAGTGAAATGATCATTTCAATTGTGTTAATAACATTCTAAAAACTAAACCACCTAGTGCAAATAATGGAGGAAAAGACCGAAAAATAAAACTTTTGAAAGCAAAAACATAAAATTCAATGATTTATCAAGGTCAATACCGAGATTATTCAGAATCCTACAAAAACTCTATAGATTTCTGTTTTAGCATACAAAAAGACGAAAAATAACGAGTGTTTGTTAGACTAATTTGAGATCCATTGGGACTTTCTAAGTAATTTTCTACCTTAATTGATGATCATTGAAGTAAAATCATAATTTCAATAGTGTTTTGTATCAAAAAGATAAAAAAATAACTAGTTATCACAAAATTTCGATATCAATAATAACATTCTAAAAACTACACCACCTAGTGCAAATAATGGAGGAAAAAGACCGAAAAATAAAACTTTTGAATGCAAAAACATAAAAATCAATGATTTATCACGGGTCACACCGAGATTATTCGTAATCCTACAAAACTCTATAGATTTCTCTTTTAGCATACAAAAAGAGAAAAAATAACGAGTATTTGTTAGAATAATTTTAGATCAATTGGAACTTCCTAAGTAATTTTTTTACCTAAATTAATGATCATAGAAGTGAAATGATTATTTCAATAGTGTTTTGTATCAAAAGATTAAAAAATAACTAGTTATCAAAAAGTTTCGATATCAATAATAAAATTCTAAAAACTACACCACCTAGTGCAAATAATGGAGGGAAAAGACCGAAAAATAATACTTTTGAATGCAAAAACAAAAAAATCAATGATTTATCACGGTTACACCGAGTTTATTCAAAATCCGACAAAAACTCTATAGATTTCTGATTTAGCGTAAAAAAGACGAAAAATAATGAGTGTTTGTTAGACTAATTTGAGATTCATTGGGATTTTCTAAGTACTTTTATTACCTTAATTTATGATCATTGAAGTGAAATGATAATTAGGTAGTGTTTTGTATCAAAAAGATAAAAAATAACTAGTTATCACAAAGTTTCGATATCCATAATAACATTCTAAAAACTACACCACATAGTGAAAATAATGGAGGGAAAAAACCGATAAATAAAACTGTTGAATGTAAAAACATCAAAATCAATGATTTATCACGGGTCACACCGAGATTATTCACAATCCTACAAAAACCATATAGATTGTTTTAGCATACAAAAGAGAAAAAATAACGAGTATTTGTTCGACTAATTTTAGATCAATTGTAACTTACTAACTAATTTTTTTCCATAAATTAATAATCATTGAAGTGAAATGATCATTTCAATTGTGTTAATAACATTCTAAAAACTAAACCACCTAGTGCAAATAATGGAGGGAAAAGACCGAAAAATAAAACTTTTGAAAGCAAAAACATAAAATTCAATGATTTATCAAGGTCAATACCGAGATTATTCAGAATCCTACAAAAACTCTATAGATTTCTGTTTTAGCATACAAAAAGACGAAAAATAACGAGTGTTTGTTAGACTAATTTGAGATCCATTGGGACTTTCTAAGTAATTTTCTACCTTAATTGATGATCATTGAAGTAAAATCATAATTTCAATAGTGTTTTGTATCAAAAAGATAAAAAAATAACTAGTTATCACAATATTTCGATATCAATAATAACATTCTAAAAACTACACCACCTAGTGCAAATAATGGAGGAAAAAGACCGAAAAATAAAACTTTTGAATGCAAAAACATAAAAATCAATGATTTATCACGGGTCACACGGGATTATTCGAGAATCCTACAAAAACTCTATAGATTTCTCTTTTAGCATACAAAAAGAGAAAAAATAACGAGTATTTGTTAGAATAATTTTAGATCAATTGGAACTTCCTAAGTAATTTTTTTACCTAAATTAATGATCATAGAAGTGAAATGATTATTTCAATAGTGTTTTGTATCAAAAGATTAAAAAATAACTAGTTATCAAAAAGTTTCGATATCAATAATAAAATTCTAAAACTACACCACCTAGTGCAAATAATGGAGGGAAAAGACCGAAAAATAATACTTTTGAATGCAAAAACAAAAAAATCAATGATTTATCACGGTTACACCGAGTTTATTCAAAATCCGACAAAAACTCTATAGATTTCTGATTTAGCGTAAAAAAGACGAAAAATAATGAGTGTTTGTTAGACTAATTTGAGATTCATTGGGATTTTCTAAGTACTTTTATTACCTTAATTTATGATCATTGAAGTGAAATGATAATTAGGTAGTGTTTTGTATCAAAAAGATAAAAAATAACTAGTTATCACAAAGTTTCGATATCCATAATAACATTCTAAAAACTACACCACATAGTGAAAATAATGGAGGGAAAACCGATAAATAAAACTGTTGAATGTAAAAACATCAAAATCAATGATTTATCACGGGTCACACCGAGATTATTCAAATCCTACAAAAACCATATAGATTTCTGTTTTAGCATACAAAAGAGAAAAAATAACGAGTATTTGTTCGACTAATTTTAGATCAATTGTAACTTACTAACTAATTTTTTTCCATAAATTAATAATCATTGAAGTGAAATGATCATTTCAATTGTGTTAATAACATTCTAAAAACTAAACCACCTAGTGCAAATAATGGAGGGAAAAGACCGAAAAATAAAACTTTTGAAAGCAAAAACATAAAATTCAATGATTTATCAAGGTCAATACCGAGATTATTCAGAATCCTACAAAAACTCTATAGATTTCTGTTTTAGCATACAAAAAGGCGAAAAATAACGAGTGTTTGTTAGACTAATTTGAGATCCATTGGGACTTTCTAAGTAATTTTCTACCTTAATTGATGATCATTGAAGTAAAATCATAATTTCAATAGTGTTTTGTATCAAAAAGATAAAAAAATAACTAGTTATCACAAAATTTCGATATCAATAATAACATTCTAAAAACTACACCACCTAGTGCAAATAATGGAAGAAAAAGACCGAAAAATAAAACTTTTGAATGCAAAAACATAAAAATCAATGATTTATCACGGGTCACACCGAGATTATTCGTAATCCTACAAAAACTCTATAGATTTCTCTTTTAGCATACAAAAAGAGAAAAATAACGAGTATTTGTTAGAATAATTTTAGATCAATTGGAACTTCCTAAGTAATTTTTTTACCTAAATTAATGATCATAGAAGTGAAATGATTATTTCAATAGTGTTTTGTATCAAAAAGATTAAAAAATAACTAGTTATCAAAAAGTTTCGATATCAATAATAAAATTCTAAAAACTACACCACCTAGTGCAAATAATGGAGGGAAAAGACCGAAAAATAATACTTTTGAATGCAAAAACAAAAAAATCAATGATTTATCACGGTTACACCGAGTTTATTCAAAATCCGACAAAAACTCTATAGATTTCTGATTTAGCGTAAAAAAGACGAAAAATAATGAGTGTTTGTTAGACTAATTTGAGATTCATTGGGATTTTCTAAGTACTTTTATTACCTTAATTTATGATCATTGAAGTGAAATGATAATTAGGTAGTGTTTTGTATCAAAAAGATAAAAATAACTAGTTATCACAAAGTTTCGATATCCATAATAACATTCTAAAAACTACACCACATAGTGAAAATAATGGAGGGAAAAACCGATAAATAAAACCGTTGAATGTAAAAACATCAAAATCAATGATTTATCACGGGTCACACCGAGATTATTCACAATCCTACAAAAACCATATAGATTTTGTTTTAGCATACAAAAGAGAAAAATAACGAGTATTTGTTCGACTAATTTTAGATCAATTGTAACTTACTAACTAATTTTTTTCCATAAATTAATAATCATTGAAGTGAAATGATCATTTCAATTGTGTTAATAACATTCTAAAAACTAAACCACCTAGTGCAAATAATGGAGGGAAAAGACCGAAAAATAAAACTTTTGAAAGCAAAAACATAAAATTCAATGATTTATCAAGGTCAATACCGAGATTATTCAGAATCCTACAAAAACTCTATAGATTTCTGTTTTAGCATACAAAAAGACGAAAAATAACGAGTGTTTGTTAGACTAATTTGAGATCCATTGGGACTTTCTAAGTAATTTTCTACCTTAATTGATGATCATTGAAGTAAAATCATAATTTCAATAGTGTTTTGTATCAAAAAGATAAAAAAATAACTAGTTATCACAAAATTTCGATATCAATAATAACATTCTAAAAACTACACCACCTAGTGCAAATAATGGAGGAAAAAGACCGAAAAATAAAACTTTTGAATGCAAAAACATAAAAATCAATGATTTATCACGGGTCACACCGATTATTCAGAATCCTACAAAAACTCTATAGATTTCTCTTTTAGCATACAAAAAGAGAAAAAATAACGAGTATTTGTTAGAATAATTTTAGATCAATTGGAACTTCCTAAGTAATTTTTTTACCTAAATTAATGATCATAGAAGTGAAATGATTATTTCAATAGTGTTTGTATCAAAAAGATTAAAAAATAACTAGTTATCAAAAAGTTTCGATATCAATAATAAAATTCTAAAAACTACACCACCTAGTGCAAATAATGGAGGGAAAAGACCGAAAAATAATACTTTTGAATGCAAAAACAAAAAAATCAATGATTTATCACGGTTACACCGAGTTTATTCAAAATCCGACAAAAACTCTATAGATTTCTGATTTAGCGTAAAAAAGACGAAAAATAATGAGTGTTTGTTAGACTAATTTGAGATTCATTGGGATTTTCTAAGTACTTTTATTACCTTAATTTATGATCATTGAAGTGAAATGATAATTAGGTAGTGTTTTGTATCAAAAGATAAAAAATAACTAGTTATCACAAAGTTTCGATATCCATAATAACATTCTAAAAACTACACCACATAGTGAAAATAATGGAGGAAAAACCGATAAATAAAACTGTTGAATGTAAAAACATCAAAATCAATGATTTATCACGGGTCACACCGAGATTATTCGAATCCTACAAAAACCATATAGATTTCTGTTTTAGCATACAAAAGAGAAAAAATAACGAGTATTTGTTCGACTAATTTTAGATCAATTGTAACTTACTAACTAATTTTTTTCCATAAATTAATAATCATTGAAGTGAAATGATCATTTCAATTGTGTTAATAACATTCTAAAAACTAAACCACCTAGTGCAAATAATGGAGGGAAAAGACCGAAAAATAAAACTTTTGAAAGCAAAAACATAAAATTCAATGATTTATCAAGGTCAATACCGAGATTATTCAGAATCCTACAAAAACTCTATAGATTTCTGTTTTAGCATACAAAAAGACGAAAAATAACGAGTGTTTGTTAGACTAATTTGAGATCCATTGGGACTTTCTAAGTAATTTTCTACCTTAATTGATGATCATTGAAGTAAAATCATAATTTCAATAGTGTTTTGTATCAAAAAGATAAAAAAATAACTAGTTATCACAATATTTCGATATCAATAATAACATTCTAAAAACTACACCACCTAGTGCAAATAATGGAGGAAAAAGACCGAAAAATAAAACTTTTGAATGATATAACATAAAAATCAATGATTTATCACGGGTCACACCGAGATTATTCAGAATCCTACAAAAACTCTATAGATTTCTCTTTTAGCATACAAAAAGAGAAAAATAACGAGTATTTGTTAGAATAATTTTAGATCAATTGGAACTTCCTAAGTAATTTTTTTACCTAAATTAATGATCATAGAAGTGAAATGATTATTTCAATAGTGTTTTGTATCAAAAGATTAAAAAATAACTAGTTATCAAAAAGTTTCGATATCAATAATAAAATTCTAAAAACTACACCACCTAGTGCAAATAATGGAGGGAAAAGACCGAAAAATAATACTTTTGAATGCAAAAACAAAAAAATCAATGATTTATCACGGTTACACCGAGTTTATTCAAAATCCGACAAAAACTCTATAGATTTCTGATTTAGCGTAAAAAAGACGAAAAATAATGAGTGTTTGTTAGACTAATTTGAGATTCATTGGGATTTTCTAAGTACTTTTATTACCTTAATTTATGATCATTGAAGTGAAATGATAATTAGGTAGTGTTTTGTATCAAAAAGATAAAAAATAACTAGTTATCACAAAGTTTCGATATCCATAATAACATTCTAAAAACTACACCACATAGTGAAAATAATGGAGGGAAAAAACCGATAAATAAAACTGTTGAATGTAAAAACATCAAAATCAATGATTTATCACGGGTCACACCGAGATTATTCACAATCCTACAAAAACCATATAGATTTCGTTTAGCATACAAAAGAGAAAAAATAACGAGTATTTGTTCGACTAATTTTAGATCAATTGTAACTTACTAACTAATTTTTTTCCATAAATTAATAATCATTGAAGTGAAATGATCATTTCAATTGTGTTAATAACATTCTAAAAACTAAACCACCTAGTGCAAATAATGGAGGGAAAAGACCGAAAAATAAAACTTTTGAAAGCAAAAACATAAAATTCAATGATTTATCAAGGTCAATACCGAGATTATTCAGAATCCTACAAAAACTCTATAGATTTCTGTTTTAGCATACAAAAAGACGAAAAATAACGAGTGTTTGTTAGACTAATTTGAGATCCATTGGGACTTTCTAAGTAATTTTCTACCTTAATTGATGATCATTGAAGTAAAATCATAATTTCAATAGTGTTTTGTATCAAAAAGATAAAAAAATAACTAGTTATCACAAAATTTCGATATCAATAATAACATTCTAAAAACTACACCACCTAGTGCAAATAATGGAGGAAAAAGACCGAAAAATAAAACTTTTGAATGCAAAAACATAAAAATCAATGATTTATCACGGGTCACACCGGGATTATTCAGAATCCTACAAAACTCTATAGATTTCTCTTTTAGCATACAAAAAGAGAAAAAATAACGAGTATTTGTTAGAATAATTTTAGATCAATTGGAACTTCCTAAGTAATTTTTTTACCTAAATTAATGATCATAGAAGTGAAATGATTATTTCAATAGTGTTTTGTATCAAAAAGATTAAAAAATAACTAGTTATCAAAAAGTTTCGATATCAATAATAAAATTCTAAAACTACACCACCTAGTGCAAATAATGGAGGGAAAAGACCGAAAAATAATACTTTTGAATGCAAAAACAAAAAAATCAATGATTTATCACCGGTTACACCGAGTTTATTCAAAATCCGACAAAAACTCTATAGATTTCTGATTTAGCGTAAAAAAGACGAAAAATAATGAGTGTTTGTTAGACTAATTTGAGATTCATTGGGATTTTCTAAGTACTTTTATTACCTTAATTTATGATCATTGAAGTGAAATGATAATTAGGTAGTGTTTTGTATCAAAAGATAAAAAATAACTAGTTATCACAAAGTTTCGATATCCATAATAACATTCTAAAAACTACACCACATAGTGAAAATAATGGAGGGAAAAAACCGATAAATAAAACTGTTGAATGTAAAAACATCAAAATCAATGATTTATCACGGGTCACACCGAGATTATTCAGAATCCTACAAAAACCATATAGATTTACTGTTTTAGCATACAAAAGAGAAAAAATAACGAGTATTTGTTCGACTAATTTTAGATCAATTGTAACTTACTAACTAATTTTTTTCCATAAATTAATAATCATTGAAGTGAAATGATCATTTCAATTGTGTTAATAACATTCTAAAAACTAAACCACCTAGTGCAAATAATGGAGGGAAAAGACCGAAAAATAAAACTTTTGAAAGCAAAAACATAAAATTCAATGATTTATCAAGGTCAATACCGAGATTATTCAGAATCCTACAAAAACTCTATAGATTTCTGTTTTAGCATACAAAAAGACGAAAAATAACGAGTGTTTGTTAGACTAATTTGAGATCCATTGGGACTTTCTAAGTAATTTTCTACCTTAATTGATGATCATTGAAGTAAAATCATAATTTCAATAGTGTTTTGTATCAAAAAAATAAAAAAATAACTAGTTATCACAAAATTTCGATATCAATAATAACATTCTAAAAACTACACCACCTAGTGCAAATAATGGAGGAAAAAGACCGAAAAATAAAACTTTTGAATGCAAAAACATAAAAATCAATGATTTATCACGGGTCACACCGAGATTATTCAGAATCCTACAAAAACTCTATAGATTTCTCTTTTAGCATACAAAAAGAGAAAAAATAACGAGTATTTGTTAGAATAATTTTAGATCAATTGGAACTTCCTAAGTAATTTTTTTACCTAAATTAATGATCATAGAAGTGAAATGATTATTTCAATAGTGTTTGTATCAAAAAGATTAAAAAATAACTAGTTATCAAAAAGTTTCGATATCAATAATAAAATTCTAAAAACTACACCACCTAGTGCAAATAATGGAGGGAAAAGACCGAAAAATAATACTTTTGAATGCAAAAACAAAAAAATCAATGATTTATCACGGTTACACCGAGTTTATTCAAAATCCGACAAAAACTCTATAGATTTCTGATTTAGCGTAAAAAGACGAAAAATAATGAGTGTTTGTTAGACTAATTTGAGATTCATTGGGATTTTCTAAGTACTTTTATTACCTTAATTTATGATCATTGAAGTGAAATGATAATTAGGTAGTGTTTTGTATCAAAAAGATAAAAATAACTAGTTATCACAAAGTTTCGATATCCATAATAACATTCTAAAAACTACACCACATAGTGAAAATAATGGAGGGAAAAAACCGATAAATAAAACTGTTGAATGTAAAAACATCAAAATCAATGATTTATCACGGTCACACCGAGATTATTCAGAATCCTACAAAAACCATATAGATTTCTTTTAGCATACAAAAGAGAAAAAATAACGAGTATTTGTTCGACTAATTTTAGATCAATTGTAACTTACTAACTAATTTTTTTCCATAAATTAATAATCATTGAAGTGAAATGATCATTTCAATTGTGTTAATAACATTCTAAAAACTAAACCACCTAGTGCAAATAATGGAGGGAAAAGACCGAAAAATAAAACTTTTGAAAGCAAAAACATAAAATTCAATGATTTATCAAGGTCAATACCGAGATTATTCAGAATCCTACAAAAACTCTATAGATTTCCTTTAGCATACAAAAAGACGAAAAATAACGAGTGTTTGTTAGACTAATTTGAGATCCATTGGGACTTTCTAAGTAATTTTCTACCTTAATTGATGATCATTGAAGTAAAATCATAATTTCAATAGTGTTTTGTATCAAAAAGATAAAAAAAAATAACTAGTTATCACAATATTTCGATATCAATAATAACATTCTAAAAACTACACCACCTAGTGCAAATAATGGAAGGAAAAAGACCGAAAAATAAAACTTTTGAATGCAAAAACATAAAAATCAATGATTTATCACGGGTCACACCGGGATTATTCAGAATCCTACAAAAACTCTATAGATTTCTCTTTTAGCATACAAAAAGAGAAAAAATAACGAGTATTTGTTAGAATAATTTTAGATCAATTGGAACTTCCTAAGTAATTTTTTTACCTAAATTAATGATCATAGAAGTGAAATGATTATTTCAATAGTGTTTTGTATCAAAAAGATTAAAAAATAACTAGTTATCAAAAAGTTTCGATATCAATAATAAAATTCTAAAAACTACACCACCTAGTGCAAATAATGGAGGGAAAAGACCGAAAAATAATACTTTTGAATGCAAAAACAAAAAAATCAATGATTTATCACCGGTTACACCGAGTTTATTCAAAATCCGACAAAAACTCTATAGATTTCTGATTTAGCGTAAAAAGACGAAAAATAATGAGTGTTTGTTAGACTAATTTGAGATTCATTGGGATTTTCTAAGTACTTTTATTACCTTAATTTATGATCATTGAAGTGAAATGATAATTAGGTAGTGTTTTGTATCAAAAAGATAAAAAATAACTAGTTATCACAAAGTTTCGATATCCATAATAACATTCTAAAAACTACACCACATAGTGAAAATAATGGAGGAAAAAACCGATAAATAAAACTGTTGAATGTAAAAACATCAAAATCAATGATTTATCACGGGTCACACCGAGATTATTCGAATCCTACAAAAACCTTATAGATTTCTGTTTTAGCATACAAAAAGAGAAAAATAACGAGTATTTGTTCGACTAATTTTAGATCAATTGTAACTTACTAACTAATTTTTTTCCATAAATTAATAATCATTGAAGTGAAATGATCATTTCAATTGTGTTAATAACATTCTAAAAACTAAACCACCTAGTGCAAATAATGGAGGAAAAGACCGAAAAATAAAACTTTTGAAAGCAAAAACATAAAATTCAATGATTTATCAAGGTCAATACCGAGATTATTCAGAATCCTACAAAAACTCTATAGATTTCTGTTTTAGCATACAAAAAGACGAAAAATAACGAGTGTTTGTTAGACTAATTTGAGATCCATTAGGACTTTCTAAGTAATTTTCTACCTTAATTGATGATCATTGAAGTAAAATCATAATTTCAATAGTGTTTTGTATCAAAAGATAAAAAAATAACTAGTTATCACAATATTTCGATATCAATAATAACATTCTAAAAACTACACCACCTAGTGCAAATAATGGAAGAAAAAGACCGAAAAATAAAACTTTTGAATGATATAACATAAAAATCAATGATTTATCACGGGTCACACCGAGATTATTCAGAATCCTACAAACACTCATATAGATTTCTCTTTTAGCATACAAAAAGAGAAAAAATAACGAGTATTTGTTAGAATAATTTTAGATCAATTGGAACTTCCTAAGTAATTTTTTTACCTAAATTAATGATCATAGAAGTGAAATGATTATTTCAATAGTGTTTTGTATCAAAAAGATTAAAAAATAACTAGTTATCAAAAAGTTTCGATATCAATAATAAAATTCTAAAAACTACACCACCTAGTGCAAATAATGGAGGGAAAAGACCGAAAAATAATACTTTTGAATGCAAAAACAAAAAAATCAATGATTTATCACGGGTTACACGAGTTTATTCAAAATCCGACAAAAACTCTATAGATTTACGATTTAGCGTAAAAAAGACGAAAAATAATGAGTGTTTGTTAGACTAATTTGAGATTCATTGGGATTTTCTAAGTACTTTTATTACCTTAATTTATGATCATTGAAGTGAAATGATAATTAGGCGGTGTTTTGTATCAAAAAGATAAAAAATAACTAGTTATCACAAAGTTTCGATATCCATAATAACATTCTAAAAACTACACCACATAGTGAAAATAATGGAGGAAAAAACCGATAAATAAAAGCTGTTGAATGTAAAAACATCAAAATCAATGATTTATCACGGGTCACACGAGATTATTGAGAATCCTACAAAAACCTTATAGATTTTGTTTTAGCATACAAAGAGAAAAATAACGAGTATTTGTTAGACTAATTTTAGATCAATTGTAACTTACTAACTAATTTTTTTCCATAAATTAATAATCATTGAAGTGAAATGATCATTTCAATTGTGTTAATAACATTCTAAAAACTAAACCACCTAGTGCAAATAATGGAGGAAAAGACCGAAAAATAAAACTTTTGAAAGCAAAAACATAAAATTCAATGATTTATCAAGGTCAATACCGAGATTATTCAGAATCCTACAAAAACTCTATAGATTTCTTTAGCATACAAAAAGACGAAAAATAACGAGTGTTTGTTAGACTAATTTGAGATCCATTGGGACTTTCTAAGTAATTTTCTACCTTAATTGATGATCATTGAAGTAAAATCATAATTTCAATAGTGTTTTGTATCAAAAAGATAAAAAAATAACTAGTTATCACAAAATTTCGATATCAATAATAACATTCTAAAAACTACACCACCTAGTGCAAATAATGGAGGAAAAAGACCGAAAAATAAAACTTTTGAATGCAAAAACATAAAAATCAATGATTTATCACGGGTCACACCGAGATTATTCAGAATCCTACAAAAACTCTATAGATTTCTCTTTAGCATACAAAAAGAGAAAAATAACGAGTATTTGTTAGAATAATTTTAGATCAATTGGAACTTCCTAAGTAATTTTTTTACCTAAATTAATGATCATAGAAGTGAAATGATTATTTCAATAGTGTTTTGTATCAAAAAGATTAAAAAATAACTAGTTATCAAAAAGTTTCGATATCAATAATAAAATTCTAAAAACTACACCACCTAGTGCAAATAATGGAGGGAAAAGACCGAAAAATAATACTTTTGAATGCAAAAACAAAAAATCAATGATTTATCACGGTTACACCGAGTTTATTCAAAATCCGACAAAAACTCTATAGATTTGATTTAGCGTAAAAAAGACGAAAAATAATGAGTGTTTGTTAGACTAATTTGAGATTCATTGGGATTTTCTAAGTACTTTTATTACCTTAATTTATGATCATTGAAGTGAAATGATAATTAGGTAGTGTTTTGTATCAAAAAGATAAAAAATAACTAGTTATCACAAAGTTTCGATATCCATAATAACATTCTAAAAACTACACCACATAGTGAAAATAATGGAGGGAAAAACCGATAAATAAAACTGTTGAATGTAAAAACATCAAAATCAATGATTTATCACGGGTCACACCGAGATTATTCAGAATCCTACAAAAACCATATAGATTTTTGTTTTAGCATATAAAAAGAGAAAAATAACGAGTATTTGTTCGACTAATTTTAGATCAATTGTAACTTACTAACTAATTTTTTTCCATAAATTAATAATCATTGAAGTGAAATGATCATTTCAATTGTGTTAATAACATTCTAAAAACTAAACCACCTAGTGCAAATAATGGAGGAAAAGACCGAAAAATAAAACTTTTGAAAGCAAAAACATAAAATTCAATGATTTATCAAGGTCAATACCGAGATTATTCAGAATCCTACAAAAACTCTATAGATTTCTGTTTTAGCATACAAAAAGACGAAAAATAACGAGTGTTTGTTAGACTAATTTGAGATCCATTGGGACTTTCTAAGTAATTTTCTACCTTAATTGATGATCATTGAAGTAAAATCATAATTTCAATAGTGTTTTGTATCAAAAAGATAAAAAAATAACTAGTTATCACAAAATTTCGATATCAATAATAACATTCTAAAAACTACACCACCTAGTGCAAATAATGGAGGAAAAAGACCGAAAAATAAAACTTTTGAATGCAAAAACATAAAAATCAATGATTTATCACGGGTCACACCGGGATTATTCAGAATCCTACAAAAACTCTATAGATTTCTCTTTTAGCATACAAAAAGAGAAAAATAACGAGTATTTGTTAGAATAATTTTAGATCAATTGGAACTTCCTAAGTAATTTTTTTACCTAAATTAATGATCATAGAAGTGAAATGATTATTTCAATAGTATTTTGTATCAAAAAGATTAAAAAATAACTAGTTATCAAAAAGTTTCGATATCAATAATAAAATTCTAAAAACTACACCACCTAGTGCAAATAATGGAGGGAAAAGACCGAAAAATAATACTTTTGAATGCAAAAACAAAAAAATCAATGATTTATCACGGTTACACGAGTTTATTCAAAATCCGACAAAAACTCTATAGATTTAGATTTAGCGTAAAAAGACGAAAAATAATGAGTGTTTGTTAGACTAATTTGAGATTCATTGGGATTTTCTAAGTACTTTTATTACCTTAATTTATGATCATTGAAGTGAAATGATAATTAGGTAGTGTTTTGTATCAAAAGATAAAAAATAACTAGTTATCACAAAGTTTCGATATCCATAATAACATTCTAAAAACTACACCACATAGTGAAAATAATGGAGGGAAAAACCGATAAATAAAACTGTTGAATGTAAAAACATCAAAATCAATGATTTATCACGGGTCACACCGAGATTATTCAGAATCCTACAAAAACCTTATAGATTTTTGTTTTAGCATATAAAAAGAGAAAAATAACGAGTATTTGTTCGACTAATTTTAGATCAATTGTAACTTACTAACTAATTTTTTTCCATAAATTAATAATCATTGAAGTGAAATGATCATTTCAATTGTGTTAATAACATTCTAAAAACTAAACCACCTAGTGCAAATAATGGAGGGAAAAGACCGAAAAATAAAACTTTTGAAAGCAAAAACATAAAATTCAATGATTTATCAAGGTCAATACCGAGATTATTCAGAATCCTACAAAAACTCTATAGATTTCTGTTTTAGCATACAAAAAGACGAAAAATAACGAGTGTTTGTTAGACTAATTTGAGATCCATTGGGACTTTCTAAGTAATTTTCTACCTTAATTGATGATCATTGAAGTAAAATCATAATTTCAATAGTGTTTTGTATCAAAAAGATAAAAAAATAACTAGTTATCACAAAATTTCGATATCAATAATAACATTCTAAAAACTACACCACCTAGTGCAAATAATGGAGGAAAAAGACCGAAAAATAAAACTTTTGAATGCAAAAACATAAAAATCAATGATTTATCACGGGTCACACCGAGATTATTCAGAATCCTACAAAAACTCTATAGATTTCTCTTTTAGCATACAAAAAGAGAAAAATAACGAGTATTTGTTAGAATAATTTTAGATCAATTGGAACTTCCTAAGTAATTTTTTTACCTAAATTAATGATCATAGAAGTGAAATGATTATTTCAATAGTGTTTTGTATCAAAAAGATTAAAAAATAACTAGTTATCAAAAAGTTTCGATATCAATAATAAAATTCTAAAAACTACACCACCTAGTGCAAATAATGGAGGGAAAAGACCGAAAAATAATACTTTTGAATGCAAAAACAAAAAAATCAATGATTTATCACGGTTACACCGAGTTTATTCAAAATCCGACAAAAACTCTATAGATTTCTGATTTAGCGTAAAAAAGACAAAAAATAATGAGTGTTTGTTAGACTAATTTGAGATTCATTGGGATTTTCTAAGTACTTTTATTACCTTAATTTATGATCATTGAAGTGAAATGATAATTAGGTAGTGTTTTGTATCAAAAAGATAAAAATAACTAGTTATCACAAAGTTTCGATATCCATAATAACATTCTAAAAACTACACCACATAGTGAAAATAATGGAGGGAAAAACCGATAAATAAAACTGTTGAATGTAAAAACATCAAAATCAATGATTTATCACGGGTCACACCGAGATTATTCGAATCCTACAAAAACCTTATAGATTTCTGTTTTAGCATACAAAAGAGAAAAATAACGAGTATTTGTTCGACTAATTTTAGATCAATTGTAACTTACTAACTAATTTTTTTCCATAAATTAATAATCATTGAAGTGAAATGATCATTTCAATTGTGTTAATAACATTCTAAAAACTAAACCACCTAGTGCAAATAATGGAGGGAAAAGACCGAAAAATAAAACTTTTGAAAGCAAAAACATAAAATTCAATGATTTATCAAGGTCAATACCGAGATTATTCAGAATCCTACAAAAACTCTATAGATTTCTGTTTTAGCATACAAAAAGACGAAAAATAACGAGTGTTTGTTAGACTAATTTGAGATCCATTGGGACTTTCTAAGTAATTTTCTACCTTAATTGATGATCATTGAAGTAAAATCATAATTTCAATAGTGTTTTGTATCAAAAAGATAAAAAAATAACTAGTTATCACAATATTTCGATATCAATAATAACATTCTAAAAACTACACCACCTAGTGCAAATAATGGAAGAAAAAGACCCAAAAATAAAACTTTTGAATGATATAACATAAAAATCAATGATTTATCACGGGTCACACCGAGATTATTCAGAATCCTACAAAAACTCTATAGATTTCTCTTTTAGCATACAAAAAGAGAAAAATAACGAGTATTTGTTAGAATAATTTTAGATCAATTGGAACTTCCTAAGTAATTTTTTTACCTAAATTAATGATCATAGAAGTGAAATGATTATTTCAATAGTGTTTTGTATCAAAAAGATTAAAAATAACTAGTTATCAAAAAGTTTCGATATCAATAATAAAATTCTAAAAACTACACCACCTAGTGCAAATAATGGAGGAAAAGACCGAAAAATAATACTTTTGAATGCAAAAACAAAAAAATCAATGATTTATCACGTTACACCGAGTTTATTCAAAATCCGACAAAAACTCTATAGATTTCTGATTTAGCGTACAAAAAGACGAAAAATAACGAGTTCCAAGATGTAGAGAGAGAATCTCTCTCCTCTCTCTAGATTTTAGGCAGTTTTTTCCCAAGATTTCGCTCTACATTGATCGGTTTCCATGAATATTCAATAATTTCTTTGATAAATTCGTTTATGGATAGGAGCATTTCCATGGAGTACACCACATTTTATATGTCTAATCCAAATGAATGGCACATTTTTCGAGGCCAATTTGACTTTCAAGAAATTCGGCTTTTTATGGATGGCTTTTTGTGGTTTCTTTTCATTTCAATTGAACGGCCCACAATTTCTGGATGGAATCAATTTCCAACACTTCAGCCGCGATTTCAACTCAAAATTTCCCCTTTTCTCGGCGTTTCGATACATTCATTGATGGAATCATTTCAAAAAAATTTCTCTTGGAAGACTAAAATTGAGGATTTTGGTTCTTCAATTTAGGGTTTTTGATCGGGGTAAACAAGCGGTTCTCAATGACAATGATGCGCGGGTCAAGAAAGGAGTTCCAAGCTCCGTCGGTGGCGGCGAACTTCAGCCGTTATTGGCGGTTCTCAATAGCAGCTGCTTGATTTTTTCGATTGTGGGTTCAAGCGAGTGTTCGCCGACGTAATTGGTTCTTTACTCATCGGGCGGTGAGGAAAGCCGAGTCCGTATTTCGAACAAATGGCGAGGATTTTCAAAGAGTCAAGAACCTCTAATGGAGGCGGAATTTCACGGACATCTCGCGGCGTTATTTGAAATGAAGGTTAGTTCTGCGACGGATTTGGGGTTTTTAATTGATGGTGATTTGCTGTCTACACCGAACTATTATCCGTCGATTCTGTTCTAATATGGAGTTCAACTGGATTCTGTTTATGTGAGTTGCATTTTAGAATTCGGATTGAGGTTGTTTTCTGGATCGAGTTGGATTATTGAAGGGTGTGTTGCGCACATTCGCTTGATATATTGTTTCTAAGAATTTCTCTAGGTCTCGTCGGATTCTCGTTTATGCGATTTTGCATTATCGTCATTGGATTGAGGTTGATTTCGCTTTTACCTCTATTATCGCGGTATAATCCATAGAATCCTATTGATAATCCATAAGGTTCGTCACAAATAGTTGATAATCCATAGTGTTCGTCAGAAAGTGGTTGATTTACTGTTTTCATCGGATTACGGATTGGGTTTGATTTTTGAAGGGTTGCACACAATCCTCGATATATTGTCTCTAAGAGTTAGATGTAGAGGAAAAGATGATTTCTACATTTTGTCTGCATGTGGGCAATTTTTGATCGCTTTATTGTCGATGTTTTTCTTCGTCTTTGGTGTTTTGGCTGCTGCGCTTTATGTTTGTTGTTTTAAGTGGGTGTTCTAATCATCTATGGGTGTGCTGCTCTTAAGTCTAGTCTTTCACCTGTTGCCTGCTGCTCCAATGCATTTTATGCTTGTTGTAATGGGTTTGGAGGTCGACCGGTGCATGTGCTTCGACTTCAAGTTTGGACTCTCTGTTATTGATTAGTTCCACTTGAGACCCTTTTTGGGTTTGATGTATTTCCTTTTGGATGTATCTTGGCAGCTTGGTTTTCAAGTTGTTTTGATGTTTCTCATACCTTGGATCGGGTTGTGATCTCTCAACTGTTTCATACCTTGGACCGGGTTGTGGTCCCATCATTTTTCTTTTTTCTCTTTTATCAATAATATCTCGTAATTTGAGAAAAAATAACGAGTGTTTGTTAAACTAATTTGAGATCCATTGGGACTTTCTAAGTAATTTTCTACCTTAATTGATAATCATTGAAGTAAAATCATTATTTCAATAGTGTTTTGTATCAAAAAGATAAAAATAACTAGTTATCACAAAGTTTCGATATCGATTATAACATTTTAAAATCTACACTACCTAGTGCAAATAATGGAGGAAAAAGACCGAAAAATAATACTTTTGAATGCAAAAACATAAAAATCAATGATTTATCACGGTTTACACCGAGATTATTAAGAATCCTACAAAACTCTCAGATTTCTGCTTTGGCATACAAAAAGACGAAAAATAACGAGTGTTTGTTAGATTAATTTGAGATCCATTGGGACTTTCTAAGTAATTTTCTACCTTAATTGATGATCATTGAAGTAAAATCATAATTTCAATAGTGTTTTGTATCAAAAAGATAAAAAATAACTAGTTATCACAAAATTTCGATATCAATAATAACATTCTAAAAACTACACCACTTAGTGCATATAATGGAAGAAAAGAACGAAAAATAAAACTTTTGAATGAAAAAACATAAAAATCAATGATTTATCACGGGTCACACCGAGATTATTCAGAATTCTACAAAAACTCTATAGATTTCTCTTTTAACATACAAAAAGAGAAAAAATAACGAGTATTTGTAAGTATAATTTTAGATCAATTGGAACTTCCTAAGTAATTTTTTTTTACTTAAATTAATGATCATAGAAGTGAAATGATCATTTCAATAGCGGATTTGTATCAAAAAGATTAAAAATAACTAGTTATCAAAAAGTTTCGATATCAATAATAAAATTCTAAAACTACACTACCTAGTGCAAATAATGGAGGGAAAAGACCGAAAAAATACTTTTTTAATGCAAAAACATAAAAATCAATGATTTATCACGGGTTACACCGAGTTTATTCAAAATCCTACAAAAACTCTATAGATTTCTGATTTAGCATACAAAAAGATGAAAAATAAAGAGTGTTTGTTAGACTAATTTGAGATTCATTGGGACTTTCTAAGCACTTTTATTACCTTAATTTATAATCATTGAAGTGAAATGATAATTTAAGTAGTGTTTTGTATCAAAAAGATAAAAATAACTAGTTATCACAAAATTTCGATATCCATAATAACATTCTAAAAACTACACCACATAGTGAAAATAATGGAGGAAAAAACCGATAAATAAAAGCTCGTTGAATGTAAAAACATAAAAATCAATTATTTATCACGGGTCACACCGAGATTATTCGAATCCTACAAAAACCTTATAGATTTTGTTTTAGCATATAAAAAAGAAAAAATAACGAGTATTTGTTCGACTAATTTTAGATCAATTGTAACTTACTAAGTAATATTTTTTCCATAAATTAATAATCATTGAAGTGAAATGATCATTTCAATTGTGTTAATATCATTCTAAAAACTAAACCACCTAGTGCAAATAATGGAGGGAAAATACCGAAAAATAAAACTTTTGAAAAAAAAACATAAAATTCAATGATTTATCAAGGTCAATACCAAGATTATTCAGAATCCTACAAAAACTATATAGATTTCGTTTAGCATACAAAAAGACGAAAAATAACGAGTATTTGTTAGACTAATTTGAGATCCATTGGGACTTTCTAAGTAATTTTCTACCTTACTTGATGATCATTGAAGTGATATCATAATTTCAATAGTGATTTGTATCAAAAAGATAAAAAAATAACTAGTTATTACAAAATTTCGATATCAATATAAAAACTACACCACCTAGTGCAAATAATGGAGGAAAAAGACCGAAAATAAAACTTTTGAATTCAAAAACATAAAAATCAATGATTCATCACGGGTCACACCGAGATTGTTTAGAATCCTACAAAAACTCTATAGATTTCTCTTTTAGCATACAAAAAGAGAGAAAATAATGAGTATTTGTTAGAATAATTTTAGATCAATTGGAACTTCCTAAGTAATTTTTTTACCTAAATTAATGATCATAGAAGTGAATTGATTATTTCAATAGTGTTTTGTATCAAAAGATTAAAAAATAACTAGTAATCAAAAAGTTTCGATATCAATAATAAAATTCTAAAAACTACACCACCTAGTGCAAATAATGGAGGGAAAAGACCGAAAAATAATACTTTTGAATGCAAAAACAAAAAAACAATGATTTATCACGGGTTACACCGAGTTTATTCAAAATCCGACAAAAACTCTATATATTTCTCGATTTAGCGTAAAAAAGACGAAAAATAACAAGTGTTTATTAGACTAATTTGAGATTCATTGAGATTTTATAAGTACTTTTATTACCTTAATTTATGATCATTGAAGTGAAATGATAATTAGGTAGTGTTTTGTATCAAAAAGATAAAAATAACTAGTTATCATAAAATTTCGATATCCATAATAACTTTCTAAAAACTACACCACATAGTGAAAATAATGGAGGGAAAAAACCGAAAAATAAAAGCATGAATGTAAAAACATAAAAATCAATTATTTATCACGGGTCACACCAAAATTATTCAATCCTACAAAAACCTTATAGATTTTTGTTTTAGCATATAAAAAGAGAAAAAATAACGAGTATTTGTTCGACTAATTTTAGATCAATTGTAACTTACTAAGTAATTTTTTTTTCCATAAATTAATAATCATTGAAGTGAAATGATCATTTCAATTGTGTTAATAACATTCTAAAAACTAAACCACCTAGTGCAAATAATGGAGGAAAAAGACAGAAAAATAAAACTTTTGAAAGCAAAACATAAAATTCAATGATTTATCAAGGTCAATACCGAGATTATTCAATCATACAAAAACTCTATAGATTTCTCGTTTTAGCATACAAAAAGATGAAAAATAACGAGTGTTTGATAGACTAATTTGAGATCTATTAGGACTTTCTAAGTAATTTTCTACCTTAATTGATGATCATTGAAGTAAAATCGTAATTTCAATAGTGTTTTGTATCAAAAAGATAAAAAAATAACTAGTTATCACAAAATTTCGATATCAATAATAACATTCTAAAAACTACACCACCTAGTGCAAATAATTGAAGAAAAAGACCGAAAAATAAAACTTTTGAATGAAAACACATAAAAATCAATGATTTATCACGTCACAATGAGATTATTGAGAATCTTACAAACACTCAATAGATTTCTCTTTTAGCATACAAAAAGAGAAAAATTAATGATCATAGAAGTGAAATGATCATTTCAATAGTGTTTTGTATCAAAAAGATTAAAAAATAACTAGTTATCAAAAAGTATCGATATCAATAATAAAATTCTAAAAACTACACCACCTAGTGCAAATAATGGAGGGAAAAGACCGAAAAATAATACTTTTGAATGCAAAAATAAAAATCAATGATTTATCATGGGTTACACCGAGTTTATTCAAAATCCGACAAAAACTCTATAGATTTCGATTTAGCGTAAAAAGACGAAAAATAATGAGTGTTTGTTAGACTAATTTGAGATTCATTGGGATTTTCTAAGAACTTTTATTACCTTAATTTATGATCATTGAAGTGAAATGATAATTAGGTAGTATTTTGTATCAAAAAGATAAAAATAACTAGTTATCACAAATTTTCTATATCCATAATAAAATTCTAAAAACTACACCACATAGTGAAAATAATGGAGGAAAAAACCGAAAAATAAACCGTTGAATGTAAAAACATCAAAATCAGTGATTTATCACAGTCACACCGAGATTATTCGTAATCCTACAAAAACCTTATAGATTTCTGTTTTAGCATACAAAAGAGAAAAAATAACGAGTATTTGTTCGACTAATTTTAGATCAATTGTAACTTACTAACTAATTTTTTTCCATAAATTAATAATCATTGAAGTGAAATGATCATTTCAATTGTGTTAATAAAATTCTAAAAACTAAACCACCTAGTGCAAATAATGGAGGAAAAGACCGAAAATAAAACTTTTGAAAGCAAAAACATAAAATTCAAAGAATTATCAAGGTCAATACCGAGATTATTCAGAATCCTACAAAACTCTATAGATTTCGTTTTAGCATACAAAAAGACGAAAAATAACGAGTGTTGTTAGACTCATTTGAGATCTATTAGGACTTTCTAAGTAATTTCTACCTTAATTGATGATCATTGAAGTAAAATCATAATTTCAATAGTGTTTTGTATCAAAAAGATAAAAATAACTAGTTATCACAATATTTCGATATCAATAATAACATTCTAAAAACTACACCACCTAAGGTAAAATAATGGAAGAAAAAGACCGAAAATAAAACTTTTGAATGATAAAACATAAAAATCAATGATTTATCACGGTCACACCGAGATTATTCTGAATCCTACAAACACTCAATAGATTTCTCTTTTAGCATACAAAAAGAGAAAAAATAACGAGTATTTGTTAGAATAATTTTAGATCAATTGGAACTTCCTAAGTAATTTTTTTACCTAAATTAATGATCATAGAAGTGAAATGATTATTTCAATAGTGTTTTGTATCAAAAAGATTAAAAATAACTAGTTATCAAAAAGTTTCGATATCAATAATAAAATTCTAAAAACTACACCACCTAGTGCAAATAATGGAGAAAAAGACCGAAAAATAAAACTTTTGAATGCAAAAACATAAAAATCAATGATTTATCACGGGTCACACCGAGATTATTCGTAATCCTACAAAAACTCTGTAGATTTCTCTTTTAGCATACAAAAAGAGAAAAAATAACGAGTATTTGTTAGTATAAATTTAGATCAATTGAAACTTCCTAAGTAATTTTTTTACTTAAATTAATGATCATAGAAGTGAAATGATCATTTCAATAGTGTTTTGTATCAAAAAGATTAAAAATTAACTAGTTATCAAAAAGTTTCGATATTAATAATAAAATTCTAAAAACTACACCACCTAGTGCAAATAATGGAGATTAAAGACCGAAAATAAAACTTTTGAAAGCAAAAACATAAAAATCAATGATTTATCACGCGTCATACCGAGATTATTCAATCCTACTAAAACTCTATAGATTTATGTTTTAGCATACAAAAAGAGAAAAAATAATGAGTGTTTGTTAGACTAATTTGAGACTCATTGGGATTTTCTAAGTAAATTTCTACCTTAATTGATAATCATTGAAGTAAAATCATAATTTCAATAGTGTGTTGTATCAAAAGATAAAAATAACTAGTTATCACAAAGTTTCGATATCAATTATAACATTCTAAAATCTACACCACCTAGTGCAAATAATGGAGGAAAAAGACCGAAAAATAAAACTTTTGAAAGCAAAAACATAAAAATCAATGATTTATTACGCGTCATACCAAGATTATTCGAGAATCCTACTAAAACTCTATAGTTTATTGCTTTAGCATACAAAAAGATAAAAAAATAAAGAGTGTTTGTTAGACTAATTTGAGATCCATTGGGACTTCCTAAGTATTTATCTTTTCTTAATTGATGATCATTGAAGTGAAATCATAATTTCAATAGTGTATTGTATCAAAAAGATAAAAAAATAACCCATATCACAAAATTTCGATATCAATAATAACTTTCTAAAACTACACCACCTAGTGCAAATAATGGAGAAAAAGACCGAAAAATAAAACTTTTGAATGCAAAAACATAAAAATCAATGATTTATCACACGGTCACACCGAGAATATTTAGAATCTTACAAAAACTCTATAGATTTCTGTTTTAGCATACAAAAGAGAAAAATAACGAGTATTTGTTCGACTAATTTTAGATCAATTGTAACTTACTAACTAATTTTTTTCCATAAATTAATAATCATTGAAGTGAAATGATCATTTCAATTGTGTTAATAAAATTCTAAAAACTAAACCACCTAGTGCAAATAATGGAGGAAAAGACCGAAAATAAAACTTTTGAAAGCAAAAACATAAAATTCAAAGATTTATCAAGGTCAATACCGAGATTATTCAATCCTACAAAACTCTATAGATTTCGTTTTAGCATACAAAAAGACGAAAAATAACGAAAGTGTTGTTAGACTCATTTGAGATCTATTAGGACTTTCTAAGTAATTTCTACCTTAATTGATGATCATTGAAGTAAAATCATAATTTCAATAGTGTTTTGTATCAAAAAGATAAAAATAACTAGTTATCACAATATTTCGATATCAATAATAACATTCTAAAAACTACACCACCTAGTGCAAATAATGGAAGAAAAAGACCGAAAAATAAAACTTTTGAATGATAAAACATAAAAATCAATGATTTATCACGGGTCACACCGAGATTATTCTCAATCCTACAAACACTCAATAGATTTCTCTTTAGCATACAAAAAGAGAAAAAATAACGAGTATTTGTTAGAATAATTTTAGATCAATTGGAACTTCCTAAGTAATTTTTTTACCTAAATTAATGATCATAGAAGTGAAATGATTATTTCAATAGTGTTTTGTATCAAAAGATTAAAAATAACTAGTTATCAAAAAGTTTCGATATCAATAATAAAATTCTAAAAACTACACCACCTAGTGCAAATAATGGAGAAAAAGACCGAAAAATAAAACTTTTGAATGCAAAAACATAAAAATCAATGATTTATCACGGGTCACACCGAGATTATTCGTAATCCTACAAAAACTCAGAGATTTCTCTTTAGCATACAAAAAGAGAAAAATAAATTCGAGTATTTGTTAGTATAAATTTAGATCAATTGAAACTTCCTAAGTAATTTTTTTACTTAAATTAATGATCATAGAAGTGAAATGATCATTTCAATAGTGTTTTGTATCAAAAAGATTAAAAATTAACTAGTTATCAAAAAGTTTCGATATTAATAATAAAATTCTAAAAACTACACCACCTAGTGCAAATAATGGAGATTAAAGACCGAAAAATAAAACTTTTGAAAGCAAAAACATAAAAATCAATGATTTATCACGCGTCATACCGAGATTATTCAATCCTACTAAAACTCTATAGATTTATGTTTTAGCATACAAAAAGAGAAAAAATAATGAGTGTTTGTTAGACTAATTTGAGACTCATCGATTTTCTAAGTAAATTTCTACCTTAATTGATAATCATTGAAGTAAAATCATAATTTCAATAGTGTGTTGTATCAAAAAGATAAAAAATAACTAGTTATCACAAAGTTTCGATATCAATTATAACATTCTAAAATCTACACCACCTAGTGCAAATAATGGAGGAAAAAGACCGAAAAATAAAACTTTTGAAAGCAAAAACATAAAAATCAATGATTTATTACGCGTCATACCAAGATTATTCGTAATCCTACTAAAACTCTATAGTTTACTATTTTAGCATACAAAAAGATAAAAAAATAAAGAGTGTTTGTTAGACTAATTTGAGATCCATTGGGACTTCCTAAGTATTTATCTTTTCTTAATTGATGATCATTGAAGTGAAATCATAATTTCAATAGTGTATTGTATCAAAAAGATAAAAAATAACCCTGATTATCACAAAATTTCGATATCAATAATAACTTTCTAAAAACTACACCACCTAGTGCAAATAATGGAGAAAAAAGACCGAAAATAAAACTTTTGAATGCAAAAACATAAAAATCAATGATTTATCACACGGGTCACACCGAGAATATTTAGAATCTTACAAAAACTCTATAGATTTCTCTTTTAGCATACAAAAAGAGAAAAAATAACGAGTATTTGTTAGAATAATTTTAGATCAATTGGAACTTCCTAAGTAATTTTTTTACCTAAATTAATGATCAAAGAAGTGAATTGATCATTTCAATAGTGTTTTGTATCAAAAAGATTAAAAACAACTAGTTATCAAAAAGTTTCGATATCAATAATAAAATTTTAAAACTATAAATCTTTCAAAGTCTTTCGATGGATGTCAAGTCTCGCATTCCTAAATGGTGTGTTACTTGAGGAAGTCTATGTAGAAACAGCCTCCCGGGTTTAAGATCAATAACAAGGTCTATAAACTCCATAAGGCCCTATATGGACTGGAAACAAGCACTCAGACTTAGTACGATACTCTATCTGAATTCTTGATTTCAAGTGGATTCTCAAAAGGTAAGATAGATCGAACTTTGTTTAGAAAAGAAATAGATGACAACATCTTGTTAGTTTAAATTTATATGGATGATATTATATTTGGTCACCTAATCGACCTTATGTGAAGAGTTCAAGTGTTCTCATGAAAATGATTTGAAATATCTATGATGGGTGAATTAATATATTTTCTAGGCTTACAGTTAGGCAGACGAGTAAGGGCATATTCATACATCGACTAAGTATGCTAAGGACCTTATAGATAAATTTGGGATGACTACTAGTAGGGAAGTTAAAATACCTATGGCAACTAACTTCTCTATGGATTCGTATGAGCGAGGATACCCACTTGATGCAACGGAGTATCGTGACCGATTGGATCCCTTCTCTATCTCACCGCAAGTAGGCGTACATAGCCTTTGCGGTTGGGGTATGTGCAAGATTTCAATCTAATCCCAAGAAAACTCATCTGGAGACGGCTAAGAAAATCCTTAAATATCTTAAAGGGACTTTTCGTGTCGGGTCATGGGTACCCAAATTGATGACAACTTCGAGCTATTAGGATATTCATTCTCGACTTTGGAGGTTGTAAAATTGATAGGAAATCCACCTCTGGAACTTGTCAATTTTTAGGCAACAAATTAATTTCTTGGTTATCTATGAAATGACATCCGTTGCAACCTCCACAACCTGAAGTCAATACATGGCGGTAGTAGTTGTTGCTCTCAACTCCTCTGGATTAGTCAAAGAGCTTAGAGATTATAACATTCAAACATCATCTGCTCCTATTATTTACCGTGATAGTAATAGTGCAATAGCTATGACATACAACCCCGTCTTGCATTCTAGGTGTAAGCATATAGACATCGACATCACTTCATTAAAGATCATGTAGAAAAGAATGATATTAGGATAGAAAAGATAGCCACCAATCTCGTAGAGCATATCTACTTACAAAACCCTTAGCTAAGTCTAGATTTAAAGAATTGTGTTTAGAATTAGGATTACTTGATGCATCCTTAGTTGATTTTTAATTGCTATTGTTTGTATCTTATATCCGTGTTCCTTCTTTCTTTTCCTTTCTTTAAATCATGTATAGAAAGAATTATCGAGACTAGATATGTGTTAAAGGACAATCAGTAAATTTATATCATTTATCTCCTTTTTAGGAATCAAGAATCAAGGATTAGTCATATTGACCTTATCCGACTTGATAATTGCTTATCCGACATCGTAAATCGAGATAAGGACACAATAGTCACCGATTCGGCCAGAGCAGATGATCATCCTATCCGACTTGCCTTGGCTACTAATGGTTTATTGATGTTTGTGTATCTCGCAGAACAAGTAATGATCAACATTGTTAGATCAACTTGAATCTACTAATTTGATAAAAACCTCATCATTTGTTCACCCCTTTCTTTGTTCTCTTCAAAAGTATGTTTTCAAATTTTTCTCACAAGCTCATCTATTTCAAAACCTTTCTGATAGGCTTGGCAATGGGGCGGGAATCCCTGCTCCTCATGGGGATCCGCCCGAACGGGCGGGAATCCGTTTAAATTCTCCACGGCCGGGGCCGGGAAAAACACTCCCGTAGGCGGGGACGGCGGGGACGGACAGATTCCCCGCCCGATCCCATGAGGCCCGATAGTATTTAATATATGTATATATATATATATATTACATATATTATTTTATTATATATAATATTTTATATGATTTTAAAATAAAAATCAATATAAAAACAATGAATTGTATAGACTATATTAAAAAATTCTTAGATGAAATTTATATTAAATTTAAATTGATTTTATTATCTTGTTTTGTTTGTCTAGAAATAATTTTTATATTTCTATGTATTTTTATATTGTTTGTTTTAATTATTATAATTTTAAAAATTATAAAAAATATAAAGCGGAATGGGAATCCCTCGCTAGGACAAGAATCTCCGCGGGGCGGGAATGGGGAAAATTTTCCCCGCTTAGTTCAAGGGGGACGTGGACTGGGAATCCCGATTTCGCTGGGACGGGGATGGGGAATGTCCCCGGCCCCGCCCGCCCGCTGCCAAGCCTACTTTCGGATGAGTTGTGTCTTGAAATTAAAATAATTCTTTATACTTAGTTTTTCAAAAAATCGACTCGGAGAAATTTTCAAAGAATAAGACAAGCTCACTTTTAACCAAGTCCTGACAAAACTCGACTCAAATAGGAAACTTTATGCAAAAAGACATATTTTGGCTTACGCCGTATCCTAATTACCTCTTCATAAAGTAACCCTATTAGCCTCTCTAATCCATAGGATAAACGTTACTTTTTACACATACCAAGACGCTGTTAATGCCACGCTGAATGCGAAGTGGTTTTCTCGCTAACCGTTGATATTTTTCACGCACCTTTAACAATCAACGGTAAAAAAATTTCCTGAGTTTGCCACGTATTATCTTCCCAAAATTTTCCCTCTCTCTCCTCGATTTAAAAAACTTACCTTCGTTATTTCAAATTCACTTTTACAAATCCCAGCCCTAATTCTCTCAGAATTCTCTCAAACTTTCTACTACTTTACCATGGCTTCCTCATCAAAACCACCAAAACCCATAAACCTACTTATATCTCCATAAATACTTGGTTTTAAGATTGAATGAAGACATTTTCAAGAACAAACTTAAAGTAGAAATGTACGTGGATTTCGAAACCACGAGGACACGTAGAATCCGAGATATTCTCCGACTATTAGAGGCATCTCGATTGAGGGGATTCTTATCCATGAAGTTTCCCTAACAAAACCGTGGACCTCCCGGGAGCGGAATTTTTGGTAAATATGAGGGATACTCGGGATGGTTTTGATACGACTTGCTGATTTTAATGCTTCCTCTATACACCGAGAGAACATTGTCGATATTTGATACGTCAATGGAAGGAGTAAATCCATCGACGCACAAAGAAGATATATGGGAGGAATCCTTTGACCTTAATGGCGAGAGTCACCTACAGAGGGACTCGACGTGGATTTAAAGAAGAATCAGCGAGAAGAAGGTTCAGGTTCGGCGATGTGATGGTGACCAAGGCAGTATTGGGAAACCAGAGTTCACATGATGGACTATCAAAGCCCGTGATTGTGTCAGGATGAGGGCCATCCTAGATGGGGTTCAGGTGAATTGGGTTTAGCCGATTCACAAGCCGAATGAGGAGAAGAAGAGGGCCGACGCTCAAATCACCGGTGAAGGACGGGTTGCAAACTCAATACCAACTTGTTCAATAAAATCATTGTATCGATAGAGGGCCAAATGAAAAGCACCGACTAGAGAGTAGGAACAAAGAAGTACTCGCGTAAAGGGATCCCTGACAAAGGATGAGAAGCTTGGAGGAATGCCGCACTGCGATGAGTCGAGATGTCGCCGAGAGCAAAGAGCAGCAGCAGCAGCAGTAGTGAGGAGGCTAGGAGGCAGGCCGCAGAGCCGGTGAGCCGAGCAGAGTTGAGGAGGTTCAGCCGAGGAGATTCCGGTTGTGGTGGAGATAATAAATGAGGAGGCAAAGAAGAGAGACGAGATCTCCTCGAGAGGAGACCACGAAGGAGGCCGGTCAAGGCCTCCGAGAAGAAAGCCGCAGAGGAATCATCACCGCCGCCTCAAGCCAACCATCAAATGAGGACTCGATGAGGATGACCAATTCATCCTTCGTAAGAGGCCTTGAACGAAATCACATGCATCGTAGTCTTAGGAAGCTCAGGACGGTGACGAGTCCTCCACCTTGCTTCGGAAGAAGTGCCGGTCCTCAAGATCACACCGAGGTCGGGCAAACTAAAGTCCCTCCATCTCCGACCAAGGAAGGCTCTCTCTCCAATTCAGAGGAAGGTACAAACTATTCCCTCTCCTTATCCCAATCCTCTCTGCAATGAAGAGGTGTGCCGGCCGGCACCTTGGAGCCTCAAACAAATATAGTTGCTCCAAATAACCAGCCTAACCCCATCTGTCCAAACTCAAACCTAAACCGAACTCACCCCCACTCCACCGAATCCTCACTCACACCCACCCTAACCGAGCCTACAACCACCCCAATTGAACCCACCCCTACTCCAACCATGACGCCCACCCTCAACCTCGAACAACCATCCTCATCTACCATCCCCATTCCCGAAACACAATCCACCATCCCCTCAAACACAATCATCTCCTCCGTAAATTGAGATTACTTCATACTCATTTCGGAGGACATTCAAATGAGATCTCCTTCCCCTACCTCTACCAACAAACCATAAACCCCTCCTCCTCGTCTCGAATCCTCATCTCGAGGACGAGGACAATGACCTAAGCTCCAACATCAGCCATCTCTTCAATCGTGGCCCGTATGGAGAAGAAGGTTAAAAGGGCTTTTTCCAAGAAGATGAAGAAGAAGACTAAGAAGATGGTCGAGGTCATTACGGACACAATGATAGCGAGCATGAGGGAAGTCGAGGTAAACCTTGTTGATAAAATTACTTCCTCGACTAACTCTATCTTGGCCGAGAAGGTGAAAGCTCTGAGGAGGAGGTGGTGGGTCCGAGAAATCGTGTGACAAACTACAATGCAATAGTAGTCGACGCATCGGCCCCTGGATAAGTTAGACTTTTGAATTAAATGTAATGATCCGGAGAAGAAGATGATCGCCCGGCCGATGAAGTCAAAAAGGGGAAAGGGCTGAGCAAGAAAGAGGACGAGCCCTCACACCGCCTTTAGAGGAGATCAGAAAGAAGTTGGCACAAAGGCAAATGCGTGAGCCGCAAGCTGTGATAAGGAGGATGTCGCTCAAATCGATGAGTCGGCCGCGCTTGGCCGAGGGTGAGTCACTAGAAGAGGCCCCGAAGGAAGATGAGCTCAGAGGAAGAAGGAGGAGGAGGAGGAGAAGTCCGCCTGTAGTGGCTAAAAATGAAGGAATTCGAAAAGCCACCGAGGTGAAGGGCAAGTGGAAAAGGTAAGATGACCGAGGAATCTACACCCAAATTTATAGTTCTCAAATCCACCCAGCCGAGAAGAGGAAGAGAGAGACCGATTACTCAAACCTATCTCGAAGAGCAGATACGAAGAATAAGGCGGAGAAGGCCTCTGGTTTGGGGAAAGGGAGAGAAAGCGTCTCAAAATAAGAACAAGGGTTTAGAGATTGAGATGGAGCAAAGATGTCGTGAAATGGGAGATAAAAGGAGCGAGACGAGGCAGTAATTCCGTCCTTATCATCGTATACTCAACCCTCCGAAGGTCGCCACAGTGGCAATGGTTCAAAGAATACAAGGCAAAGAATCTAGATGCTGATGGATGTACCACCGGTACATCTTGAAAGGCTCTCGATTCATCACCCCAAGACGAAGACTCGAGGTGGCATGAGTGGATCGAGAAGGAGGATGCCAATCTCTATCATCGCCCTGATTGCCGAAGCCGACAAGATTTTCAATGCCGATCTCTGCTCTCCACCTACGAAACAGCACTCCAAAACCAACGATGATGGAACAATGACCTAGATCGATTAAGAGCATTGTTGCCAATCTGTCAAGTGGAGTCAGTCCGAAGAATGAAGAAGAGTCAAGGCACTCAAGACGAAGTCTTTACCCTCGGCTAGCTATTCCTGCTTATCAATGGGGAACCCGATAGAAGGATTTTTCTTTACCTTATCTTCTTTTTCCTTATCCATTTTTGTAATCAGAATTATGATGTGAATATACTTGATCTCATCCGAACTACCTTGTCTTACTTTTTAAGCTTTCTTTATCGTTTTCTAAGAAAACTTAAAAAAATTTTAAGTGTTAATCATCCGAGGAAACTTCCATCTCGTATAAAAATTTTCTAAAATTTTTCTAAGTCTCAAAATTTTCTAAGTCCTAAGACTTAAAAACTTTCTAAATACTAATCATCCTGATAAAGTCTTAAGACTTAAAATTTTTCTTAAAAATCTTTATAAAACTTTTTCAAAATTTTTCTAAGTGTGAATTAAGTGCTCGATATGAATTAATCAACTAAGTGTTAATGTGTTCTAATGTGGTCGCCCTGCTTACCTTGAATAACTTTGACTAACATCACCGTGAGTTGTCTCTTTCTTGCGCTTTAACTTCATCAAAAAGGGGAAAATTGTTAGATCAAGAAGTTTTGATGAAAGTTAAAAGAAATCAAACGAGAGTCGACTCATACAATGTAAGATGACCAGCTAATCGCATAGAATAAATGAGGTAAAGTCCTAGCACCGACTAATCGTAACTAGGAAGAGCTAGGAAAGTCACCGAGGTCAAAGAAGAAGGTTATCCGAAAACGAGCTTGGAGTAGTCATCTGCAGGAGACAATAATGAGAGCCTGCACGAGGCCGAAGACAAGCCGAGTAGAATAAGATAGGCAAGTCTTCACCAAGTCACCGCAGACAACTAGAAGCAAGATCACCGATGAAGAGGCAGCTTATCAAGATTAAGTTTGTTAGGTGGTTTTCGCTTGTTACAACAGACTAACCGCTTCTCGTGCTTATAAATAGATTTAGGCACGCTTTCTAACACACAATTCAACACTCTCTCATTCACAATATTTACGAAGTTTTTCAAATTCTCACAAGTGTTTTTCAAAGCAACTTTCAAAAATTCAAAGTGTTTATAGAACACTTACTTTGTATTTCTTCAACACTATCAGACCGTACTTTAGAATTTTCAAGGATAGTAAGTTGAAGATAGGATTCAAGATAGAAGATCTTCTGTAAAATTGTAAGATCAGAAGTGAGTAAGTAGGTAAGTGGTCGAGACCCTTCTTCAATTTGAAGAAGGAGAGTGGATGTAGGATCATTTAGATCCGAACCACTATAAATTATCGTGGTTCTTTAATCGCTTTATTTGCTTATCTTTTCTTAATCAACTCTCAAACAAGTCCACTTTCGTACTCTTAATCGATTGATTTTGATCCATAAAAGGTCGAGTTTAAATCGCTTTCCACTGTGGTGAACTTTGATACTTTGAATTGATATTCTAATCTTTGAAAAAGATCGGAAAATCCATTCAACCCTCCCTTCTAGATTTTCCCTGAAGGTTATCTCAAGTTCTTTAATAAAATACTCAACTGTGGGACCAACATTGAGGACACTCAACCAAGCTCCGTCTCAAGAATTCGTGGCCCATTTGAAGATTGCTTGGTGGTGGAGGCGACTTCACGGGTAGATAGCAAGTACCCAAGATTACCGGATCATGATGCCGAGAGAAAGCCGCCGATAGAAATCATTCTGTGGAGAAATGCTCGCTTGTGTACATCCGATAGATCTAATTTTATTGATAGAAGAGATGGGCAGAACGCATTCTCCGATTGGGAGTATGAATTGTGTAGCAAGGCTGGTGTGGGAAGAGCCTTTGATCCGTCTTCTGATCATAAGCTCGATTGCCTAGTAGCAAGGTTGCCGGGGGAACAAAACTCGCTGGAGCAGAAAGCACTAGACCGCATGTCGCTTTTAGCCAAGTCAGAAAGTTGTTAATTCTCCTCCTCTTCTTTACTCCGATTTCTCTTTGTGCGATTACCGAATTTCTTCGCCGTTGTTGTTCATGATAACTTGTATAAGAAGTATACTACTAAATTCGCCGAGTTAAAGGATCAGCATGCCACTATGTTTCGTTTTGATGCCAAATATATGCTCCATTGGCTTCAAACATTGAATCGTCCAAAGCATACATTGATGTCGCGATTCAAATGGCTCCTCAAAATGATTCAAGGATAATAGCCGAGATGTTTGTCGAGCAACAAAGAAAACATCATCGATACACTCTGGGGTGATGTTGAACAATGTAAATGAAGTCATGATTCAAAGCCGAGGCCATGAGGGACCTTAAGGAGAAAAGTGAAGAAAAGCTAAGATAAGTTGTCGAAGAAAGGGAAGGCACTGCAGGGAGGCCGAGGTTAAGATAAAGCTGCCCGATTGATATGCGCTACATCGATGCACTAATGCAACAAGCTCCGAGGGATGGAATTGATCGTAATGAATCCATCTCGGGTTGTCATTGCAGAGATGGGTAAGCGCCTTCTACGCTATGCAAGAGAACAAGAACATCATCAAGCCACATCTGCCATCGCCGCGGACGTTGCCGCCGCAACAAAGCACCGGCTCGATGTGGAAGAAAAGATCGCCAAACCTATAATCATGAGCTAACAGAGTTAAACAAATTTGTGGAGAAATTTGATGCCTATCGGAAAGACATCTTCGACGCACTCAGCTCGACGCCATGGTCACCCCTTTGATGGATGTTAAAAAGGGGGAAGAAGAGCTTGAGAACCGACTCAAAGGAAAAGAGTCCGAATCAGCCGGAGTGCAAGAAAGGTTGAAAGCTTATAGAAGATTTTTTGTTGGAACAAAAGGAGAAAGTTGAACCGAAAAGGCTCTCGTGGAATCCAGCTTAGTGGACACCGTAGGTACTGCCGCTACGATCTATACGATTTCATCGATGTTGTCGGAGAAACCTCCCAACCAAGCAAGAGAAGAAGGTTGGTTACAATGGCCGAGAAAGAGAAAGCCGCCGCAGTAAGAGACCCAAGCTCTTCATCAGAAGCTTATCCGGCATCTGGAGGCCAAGAATGACGATCGAGAAGTTACTCAAAGAAGGTCTTAAATTCCTTGCGCATGAAGATAAGAGTATCAAGTTGAGAAAGTTCAAGGAAGAAAGTGTTTGTTGCTAGAAGGTTTGCTTCCAAACCTTCTCGATCAAAGAAGTTAAGTCTACCGTAAGAGAAAGAAGTTAAGTCTCAAGGAGAGATCGATATGGGATTTCATCCTTCCTCATAACATCGAAGGATTTGTGGACAATTGTTGTCCGATGGAAAGGATGAATGATTGGAAGGCAATTGAGAGAGACTTCATCTCCGCTCATTTTTCGTCTCGCGTACTATCAAGGCGTTGGAGCAACAAATGTATGAGACATTATTCGCTGATGGAAGAAAAGCATGAAAGTCTGCAGGCGTATATTCTCAAAGCCTCAATGGAGTTTAATCTTAATCTCCATGCTCCCGAATTTGAAAAGATTCCCACCTCTCGTGATGGCCAATGGTAGTTTGGATCACCGAGTATTCGAAGGATAATCAAGACTGCCTTGCGGAGGTTAGACCTCCAAAGGCTTTCAGATAATCTGGGACCGTGATGACAGGTTTATGAATGGGTTGTTCAGGCTGTAAAGTCATAGGAGATATGACTAAGGAAGAAGGTTGTCAGCCAAGAAAGTCAGTCAAGAAAGGGTGAAGGAAGCAAGTTGTCATGAAGGGGAGTTAATCTTTTTGTCTATCTTTTATTATATTTCGTGTTTGTGTTTCGTTTTTGCGTTATCTAGTCTATAGGCACTTATGTAATATGTACCGATGATTGCCGAGTATTAATGAAAGTGCTTATTTTCTCGATCAAGACAACTTCTCGCCATTAAAGTTTTTCTGTGGGATCCGGGTTTTAAAGGTCTCTCGCTTTGTTGTGTCTGGGTTTTAAAGGTTTTAACATCATCAAAAAGGGGGAATTTGTTGGTTCTTGGTTTTGTAGGTTTTGATGATGTTTCTAAAACCCATATGTAATAGGACCAAATTTAACCTCGTTAGTCACCGATGATCTAGATAGGTTAGTATTTGTGCTAAGGTAACCTTGCTAAGACCTATCTGGGCCCAGACGGCTTGTAAATGTATGAGAACCGAAGACAAGATTTTGTAGATAGAAGACTTTGAAGACAAGACTTTGAAGACATTTAAGACTTGAAGGCAAGAGACTTGATCGTAAAATAGACAACCAGAGAAGTATAAAGGTTGCTACCAAGAAGAACTAAAATGTTTCTTATATTCAAAGAGGTTGTCACTAAAGGACTAGAAGACTTATAACGCTGTAAGATGGATACATGACTTATGAAGGTCAAGAAGACTTGGACAAGAAGATAGCAAGGCCGAGAAGCTTGCTTGGATAAAAATGGAAGACTTGATCGATTCAAGATGAATTCATCAATCAGATATTCCGTATCAATCGACATCGATCGAAGATCAAAATCTCAAAAGTCAATCTATCAAGAGATAATTGATCGGATTCGCATAAATCAATTATCAAAGTCAAAAAGATCTTCTTAAATGGCTACTTAACATTTCGTTGAAGACTGACATCAACCACCTAACGACTAGTTGATTTCGAGAATCTATAAATCGTAATGAAGGGTTTCAAAATCTACACGGAACTACATGCGAAAAATTTCAAAAAATCCTATCATTCATAGTAAGACACGCAAATTCATTCAAAACCACGAATCGAAACACACATCAATCTATAGATCTAATTGGTTTAAGAATTGTAAATCACCTTCCAATATCTCAAGTACGAGAGAAGGTTGATCGCTTTGTTAGATCTAAGAGTTATAACAAACTCAAGGATCATCTTTTGTAATCAAGGGCAAGAACTTGTAAAACCTCCTATGGTCATAACCTCAAGTGATAGAGGGAACAAGACCTAAGATTTGGTGGATAGTAAGACTCGTGGAGTCAGTGGAGAGTGGACGTAGGATCGTTATTTCCGAACCACTATAAAAATCCCCGAGTCATTTATAAGCTTTCGCATACATATTTATAACCGCTCATTCATCATCGCTTTAATAAACTCCGCACTAAACTTGCTAAGTGTTTATCAAGAAGGTTTTCATTTAAAGGGTTTTTCATAGTACACACACGAGATTAGCTTTCGCACCATCACGAAGACTTTCGATTTTCCAAAGTCTACCGATCTCACATAAAGCACACTCGAGTACTTATCTCAGAGAAGACTTGCAAAGTCTCGCTAACCTCACACCTCACCTACGAAAAGTTGTAAAAAGTTTTGAGTGTGGGAAAGTCTATTCAACCCCCTTCTAGACTTTCCACCACCTTGCACATCTCGTCCTGGACCAATAAAGTAAGTAATAACTTGTAATAGTTAGACTTATAAAAGATCGACTTTAAGCACAAGACAGCATAAGGTCAAGTTAGACTTGACACAAGAACTGCATAAATGACATTCTTAAGAAGGTCACAGACATGCCGAGCAGTAATAAGTTAAAGTCATGACAAAGATCAGACAAGGACTAGTCATCTCGAGTGTTAAAGATGCAGATGACTAAAGAAAGTGTTGAAAGATTTCAAGAAAAGTTACAACTAACTAACAAAATCGGCTATAACTACCCAAAAAGCGCTTTCTACAAACAAGAAGTAGTTATTCAGCCATAACAAACTCTCGAGAGTCATCAAAGCAGCTTACAACTACCATAGATTCATATAAATAGGACCTAGATTAGAATCACACATACTTTTGACACTTGTAAATACTCTAAATCATCATAGCATTCAAAGAGTTATCTACGCACAAAACGTATATAAAACGCTTTAGTTTTCTAAAGTATTTTTAGAACACTTTTTTCATATCTTTAAGCCAAAATTCCGTAATAAGAAGAACGTGTAAAGGGTGAAGATTCGTGAATTTTGTAAAGTGTAAGTAAGTAAGAAGTAAGTAGTGAAGTCCCTCTCATAGGATCGTGAAAGGAGAGTGGATGTAGGATTGTTATAATCCGAACCACTATAAATCTCGTGTTCTTTATTGTTTTATTTACTTTCACAAACATCTTGGTTAATCATTGCTTGAATAAGAATTATCAAAGAATCAAGTATAAAAACATTCTCGTTGTATAACTGATATTTATTTGAGTATCTTGTTAATTTGGAAAGAAAAATTTGATAGATTGTGAAATCTATTCAACCCCCTAGATTTCACCTAATTGATAACTTGATTCTTTGGGACCAACACATAGCGTCCTTAATTTAAAAGCAAGCAAACATAATGTCCTTAAACCAAATAAAGGCATACAACATGCTTTTCACTTATCACATATTTTTTCACATAATATTAAGTGTTCTAAGTCTCCATTCTAGCATATAAAAGTCAAGTATTGGACATTTAGCAAGAAAACATTTGTGGATTTAAAATTCTTAAGTTGAGCAGTTCGTACACATGAGTTATTTTGCTCTAACTTTGGATAATTTTAAATATTAATTAGACATATCCAAAAATTAAGAAATTTCTACTGTAAATATATTTTGAAGTGTAGACTACATATAAAATTTGTGCCAAAACATTTAGTGAGCCGAAAGTGGAGTTTTGAGCCTGTTTCTGAAAGTGTGCAGTGAGTTTTCCAATATTCCAGAAAACCACAGTGAGCAGTTTTAGAAATCAATTTTCTAAAAATACTTTCACTACTTGGAAAAATTATGAAATTTGATATAGAGATAGCCAACAACATTTAGTATTTGAATAAAAATTTTACAAATGTCACAGCTTGCCACACTTTCTTCCAAATTTCATAATAAATAGAATAAACTTTCAAATCACATGATACCAGTGGGGTTAGAACCCTAACATAACCTAATTTCACATCATATGTTTCGTTTCCATAAAATGTCCAGTTTACAGAAAACGTATTTTGTCCAGAAACTTTTGAAAACAGTTTCTTCTTTGTAAAAACATGTTCGTGTACACTTAAATTTCATTCTCATGTTCAACTTGTAATAAGATCTAACACTCATTCAAATATTTACTAGCACAACTTCATTTAGCATGCTTAGACACACTCAAGAGTAGAATTCATATATTCACATGATTTTCAAGAAGTAAATCAAACAAGTTTAATAAGCATTTGCACATGAACAAGTTCTTTAGAGTTGTGGAGTTAGGTTTTTCAACCTTTGTAGTATTTCTTCTTTAAGCTAGTTAGGGGCCTTTTAACTTTTCTTGAAGTCTTTCCAAACTTTTAGTGCTAATTAACACCTCCCTAGCTTGAGCTTCTTGGATAAGAAATGAAGATGGTTTAAAGCTCGAAACAATAAAAATGGAGTTAGTAAGATGAATGGATGAAACAAAGCTTGAGGTGGAGGGAAGAAGAGTTCATCATCTTTGTAGATGAAAACCCTTTGATTTCAAACTTTAACTTTAAGGTGGATGAAGTAGGAAGAGCTTTGGGTCTCCTTGTTTGAGGAGGTGAAGAGGGAAAACCTTCTTCTTGTTGGAAATGGAGGAAGAAATCCCTTGTGTGTAATGGACAATTTTGAGGGGGTGAGGGGAAAGAGAGAGCTTCTCTTTGCTATGTCTTTGTGTGCATGGGGAATGAAATGGAAGTCAAGACTTATGTTGGAGGAAGCATGCTATTAACCAAGGGATTGAAGGCCAAGCTTTCAATGCCAAGACATAAAGTGGATGGGTGATAGACTTTGAAGAAAATGTTGGAAAGTCCTCTTCCCTATGTACGGTGGATGAAATTTGAGGATTTGGCTGCCATTTTGGTGGCCCGTATTATTAGGGATTTGAGGATTTGGCTGCCATTTTGGACGCGAAGTGGCTTTCTTTGTCGCCAAAAACTCGATATTTTTTTCGCCAGAATTTTGAGTTCGAAAATTATTCTTTCTATCATCTCGATAATTATTAGGATTTAAGGGCATTTAAATTAATATTTGAAACTTGAATTTCATTCACTTTATAATTTTGGTCCTTTATATTTTCGATTCGTATTTAAGTGCTAGGGGCATTGCACGGTTTGGTTGTTCCACAAGGTCCAAAATTTGAAACATGAAAAAATAGAAATGCTTCAAATTTATTAAAACATTAAACAATTAAACTTTGATTTTTCAAGTTTTGGGTATTATTATATGAAGAACTTAGTCACCTAAGTTAACTAGGGACTAATATTAATGCACTGTGGAGTATTTACTTTACCTCGTGCAATGAATTAAATATCCATTTAATATACTCTAGATCTTGGGTACCAAGTAAGGTTCCATCAAAAGAGAATGCTCCGGTATTAAAGGAGCACAAAATCAAGTCATACTGTAATGTTCACTCGATTATCTTAAGCATTAAACGAGTCAAGTTTATTCCCATTACCAACTGATAGTCAAGGGACCAAATGCAGAGAATGTCACCTCATGTACGAACTTAACATAAATTGCCGATCGATCAACCTAACAAAGGATCAAGCTTTCACCGATAAGTCAAAACTCAGTAAGAAGTAATATTTTGACATTTAATATAGTGTCATACCGCTTCATGCTGGGTTAGTACTACAAGACATCATAACAAGTATTCCTAACCCTAAAAATGTACATAGATACAACTTTCTCTCTAAAGGATGTTATTTGAAATCGTCTTATAAATACATAAGGCCTTCGAACTAAAACAAGGTTAATGAAAATTTCTATGTCGTTAGAGAGATCAAACCAAGGACTCAAGCCGCTCAAATGAGCACCCGAAACTCGTGATCAAATTTCTCCAAGTGTTCCCTCTATAGCCAGTAGTTAACTCCGTGGTATATATTCAAAGCATAAAATTTATACATCCAAGCTTCGGGGAGAGATAATTTCATCCTTGGACTAGTTCTTCAATCTAAAAAATTATCCTCACCCTCAGTTAAATGAATCAAAACCTGCTAAAACCCTAAACTCAGAGAGCGAGGGTGTTTAGTAAGTGAGTGAATAGCTTAATATCAAATGAAAGAAGGTTATAGAAAGCACTAGGACTCAAGTTATTCCTAGAGACTCAGAATTTTTTAGAGAAGTTTTTGATTAAGGTGCACCTTGAAACTCTATATAAAACAAGAAAATTTCAAGTTAAGGGAATTCTCTTTGTTCAATTGGGGGAAAGTGGACGTGCAGCACTTTCACATCTCTCGAACCAATATAAATCTCGTGGTTCTTTACCGCTCTTCGCTCGTTTGTATTTAATTGGGTTTTATTAAAAAGTCATACAACTACTCATTTGTCAAGTTGAAATCAACTCACCCCTCGGGCTTCGCATTAAGACACACACCGCCTCTAATTACTCTTTTCGATTGAAAGAAAAACAAGTTTTCGTGATCTAAAACAAGTAAATTTGTAAAGGTTGCATACACTTCCGCAAAACTCAAACTAGTATAGATAGTAGCCTTAAACCCGATAAGTGATTCAAAGCTATTAGTAGGTTTGTTATCCGAATCCAAGCCTTAGGA
>CM061056.1:41320913-41743413 GCA_030762865.1 Paraleonurus japonicus
ATTCGATTTATGTGGTCCTATGTCTACTCAAGCAAGGGGTGGTTTCGAATATTTTGTCTCTTTTATAGATGATTATTCGAGATATGGATATATTTATTTGATGCGCCGCAAGTCCGAGTGCTTTGATAAATTCAAAGAGTACAAGGCTGATGTGGAGAAACGTCATGGTAAATATATCAAAACACTACGATCCGATCGTGGTGGCGAGTACCTCTTAGGAGAGTTTAGGAATTACTTATCGGAAGCTGGGATTCAATCCCAATTATGCACTTTGGTACACCCCAACAATGGTGTGGCGGAACGAAGGAATAGGACACTCTTGGAAATGGTTAGATCGATGATGAGCTATTCGAAATTGCCGAGTTCGTTTTGGGGGTATGCCACTGAAATGGCAGCGTACATTTTGAACTTGGTTCCTTCTAAGACAAGATCTTCTACTCCCACGAGAATTGTGGAATGGGCGTAAGCCTAGTCTCAAACATATTCGAATTTGGGGTAGTCCAAAGCACATGTGCTTTGAAAGGAGATGCTTGAAAAGTTGAAATCTCGTACGAAGTTCGTTTGTTTGTGGGTTATCCTAGAGGAACGAAAGGTGGTTTGTTTTATAGTCCTAAAGATCGAGGGTAATTGTTAGCACAAATGCCCGATTTTTAGAAGAGGACTATGTAATGGACCACAAGCCCATGAGTAAAATTATTTTAGAAGAAATAAGGAGAAACTTCTACCTTAGTACCAAGAGTACAAGATGAGATACCACATGGGTCACACCATCTGCTACTAATGATACACTATTACCACAAGTGCCTCGTCGTAGTGGGAGAATTGTTAGACAACCCGATAGATTCATGTTTTTGGGAGAGTCTTCGGACTTAGTACCAGTGAACACGAATCGGATCCTCGAGCTACGACGAAGCACTCCAAGATAAAGATGCAGAATATTGGGAAAAAGCAATGAAATCGAATTAGAATCTATGGATTCTAATCAAGTCTCGGGAGCTAGTAGAACCACCAAATGGTGTAAAAGCCATTGGCTGTAAGTGGGTCTACAAAGAAAAAGAGGATCGACGGGAAAGTAGAAACTTTCAAAGCAAGGCTTGTAGCGAAGGGGTACACTCAAAAAGAAGGAATCGATTATGAGGAAACCTTTTCGCCGGTAGCCATGCTTAAGTCTATCCGGATTCTTTTGTCTATTGTTGCTCATATGAATTATGAGGTTTGGCAAATGGATGTCAAGACCTTTCCTTAATGGAAGTCTTGAAGAAAACATCTATATGAAGCAACCGAGAAGGATTCATTGCAAAGGGCAAAGAGCATCTTGTGTGTAAGCTTAATCGGTCCATTTATGGGTTGAAACAAGCTTCGAGATCTTGGAACATCCGTTTTGATGAGGTAATCCAGTCTTATGGATTTATTCAATGTCCGGATGAGTCATGTGTATACAAGAAGAGTGACGGAAATGTGGTGGTATTTCTTGTACTATACGTAGATGACATCTTGCTCATTGGAAACAATGTCAAGGTGTTGTCGACGTAAAGGTATGGTTGTCCAAGCGAGTTTGATATGAAGGACTTGGGAGAAGTTGGACATATTCTTGGGATCAAAGTTATAAGGGATCGCAAGAAAAGAATGTTATGCTTATCTCAAGCTTCATACATTGATACTATCTTGGCTCGTTTTAGCATGCAAAACTCTAAGAAAGGTTTTCTACCTTTTCGACATGGAGTACCTTTATCTAAAGAGATGTGTTCTAAGACACCAAAGGAGATAGAGGACATGAAGGCAGCTTCCTTATGCTTCGGCCGTAGGAAGCCTAATGTATGCAATGCTATGTACGAGGCCGGATATCCTGCTTTTGCCATGGGCATGGTTAGCAGATATCAAAGTAACCCAGACAAAGACATTGGACTGCGGTAAAGCATATTTTAAAGTACCTGAAAAGGACTAGAAATTATATCTTTGGTTTACCAAGCGAATACTTTACTTCCCGAGGGTTACAGACTGATTTCCAAATCGGATAGGGACAACAGTAAATCTACCTCGGGTTATGTGTTTACCTTGGGAGGTGGAGCCATAGTATGGAGGAGTGTAAAGCGTAAATGCGTTTCGGACTCCACCATGGAAGCCGAGTATGTAGCAGCCTGCGAGGCAGCCAAAGAAGTCATATGGCTCTGTAAACTTCTCGATGGACTTAGAAGTGATTCCTAGTTTGCCTAAAGCTATCACAATTTATTGTGATAACAGTGGTGCACCTGGCAAACTCGAAGGAACCACGAGCCCACAAAGCAAGCAAACACATTGAGCGCAAGTACCACCTGATACGAGACATCGTAAACGAGGAGAAGTTGTTGTCGCCAAGATTGCATCAGCGGATAACCCAGCAGATCCTTTCACAAAGGCTCTTCCAAATAAAAATTTTGATGGGCATGTTGAAGGGATGGGAATCGGATGTATGGCAACAATTATGGAAGCATAGTCTTTTAGTATAAGTGGGAGATTGTTAGGATGTATACTATAAGCCTAGCTTTTGTATGAACATCTTTTTGAGTATGAACATCTTTTTAATATAAGATTCATTATGATCAAAATACTTATTGTTTATGATTGTTATATATATCATTATTTTGTTCGGGTTAATCTATACCGTAGATAACATGGTGTGTGGTGTCACACGAGAAGATTATGCTATCAGTTCCTTATAGATTATAAATAATAGCTCACAACCAAGATGGATTTGGACAAACCATTGGAACGGTTGTAGTGTAATTTGGTATTAGTCTATCTTGACTATAAAGTTACACTAGTACATTTTGTATGTATTGAGCAGACCATATGAGGTTGTTCAATTTGTATTGATTATATAAAAGAACAAGACCTCTGTTGTTATGGATGTACGTCTTCTTAATCCCTATATAATAATGGGCACGTGTACTCAATGTATGTTTCTTTGATTTGCCAATGGGTGAGATTTATTAAATCAATAGGCTCGGTGAATTGGGAGACAACATTGTTTATATGGTGTCTTTGTTGATTATAGAAGGAATCCGTGTCCTAATTATTTAGGATGATGATGTCCCCTTGAGGAGCTCATAAAGATTATTATGTAAACCCCGCAGTGGATTTAATCCGACATAATAAAAAAGATGAGTGGTACTACTCTTGGAATTAGATATAAATTAATTAAGTTGTCAGTAATTTAATTAATTTATGGACATTCGATATCTTAAACACGGGGAAATAAACGTACACATAATAAATGAGCCCATATTATAATATGGGATTAGGACGGTAATTCAATTATAACTCTTTAGTGGAATGATTTATAATTGATGGGCTTAAGTAAAGTGTTCGGATCGAACACAAGATATTTAGGCCCATCAGAGGCCCAACCCTAATTCCTCCTTAGGGTCCCTGTTGTAGCCTATAAATAAACCCTAACATCAAAGCCTCCAGCGTGTGAAAAACGTGAGATCGAGAGAGAGGCGGATTCTCGATTCCTTGGAGGATCGTCGACCACTCGGCGTCCAAGGGAAAGGGATAGGAATACGACGTAAGACCGTGAGGTTCGAGGCTCATCCTTAGATTGCAGTTCCGACCTTAGAACTGGTTTGTCTTCACCTATTACGGTGAATAAAGGTACAATTCTATCCGCTGCGTTTATGTGCTTACGATCCCGAATCCGATAATTTCGTAGAGTCGGCGATCGGTGGTTCCAACAAGAAGATCTTAGAATTATACGTCGATCTGTTGCTAAAATAGTCATTGACCAAATGCTCTTCACCAATCTCGCGATCTCTTTCACAATTTTGTCTTCGGCTTTAGGAGCGTGATCTTCTACAACCAGATTAGGGTTGTTTATGATCATATTCTCGATGATGAGATCGATTTGACGATTCTATTGAGCAACTTGTTTCTTCCATTCATCAAATGCGTTGAAAATGCGAGAATCGTAACTTGAATTTGAATCGATAGGCTTAAAAGCGACACTCACCCTTCAAGTGTAAAGGGATCGTGTAGTTAGTAAGTACCCGCTAAATTATCGATCCACGAGAATCAAGAGGGGGATATCCCTATAGCTACACGTCTACTAGTGATTGTAATACGATCCATGTAATGAGAATGAGGTAAAGCAAACAAATAAGCAAGCAATAGCAATAACAAACTAAAACAAACAATGGGTTTCAAACAATATAATATAAAGTGGTCGGGTGCTTATCAACAAATGGAAAATGAATATGCAATGAATTCAAACGAGATTTCTCATGTCAATTAATCAATAAGAGCAATCTTTTAAGCATAACATAATTTCGTACTTGGTAAGACTAGGGATTACGTTTCAATTAAAGAACGAAAGATTGAATAGGCCGAAGTTATCCTTTCCTCTCGGACGAAAAACACGAGTCAATAGGTTTCTCTAGCGTGCCTCCCTTCGATACTAAGGTCTATTCTCTTTGGTCTCTTCACTAATTACCCGACTACTAATCTAAGTAATTAATGCGGAATTAACGTATTTCTAATGAAATTAATCAAATCTCCTTGCATTAAACCAATATTGAATCTAATCTACCCAATTAAATCCACCACCTAAATGGGTAAATTAATTATCCAAGTCTTCCGCAATAACTAAGGCACTAGACATGGGATTAGGAACAATTAAGCAAATAGATCATTCAAATCTCATCAATCCAATCAATTAATCAACAATTAAAATTATCCATGAGAATTCATCACAATATTCAATCACCCATAAGTATCAAAATACCCAAACACAAGAAACTTATCCAAATATATTAAGAAACAAAAATCCAAGAAATGGGGAAGAAGAGAGATGATCAACATAGAAAATTAATAAACTAAAGCTTGAAATAAAGGAGAAATATCATCTAGAGATGTTCTTACAACTTTGAATGATCAAAAGTATCTTCTAATATGCAAAAGAAATAAAACAACAAGCTAACTAGGTGTAGTAATGTATGTAAATGTGTGTTTCCTATCTAATTGTGTGTATTCTAGTGTGAGTTTTCCCTTAAAAATCGAAATATGAGGGTATATATAGTGACAAATTAGGGTAAATATGTTAAAATTGTAAATTGGGGCTTTAAAAATAGTGAAATTGCATTTTTGGTGCCGAATCGGGGGTTGACTCAACTCGCCCGAGTTGAGAATCTAGGAATGGCCGCCGCTGTTCACTCGGGTCGAGGAAAAAAATGGGCAGCCGAGTGGAATGAGGGTGTGAATCGAGTTGGGCCACGACACGGTTCTGGGATTGTCCCTCGGCTTGAGTTGGAAGCAGCCTCGGGTCAAGTTGAGACGGCGGCTGAGGCCGGTTAGGGTTCACGACAAAGAACGATGAGTCGCGGCAGTGTGATTGATTGTTGCGTAAGGTGCATCGCGGCAATGAGGTAGTTGTGCGATAGCACAGGCTGGGTCAGCGTGGTGGCACGTTGGGTGTCGCGCTGCGTTGGCGAAGGCTGGGGCGACAATGAAGTGTTGTCGCGATGGCGCAGGCTTGGTTGGTGTTCAGCCGCGAGGACGACGGCGGGGAAGATAGGTCGTGACGGTGATGGGTAAGGTGGTTGTCGGCAGCTCAGTGGTTCCTGTTGGTGATTGGTGCTGATTGGGGAAACACGATGAGTGAACAGATTTGTGAAGGAGACGGTGGGTGCACTCATCCGTGGGTGGTTGCAATCACCATTCTGATGGGTGTATCGGCTTGATTTGTCTACCTCAACTTCGTTCGATCATATTTCCTTCATACAAACTCCGATTAACCCGGTTCTTTTGCGTTGCGATCGCCTCTCGGCTCTCTTTTCAATTATGCAATTTTTCCTTTGATATGAAGGTTTAATTTCCTTGAATTTATCCTCCAAAATAGCCTCAAACCTACAATTTTGAACTTAAAATATAATCTTAAATAATAAAATGCAATTGACCAATTAAATGTGAATTAACATGAAAATGATATCAAATTGAGACGATTAAGCACACAATAATCATGCAATTTTCACACTAGTTAAAGAACAATGGGAAAAATTGCATAAGCTCACTCAATAAATGGACTTATCAACACAATCATGTAATCAAGCAATCTTCCTCAAATGAATCATCAAGTTAAAGAGCAACTAATCCCCTTCACATGAGTTGTGCTTCAACAATAGCAAAATCAAACAAGTTGTCTACCAATGCTCATAAGATATGTGTTTCACACTCATCATTCAAAAGTTTATAAGGCATGTATACTCTCAATCAATCAAACAAACAAGTGCACTACCATAGGCTTGCCACAAGTCTACATTTTCTACCACACAAAAACGATCAATCAAGGAATCAACAAGGTCTTTATATTTGGTTGTAAAGTAGCTAGGCTCTTTGGTAAAGGTGGAAGATTTGGATAAGTGACTCGTAAACTAGTGGAGCGAGAGGTCAAGACGCCTAGGAATATCTCTTACTCTCAAGAGAAAGTGCAATTGTACGGGTTGCACACATAATACTTAACCCTTTCTTTACAATTCATTCTTCACTCAATAATCATAGACCCCCTTTTCCATTCAATCAACCACAATATGCACAAGATTTTTTTCTTTACATAATTTATTTTCTAATCACATCGCTTTTTTTTTTCAAGTGCACAATTTTCTTCTCATCCTTTTCTTTTTATTTCATAACTCAAATTTTTTCACCACTCTTCTTTCAAAGCACAATTTAACCTCTTTACAAACATTCCGCTCCACTAGTTATTGGGGACAATTAGGCTCATAAAAGATAAAAGACTAAATTCATAGGCTTGCCAAAGAAATAAGTCTAAATAAGCTCAAAGTGGCTAACTACGGAATAATATCATTTGGTAGGATAAATTTGACCAAGTGACTAAATCAACTCAAAGATAACCTTGTATCACATTCCAAGACTTCACACCTAAGTAGCTTCTAATTAAGAAAAGTGGCATGTTCTAGAGCACACAAGCATGATTGATACACACATCAAGGAAACAAGACTCAAAATTATGCAAGTCAAGGCTCAAATCTCACAAGGTTATCATAGTAGACAAAATGTTCTCCTAAGCAAAGTTTTCACACAAACACACATTACAATGACTAAATCACAGTCTAACTCAACTCATCATCCAATTCTAATCACAAGATCACCAATTAAGCACAAGTCCACAGTTAAGATCACCATACTCAATATCTCATCACAAAATACCCATCCAAAATGATGAACTCAAAGGTATTCAATAAATCCACTCATAAGCGCAAAATTTTCTCATGCTAATGAGAGGCAAGTTGGTGCAACGAAAATTGCTAAACTAACACACACACCCAAATTTTTCATTGCAAAACAATTAAAAGTTTGACAAAGTAGTTAGCTAGGCGAAGTTGCACACAACTACCCACTACGAAATCCAAAATAACACCAAACAAGTATAAATATAAACAAGTAAGCTCATCCCAAAATCATTTACAAGTAAAGTATAGCATGTAAGCCCAAAATGAGGTGTGCCGGTGCAAATAGAAAAGATATGAAAAATGGCACACCTCCCCCAAACTTAGACAAGTTTAAGTCTAGAGAAGGTGTGGTACCGTAAGGTCTTCAAAATTCCTCTCGTCTTCAAGCTTGTAACTCACCAAGCCTCACTTACACACCCTCGAACTCCTACAAGGGTCACAAAAAGAAACACACTTATTCAAAGCAACAAACAAAGCAAAAGAAAAACAAAGTAAGAAAAAGGATGGGTTGTCTCCCATCTAGCGCTATTTTTAACGTCCTTTGCCGGACATTATTTATTAAGCTCACACTTCCCTCATCGAAATGGCCAAGGATATTTGTCCTTCTTGCCACTATATTCATTCTTTGAGCTTCAAAATCATGGAGATTTTCATCATCACTAGACCAATCACCCATGTCTTCCTTGTATATTTTTGTTAATGGGTGTACTTTTGCTTCTATTCCTTTCCTTTTACCAAGAATGCCCAAACTTTTCTCCACTTCTTTCTTTTTATCTAAGAGTTCAAGAGGCAAAATGAAATCAATAGAAGCATCAATATCAACTAAAGTACAAATTGAAGAGTTTAAAGGTTTAGAAATGCTTATTTCACTCTTCAATTCATTCCCCGATGCTTCTTGTTTTTCTTGTTTAATGTAGCTCATGTCCATCAAGGGACATTCTACTTCATCTGTTTCGATAATGGAGTTCTCGCCTTCATCCTCCTCATCACTTGGGACTTCCTCTTCATCATTTTCCTCTTCAATGAACCGCCAAATTTCTTCCAATTCATCATCTTCTTCAATGAACCTCCTAATTTATTTCATTTTATCATCTTCTTCTAGAAGGGGGAAATTTTGAATAGACTTTACCTCACTCAAAAATTTTTACAACTTTTTGTGAGCTGAGTGTGAGGTTAGAAAACTTTGCAAGTCCTGCTACGTAAAAATACTCAGAGTGTGCTAGGTGTAATCACAGATTTCGTAAACCTTGAAATCTTTTGATAATGCGGAAGCTAATCTCGTATATGAATTTGAAAAACACTTTTTAAATGAAAACCTTCTCGATGAATGCTTAACAAGTTTTAGTGCAAGTTTATTAAAACGATGATGAATGAGCAGATATAAATATGTATGCAGTAAAGCTTGTAAAGACACAGTAGATTTTTATAGTGTTTCGGATATAACGATCCTACGTCCACTCTCCCTAACTCCATAGGGGTCCTACTATCCACCAAATCTTCCGATCTTGTTCCCTCTATCACTTCGAGGTTATGACCATAGGAGGTTTTACAAGTTCCTGCCCTTGGTTACAAATGATGATCCTTGAGTTTATTCTAACTCTTAGATCTAAGAAACAATCAACCTTCTCTTGTACTCGAGATATTGGAAGATGATTTACAATTCCTAAACCAGAATCCAAGCCCTCGATTCAACGTGAGTTATGATTCATGGTTTGAATGAGTTTGCGTGTATTCCATATGAATGGTAGGAATTCTTGAAATTTCTCGCGGGTAGTTCTCAGATCGATTTTGAAACCCTTCATTCCGATTTATAGATTCTTGATATCAACTAGCCGTTGACCGATTGATAATCGTGTCTTCGAGAAAATGGTAAGTAGTGCTGAGAAGATCTGTTGACTTAGATAATTGATTGTCTCAATCCAATCAATTATCTCTTGATAGATTGACTCTTTACGGATTTAATCTTCTAATCAGATTCGATTGATATTAATCATCCCGATTAATATACCGAATGATCTCGTACTAATTAAGTCTTCTATCTTTATCCTAGCAAGCTTTTCAACCTTGCTATCTTCTTCTCCAAGTCTTCTTGACTACTTGAGCTTCATAAGTTATGTCCATCTCTCGCTTTAGAGCAAGTTACAAGTCTTCTAGTCTTTTAGAGACAACTTGAGTACAAGAAACCTTCTAGGTCTTCTTGATAAGAACTCTTGTAGCCTTCTAGTTGTCCTGCTCTCCGATCAAGTCTTCTCGCCTTCGTGTTTTCTCGTCTTCAAAGTCTTCTCGTCTTCAAGTCTTCTCGTCTTCGGCCTTATGCACCTACAAGTCTTCTAGATAGATCTTAGCAAGGTTACCTTAACAAATATTCTAACCTATCTAGATCATCACCGACTAACAAATTCAAATTTGGTCCTATTACATATAGGTTTTAGAAACATCATCAAAACATACAAAATCAAGAACCGACACAAGGCCATAATCTAACTCTTCCTGGTCAATATTTGTGATTGGAGTGAATTGATGCATGTTTTAGGGGGTATTTTAGTGCAAAAAGTAGTCAAAACTGTAGATTTTGTGCCTAAATGTGTAGAGTATCACTTCTTTGCCTAAAACGTATTACTTGATGGATTTTTGATGTTTTTCATCCCGCTTTCAGTGTAAATCAGTGGAATTTGACCAAACCGAGAGTACCGAAATTCATAGGGTGAAGAGACGATCGAGATGGGCAAAAACAGGGTCGAGGCGGAGTTCGTGTCGAGAAAATTCCATAGACTCGACCTCCGGGTCGAGGGCCAGTGGACCTCGACCCGAGGTTGCCGGTGAAAAAGAAAATTTGAAATTTTGGAGCAAGTAGCCCTCGAGTCGAGGATCGGGACGAAAGCTGGAAGCTCGAGTCGAGGGTCTGTAGCTCGACTCGAGGTTGGAGACAATTTGAAGAATCGCATTCGCGACTTAAGGAGCCTTGACTCGAGGGCCCCAACCTCGAGTCGAGGGATGCCCAAATTCAAAATTTTTTGTTTTAAGCCCATTTGAGCAGTAAAACAGAGCATAATCTCCATAACCTTCATTTGAAAGCAGCTTATTTTACAGCTTTAGGGGCGAATTTCTCATTCCATAGCTTAATTCTCATTGTAGTTTGATAAGATTGTTAGATTTAGATAGATTTTGATCAATTGTACCCTAGATTAGTTTTAGATCCATTAGTTTTTCAATTCCAAGTTGTAATTCAATTGAAGAGAAGAGCTCATTTGAAGATACATTGAAGATTGAAGCAATCCTATTATTGATCATTTTTAATCCAATTGGTGATGTTCTTCCACTTTACTCCTTTAAATTCATTAATTGATGTGATTAGCTTTTTAATTGTGAAATTAGATTTTCTACCCATGGATTTTGCTCTTTGCACCATGGGCTAATACTCTTATGCTTGGGATAATTGAAATTGAGGATGATTTTATTGCCTTATGCTATGATTGTTGATCAATTGAGATATTTTGTTCCCTAATTGTGATTCAAGTTGTGCTTCATGCATTTTTATCTCTTCGTATTAATGTTTGATCACCCTAGCAATAGGCGAGTTGAGCTAACGTGATTAGGGATTAATCGGGTTATAATTGTGTATGATTGTATGAATTGGGTGCTTCTTAATTGAGAGATTAGTTGCACTAAGGATACTCACATTAGGCATTGTGTGATTAATGGAAGCTTAATTGCATGATGGTTCTTTGCTTTCTATCTTAGTTGATTAGCAATTTGATTCAATCATAGCTTGTTGATCATTGATTCCTTGATGGATATTATCCCTAGCACCCCAATCCCCCATTGATCTTAGTTATTTGTTCTAGCATTCAAGGTGTTTGATAAATTACTTGCTTGTTGTTTGAATTTTAATTCTAGCTTTGTAGTGTGTTTTTAGAACCAAAACCGCATTGCAACAATAGTCATCGAGAACTTGTATTCCTAGGGCCTCACGTGCATACTTTTTCCCTTGGGTTCGATATACTTGGTTGTCTTAAAATCGCTTGCTCGATATACTTGCAATCAAAATGGCACCGCTTTGGGAATTAGTTTTGCGCCTTAAGTGAGACTTAGGAATTGTTTGAAGTGGCTACTTATTGTGTTGTTTTTGTATTTTTGTTTTGTTTTTTGTTTTTGTTGGAATTTGATACTTGGATTGGTGGTTTGTAGGTGCATGATTACAAGATCTAGTACCTTTGCCACTCAATCCGGAAATTGAAGCTACTATTCGAAGAAAGCGTGGGAGAAGAAGAAGAGAAATGATGGAAGGTGAAGAGATGATGCATGAAGAGAGAGTTGTTGGTGAACCTCATGTTGAGGAGGTAAATGGAAATGGAGAGGGAGATTGCAAGATAATGGAGGAGGTAATAGGCACAATTTGCCTTTTAATGCTCAAGTTGGCCCATTTCCTCAATGGATGCAACCACATCAATTTCCCTACCAAAATCCATACCCCTACCCTCCACAAGCTCACCAATATCCATACTATCCACCTCATCCACAATAATTCCCACCATACTATCCTCATATGCCATACAACCATGAGCCACGATATCAAGAGCCACCTCATATTCCACAAGCTCAACCACAACCGATGCAAGAGCCTCCACTTCAAGGTAGACCATTAAGGGAGTTCTTTGATCCTCAACTTCGAGAGCATTACGATGGTATTGCAAGGCCGAGAATTGAAGCAAATAATTTTGAGATAAGTCCCGTACTTGTGAGGATGCTTAGAGAGAAACAATTTGAAGGGAAAGACGAAGAAGAGTGCCCTCATCAACACATGGCACAATTTCAGAGATTTTAGACACCACGAAGTACAATGGAGTATCCGAGGATGCGAAGTAGCTAAGACTATTTGCCTTTACTCTTAAGGAGAGTCAAAGCATGGCTAAATTCGATCCCTTCCGAACCGTGCGTATGTGGGAGGACCTAAGCAAAAGATTCTTGATGAAGTTTTATCCACCATCAAAGACGGTGCAAGCCAAGGAGGCGATTTCACATTTCCGCCAAAAGAATGGAGAGACTATATCGGAAGCTTAGGAGAGGTATGGCATGTTGCTTATTAAGTGTCCCCAACATGGCTTTCCGGAGGAACAAACGATTATGTATTTTTGCAATGGCTTGATGGATGGGGATCGATCTTTTCTAAATGCATGTGCTAATGGTTCGATATGGTCAAAGACGGTGGGGCAAATGAATGAGATTATGGAGAATATTGCCCAAGATTCTTTTCAAGTGTCGGTTAATCGTGGAGCTCATCATAAAGTGTCACATGTGGAGGAGATAGAGTCTATGAAGACAATGATGATGACTATGATGGATCGTTTGGGAGCTCTTACTACTTCTCAAAACCAACAAAATGTGAGTCCATCCATCCTTCAAGTTGATTTGTGTCCAAGTCCTTTGCCGATTGAAGAAGTGAACTATATGGGAAGACCTCCATACCAAGGAGGCTATCAAAACAATTATCAAGGCAATATCCAAGGAGCAAGGCCTATCAAGTGCCCTATCAAAATAGGCCACAAGGGAATTATCAACCTCAACCTCAAGCTCCATTTAATGGCAACAATTGGAGGAGACACGAAAATTTTTCTTATGCCAACCCAAGAGCCGCCGTCCAATTTTCTCCCGGATTTGATCTGGGTGCCAAAGCACCGAATAATGAGGGGAAGGCTACTACGGAGGAGCTCCTTGGGATGATAGTGAAGAGGTTGGAGGCGAATGATTCAAGGCTAGATGACATTGGAAAGCAAATGGACAAAAGGTTTAAGACGATTGAGCACCAAGTGGGACAATTGGCTACAACGGTTGGGAAGCTCTCTTCTACGGTGGATCATTTACAAAACAAGGGGAAGTATTCATCTACCACCGAGCCCAATCCAAGAGAGCATTGTCAAGCCATTGAGCTAAGGAGTGGTGCAAGATATGAAGGACCAAAAATGCCTTCTAATGATGAGAAAGAAGAGGAAGAGAAAAAAGATGATGAGGGTTGTGATGAAGAGAAGCAAGAGGCCATGGAAGAGGAAAAGAAGAAGAAGCATAAGTGGTTGAGAGCAAGGGAAGAAAGGGAGAAGTCTAAGCTTGTTGAGAAAGATACTTCGGGGTCCCAAAGACGGTTGTTCCCTGCATCTTTATCCCCAAAGGTATATGAAGAAAGCATTGGATGAGAAGTTTGCTAGGTTCCTTGAAGTATTCAAAACCTTGTATATCAACATTCAATTTTCGGAGGCCCTAGAGCAAATGTCAAACTATGCTAAGTTCCTCAAAGATTTGCTAGCCAAAAGGAGGAGAATTGAAGAGCCGGAGTTAGTAAAATTGACTACGGAGTATAGTGCCGTGCTTCAACAAAATCTCCCACAAAAGTTGAAGGATCCGGGAAGCTTTACTCTTTTGTGTGACCTAGGGAATGGATTGGAGAAGCATATTTTGTGTGACTTGGGGGCAAGCATCAATTTGATGCCCATGTCCATGTTCAAGATGCTCGATCAAGGAAAGTTAGAGGCTACTACCGTCACTCTTCAACTCGCCGATGGGTCAACTACCATTTCAAGAGGTATTTTGGAGGACGTCTTGGTAAAAGTAGAGAATTTTGTATTCCCGCCGGACTTCATAGTGCTAGAGATGGAGGAAGACAAGGATGTACCTTTAATTCTAGGGAGGCTCCTTTTAGCTACCGCAAGAGCGGTGTTTCATGTGAACGAGGGAAAGCTAACCTTGAAGCTTGATGATGAAGAGCTTAGTTTCTCTATGAAAGACGCAATGAAGCACCCGATGGAGAAGGAGGAATGCCATGTGGTGAATGTGATTGATTCATGCCTTCAAGAGGCTTGGAAAAACTCTTCTTACACCCTTCTTTCTAATGATTATGTTATTCCTTCTTATGATAATGTGCCTAATGAATGTTGTAATTCTCATGTTCTTGATAGGGATGCATTGGAGGTGGAGGAAGTGAAGGAGATAAATTTTGAAGGATTTCCAAACCAACCTTGGAAGATCAATGAGAAAGGGAAGCCACTTGAAGAGAAGGTGAAAGGAGCACTCAAGCCACTCCCCGAGCACCTTAAATATGCTTACTTAGAGGAGAATGAAGGGAGCCCGGTAATCGTGTCATCATATCTTACATCAAATGAGGTAACAAAATTGCTTGATGTGCTACGTAAGCACAAATCGGCCATAGGTTGGTCCATTGAAGATTTGAAAGGCATAAATCCCTCAATTTGTATGCATAAGATTAGGCTTGAGAAGGACCATAAACCCGTAGTGCAACCACAAAGGAGAGTTAACCCTAACATACAAGAAGTAATTAGGAAGGAAGTGGTTAAATTGTTAGATGTTAATATGATCTTTCCTATTTTCGATAGTCCATGGGTCTTTCCATTGCATGTTGTAGCTAAGAAAGGGGGATAATGGTAATTAAGGGTGAAAATGATGAATCTATTGCAACTAGGGTAGCTACGGGGTAGTGAGTTTGTTAAGACTATAGAGAGCTCAATAAGGCTACGTGCAAGGACCACTTTCCTTTACCTTTTCTAGATCAAATGCTTGATAGGTTAAGTGGATTTGAGTACTATTGCTTCTTAGATGGTTATTCCGGTTACAATCAAATTATGATTGCTCCTGGAAGACCAAGAGAAGACTACTTTTACTTGCATGTATGGTCTGTTTGCTTGGAAAAGAATGTCATTTGGTCTTTGCAATGCTCCCGCAACTTTTCAAAGATGTATGATGTCAATTTTTCATGGCTTAATTGAGAAGATTATAGAGGTGTTTATGGATGACTTCTCCGTTTTTGGAGAGTCATTTGATACTTGTCTAACAAATCTTGACATTGTTTTGCAAAGATGTGAAGACACAAATTTGGTGCTAAATTGGGAGAAGTGTCATTTAATGGTAAAGGAAGGCATTATGTTGGGACATCATGTGTCCGGAAGGGGCTTGCAAGTAGATAAGGCCAAGATTGTGGCTATTGAGAAGTTGCTCCCTCCTAAAGATGAGAAGGGAATTCGATCTTTCCTTGGTCATGCCGGATTCTACCTGATTCATTAAGAATTTCTCTCAAATCTCTAAACCTTTATCTCATCTCTTAGAACTTCTATTTGATTTTAATGATGAGTGTTTGATTGCTTTCAGGTCCTTGAAGGAAGCTTTGACTAGTGCCCCTATTCTCATCACCCCGGATTGGACAAAGCCGTTCATTTTAATGTGCGATGCTAGTGATTTTGTCATGGGGATAGTTTTGGGGCAATTGAGAGAGAAGAGGTTCTATGCCATCTACTATGCTTCCAATACTTTCAACCCGGCCCAAGTAAACTACACCACAACTGAAAAAGAGATGCTCGCGGTCGTGTATGCTTTTGATAAGTTTCGACCCTATCTTGTGGGGTCGAAAACTATTGTATACACCGACCATGCGGCTTTTTGATACCTTATATTAAAGAAAGATGCCAAGCCCGGTTGATTAGGTGGATTTTACTCTTGCAAGAGTTTGACATGGAGATAGTAGACAAGAAAGGGAGTGAGAATGTTATTGTGGACCTCCTTTCGAGGCTTGAAGGAGTGGAAGATATGAAGAGAGATGTAGAAGAGGTTGAAGAGCCCTTTCCCGATGAAGGGTTGTTGAGCATTGAAGAGGTGATGTGTGTAGTGAAGGAAGGAGAAACTCCATGGTTGGCGGATTATGCAAATTTTTTGGCAAGTAGAGAGCTACCACCGAAGATGAATCCATATGAGAGGAAAGTTTTCTACAAACGTGTCAATCACTTCATATGGGATGATCCGTGATCCCTTCAAAATTGGGGTTGACGGGGTTCTAAGGAGATGCGTGACTAGAAAAGAAGGAGTGGAGATAATGAGGCATTGCCACACTTTGCCTTGCGGAGGACACCATAGCACCTCCAAAACCGTGAGGAAAATTTTGTTATCGGCCGACCTTGTTCAAAGATTATGAAAAGTTCATCAAGGAATGTGATAAGCGCTAAAGGGTAGGAAACCTCACAAATAGGGATGAAATGCCTTTGAGTAACATTCTTGAGGTGGAGATTTTTTATGTTTGGGGAGTCGATTTTATGGGACGTTTCCACCATCAATGGGGTATCAATACATTCTTGTGGGGGTTGACTACGTGTCTAAATGGATAGAGGTTATTCCTACTACGAGCAATGATGCCAAGGTGGTCATAGAGTTCTTGAGAAGAATTTTTACAAGGCTTGGAGTTCCTAGAATCTTGATAAGTGATGGTGGAAGTCACTTCGTCAACAAAGCCATGGAAAAGCTCTTGTTAAGATACGATGTCAAACACAAAGTGGCTACTCCTTACCATCCTCAAACAAATGGCTTAGCCGAAGTTTCTAATCATTTGATTAAGGGGATCTTAGAGAAGACGGTGAGAACAAATCGAAAAGATTGGGCAAACTAGCTTGAGGATGCATTATGGGCATATAAGACCGCTTACAAAACTCCTCTCGATATGTCCCCATACCAATTGGTTTATGGTAAGGCTTGCCATCTCCCGGTTGAGCTTGAATACAAGACTTTTTTGGCTATTAAAAGGTTGAACCTTGATGAAGAGCTAGTGGGGAGAAAAGAGTCCTTCAATTGCATGAGTTGGAAGAGTTTAGGATGCATGCTTATGAGAATTCAAAGATCTTCAAGGAAAAGACAAAGAAGTGACATGATTCGAAGCTTAGAAGGAAAGAATTCAAGGAAGATGATCAAGTGCTCTTATTCAATTCTAGGTTGAAGCTCTTCCCAGGAAAGCTTAAGTCACGATGGAGTGGACCATTTCGAGTTGCAAAGGCATTTCCAAACGGGTACTTTGAGGTGGCAAATGAGAAAGATGAAAGATTCATTGTGAATGGTCATAGGTTGAAGCATTATCACATGCCATCACAAAAGGAAGTGGTAGATGCTCTTGATCTTAAGTGATGTGCCTAGCCTCAACATTGAAAGGGAAATGTGAACTCCATGAGTTCCATCCGACAAAGGACGTTAAAAATAGCGCTTGATGGGAGGCAACCCATCTTTTCTTACTTTCTTGTGTTTGTTTTGTTTTGTTGCTTTTAATAATTGGGTCTTGTGATCCTTGTAGGTTGTGAGAGTTGCTTGGAACTTGAGGAGCCCTATACATGCTTGAAGGAAGATGAAGTTTAATGGCTTTATGGTACAACACTTCCTTTCAAACTTAGACTTGTCTAAGTTTGGGGAGGTGTTCATCTTTCCTTGGCTTATCTTTTGTGCTCTTATATATATCTTTGTCATTGAATTGTATTGAGCTTCAATGTGGATTTATTGCATATCTTTGAGATATCATTTGTTGACATAGTGAGTGTGCTTGAGATTATGTACATGTGCACTTGTGCTTGATTTTGCAAGATATATTGAATTTAGATTTGATCATGAGTTGATTCGTGGCTTGAAGCTAGTATGATTGATAATTATGTAACGATGAATGTGATTGAAAATGCTTGATTCATTGCTCAATTTAAGCCCGTGAGCTTTTGTGCCTTAATAATCGTACATCTTATACGGTTGATCTTAATTCTTTTAGAGTGCATCATTCATAGATTTGTATGCTAGAACTTGCCTTTGGACTTATTGAGATTTATCTTTGTGTGATTTCATGAAGATGATAAGAGGCCATGTTTGAATTGATAAGTCACTTAGCCAAATTTTTCCTCACCAAAACATTTGATTTCCTTAGTGAGCCATTTTGAGCCTAGTATCCTTATTCTTTGGCAAGCCAAGTGAAATTGAAGTCATTTGCCTATTTTTATGAGCCTTATTGTCCTATGTTTAGTAGAGCTTGATTGTTGGCTAAAAGATGGTGCATTGATTGTAAAGTGTGTGGAAAGATGAGGTGCTAAGTTAATCGAGAAAAAAGAGGTTGAAAAATTGAATTATGAAAAAAATTTGTGAATATGAAAAAAGAAAAATTCAATTTGAGAGCTTATGTGAAAGAGAACTCAAAAGAAGGGTGGTGAATGAACTTTGAAATGCAAGAGAAGGAGTTGATTGATGAGAAGCTTTGAAAGAGAAGTGAAGTGAAGTGTTAGCTATCATTCAAGTTCTCTACTATTTGAGTCACTCTTACCTAAAAACATCCTACCCGTTCCAAAGAGCTTACATTACAACCTTGATGAAAGACCTCTTTGATTCTTGATTGAACACAAAAGATAGTGATTGAGATTGAGTCCTTTAGCAAGCTTATGGTGTGCATATTTGTGAATTTGATGATTGAGTGCATTTTACCTTGATACACTTGAGTGATGAGTGAAACACTCCATGGAAGGAAGCAATGATTTGAGTATTGGATTTTGCATTTGTTTGAGCATGATCTATCTTGATTGCTAGTTGAGAGTTTGCATGGATACTTGAGTTCATTGATGAGTTCGATTGTCTTATATTTCTTCTATGGTGCCATGAGACATAATTGCAATCAATTCACTCTTTTGTGCTTATTTGCTACGTTGCTCGAGGACGAGCATCACTTCAAGTTTGGGGGTATTATGATTGGAGTGAATTGATGCATGTTTTTAGGGGTATTTTAGTAGCAAAAAGTGGTCAAAGGTGTTAGATTTTGTGCCTAAATGTGTAGAGTATCACTTCTTTGCCTAAAAGTATTACTTGATGGATTTTTGATGTTTTTCGTCCCATTTTCAGGTAAATCGGTGGAATTTAGCCAAACCGAGAGTACCGACATTCATAGGGTGAAGAGATAATCGAGACGGGCGAAACGAGGGTCAAAGGCAGAGTTCGGGTCGAAAAAATCCCTGGACTCGACCTCTGGTCAAGGGCCGAGGACCTCGACCCGAGGTTGCCGACAAAAAAGAGAATTTGAAATTTTGGAGCAAGCTCGACTCGAGGGTTGAGCCTCGAGTCGAGGATCGGGCGAGCCGGAAGCTCGAGTCGAGGGTGGAGCTCGACTCGAGGCTGGAGACAATTTGAAGAATCGCATTCGCGACTTAAGGAGCCTCGACTCGAGGGCCCCAACCTCGAGTCGAGGGATGCCCAAATTCGAAATTTTTTGTTTTAAGCTAATTTGAGCGGAAAATGAGCATGATCTCCATAACCTTCATTAGAGCGGTTATTTTACGGTTTTAAGGCGAATTTCTCATTCCATAGCTTAATTCTCATTGTAGTTTGATTAGATTGTTAGATTTAGATAGATTTTGATCAATTGTACCCTAGATTAGCTTTAGATCCATTAGTTTTTCAATTCCAAGTTGTAATTCAATTGAAGAGAAGAGCCCATTTGAAGATACATTGAAGATTGAAGCATTCCTATTATTTATCATTTTTAATCCAATTGGTGATGTTCTTCCACTTTACTCCTTTAAATTCATTAATTGTTGTGATTAGCTTTTTAATTGTGCAATTAGATTTTCTACCCATGGATTTTGCTCTTTGCACCATGGGCTAATACTCTTGTGCTTGGGATAATTGAAATTGAGGATGATTTGATTGCCTTATGCTATGATTATTGATGATTGTTGATCAATTGAGATAGTTTGTTCCCAAATTGTGATTCAAGTTGTGCTTCATGCATTTTTATCTCTTTAGATTTGATCACCCTAGCAATAGGCGAGAGTTGGGCTAACGTGATTAGGGATTAATCGGGTTATAATTGTGTATGATTGTATGAATTGGGTGCTTCTTAATTGAGAGATTAGTTGCACTAAGGATACTCACATTAGGCATTGTGTGATTAATGGAAGCTTAATTGCATGATGGTTCTTTGCTTTCTATCTTAGTTGATTAGCAATTTGATTCAATCATAGCTTGTTGATCATTGATTCCTTGATGGATATTATCCCTAGCACCCCAATCCCCCATTGATCTTAGTTACTTGTTCTAGCATTCAAGGTGTTTGATAAATTGCTTGCTTGTTGTTTGAATTTTAATTCTAACTTTGTAGTGTGTTTTTAGAACCAAAATCACATTGCAACAATAGTCATCGAGAACTTGTATTCCTAGGGCCTCACGTGCATACTTTTTCCCTTGGGTTCGATATACTTGGTTGTCTTAAAATCGCTTGCCCAATATACTCGCAATCAATTTGCTTCGTGAGAGGATTCATTTTCAAATTCATAATTGATATCGGAGCCAAGTTGACCAATTAGACATTCCAAATCATGCATTTTTACTTTCCACCTTGAAAGATGCTAACATGTTTTGAAAAGTGGATAAGGCTTCCTCGAGTCTCGAACTTTGATAATATGAGGGAAATTGTTGCATTAGATAATTATAATCAATATTCCCCCAATTATCATATCCGTCTTCTTCATATTGTGGATCATAAACCATATCATTTTTATCAAAGAATTGATTCCCCATGTATTGGTTATACGCATCCATTTCTCTTGCACTTGCTATTTCTTGAGCTCTTCTTTGATTTCTCTCTCGGTTATGTCTCCTTGTGGTGACTTTGATCTCCAAGTTCAAGGGAATTGGTTTAATTCCACTTGATCTTGTGTTCATGCACACCTAGAAAACACTAAGCATCAAATTCTCACAAGACAAAGTAATGACAAGAAACTAACACCGATAAAATAAAATGTATTATCAATTACGTTAAACTTTCAATCTAACTTACCCGCACCAATTGATTCTCCGACAACGGCGCCAAAACTTGATAGGCTTAAAAATGACACTCACCCTTCAAGTGTAAAGGGATCGTGTAATTAGTAAGTACCCGATTAAATTATCGATCCACGAGAACCAAGTAGGGAATATCCATATAACTACACGTCTACTAGTGATTGTAATACGATCCATGCAATGAGAATGAGGTAAAGCAAACAAATAAGCAAGCAATAGCAATAACAAACTAAAATAAACAATGGGTTTCAAATAATATAAAATAAAGTGCTCGGGTGCTTATCAACAAATGGGGAATGAATATGCAATGAATTCAAACGAGATTTCTCATGTCAATTAATCAATAAGAGCAATCTTTTAAGCATAACATAATTTTGTACTTGGTAATCCTAGGGATTACGTTTCAATTAAAGCACGAAAGATTGAATAGGCCGAAGTTACGCTTTCCTCCTGCAGACGAAAATACAAGTCAATAGATTTCCCTAGCATGCCCCCTTCGATACTAAGGTTCCTTCCCTTTGGTTAATTACCCGACTACTAATTTAAGTAATTGATGTGGAATTTATGTATTTCTAATGAAATTAATCAAGTCTCCTTGCATTAAACCAATATTGAATCTAATCTACCCAATAAATCCACCACCTAAATGAGTAAATTAATTATCCAAGTCTCCTGCAATTAACTAAGGCACTAGACATGGGATTAGGAGCAATTAAGCAAATAGATCATTCAAACCTCATCAATCCAATCAATTAATCAACAATCAGAATTACCCATGAGAATTCATCACAATATTAAATCACCCGAAGTATCAAAACACCAAAACACAAGAAACTTAGCCAAACATATTAAGAAACAAAAAAATCCAAGAAATGGGGGAGAAGAGAGATGATCAACATAGAAAATTAATAAACTAAAGCTTGAAATAAAGGAGAAATATCACCTAGAGATGTTCTTACAACTTGAATGATCCAAAGTATCTTCTAATATGCAAAAGAAATAAAAGAACAAGTTAACTAGGTGTAGTAATGTGTGTAAATGTATGTTTTTAATCTAATTGTGTGAGTTCTCCCTTAAAAATCTGAATATGAGGGTATATATAGTGAAGATTAGGGTAAAATTTGTTGAAATTGCAAATTGGGGCTTTAAAAATAGTGAAATTGCATTTTTGTGTCGAAATGGGGTTGACTCGGTTAAACTCGATCGAGTTGGCCGAGTCAACTCGCCCGATTTGAGAATCTAGGAATGACAGTGCAGTTCACTCAGTCAAGGGGAAAAATGGGCAGCCGAGTGGAATAAGGGCGTGAATTGAGTTAGGCCACGACACGGTTGCAGGATCGTCCCTCGGCTTGAGTCGGAAGTGGCCTCGGATCGAGTTGAGATGGTGGTGAGGCCGGTTAGGTTCGCAACGAAGAACGATGAGTCACGGCGGCTGTGATTAATTATTGCGCAAGGTACATCGCGGCGGCCAGATGGTTGTGCGGCAGTGGAGAGGCCGGGCCAGCGTGGTGGCATGTTGGGTGTCGCGCCGCATTGGCGAAGGCTGGGACGGCGAGGCTTGGTCGGTGTTAGCGGCGAGGCGGCAGCAGGAAGATAGGTCACGACGGTGATGGGTAAGGTGATTGTCACGGCTCTGGTGGTTTCTCTTGGTGATTGGTACCGACTAGGAAAACACGATGGGTGCAAAGATCTGTGAAGGAGATGGTGGGTGTCGGCATCCACGGGTGGGTGCACTCGCCATTCCGATGGGTGTATCATCTTGATTTGCCTACCACAACTTCGTTCGATCATATTTCCTTCATACGAACTTCGATTGACCGGTTCTTTTTGTGTTGCAATTGTTTCTCGGCTCTCTTTCGAATCATGCAATTTTTATTTGATTTGAAGATTTTAATTGCCCTGAAATTATCCTCCAAAATGGCCCCAAACCTATAATTTTGAACTTTAAACACAATCTCAAATAATCAAATACAATTGACCAATTAAATGTGAATTAACATGAAAATGATATCAAATTGAGACAATTAAGCACACAATAATCATGCAATTATCACACTAATCATAAAAAACAAGGGTAAACATTATATTTGATAGAAAATAATTGAGTAAATATAAGGATTTAGTAGGTGTAATGTGAATTCAATAAATATATATATGATACAATAATGTATATGTATAATATAAAAGTGAACTTATACAATGCATCTCTACAAAACATCTCTCGCAAAGCATCTCTACAAAGTATCATATATGTCCAAACTAAAGTGGACTACTTTATATTATCATAGTTTATAGTATTATTCAAATAGTATAAATACAATAAAGTGAACTAGGCAATTGCATGTGATATCCGATATAATAAAGTGAACTAGATAATTGCATGTGATATTTGATATGATAAAGTGTACTAGGCAATTGAAATTTTTACACTTAATTAAATACAATTAAATCCTGAAACTTGCTTCCGCCCGCTTCATAAATTGAATGATCTTTTTCAATATCGTTACGGCTTATTTTGCTTCTTTTTCAACAATATTCTTCTTTGTAAGCAGCAATCCACTTGTTTGTATTTTCACTTAGTCGCTTCCAACGATCTTTCATTGACTCCACGTTTTTTTTTTTCATTTATCACAATGGATTTTCATGTCGAGCTTCATGATACATATTTTGCACTTGTTTCCATAGAGAGATACTCTTTTAATTTTTACCACGTGCGTATCTCCACTAACGTAACACCAAGATGTCATTAGGGTTATATCTTTTATCAAGAGCAAGCTACATTTTTGCCCCCTTTTAATTCTTGTCTGTCGGTGGAGTTTCTTGGAACAAATTTTGGGAGATATTTTATGATGTTTGAATTTGCTTGAAGATATGAACTTAATTAAGATTCAGAGAAATCTAGGAATTTTGATAATATTGTGAGTTTGAAAATTCTTAAGAATTAAAAAAGAAAAAAGAGTTAAGATAAGATCCAAAGCTTGGATAATCTTCGAGTATGGATAATGTTGAGAATTTGAAAATAATTGGGATTATTTGGATCCATAATTGAAAAATGATATAAATATTAGAAGTGAAAGGAGAGAAAATTAGTTTATGTTTCAAAATATTTTGATATTGGACTCTATTTATAGAGATTTTTTTATGAATTTTGATATATATATATATATATATATATATATATATATATATATATATTACATTATCTTCAATAAATACAAATTTAATTATATCCAAAAAAATTATAACACCCAATTATATCATGCATGTGTCATTTAAAAGATGAGATATTAGTCGGTAACACGGGTTGACCATCCAACCAAAGTGTCACGCTGAAAATAGATGCAAAGCATTAGTTACATTTATTATTATTATTATTATTATTATTATTATTATTATTATTATTATTATTATTATTATTATTATTATTATTATTATTATTATTTTGGTTTTTAGTTGGTGACATCCATTTAAGGAGCACCTGATAAAGCTAGTCTTAGTGTACAGAGATTTCTTGAAAATGTTCAATTGTATCTCATTGATCATCAAGTCTTAGTGTACAGAGATTTCTTGAAAATGTTCAATTGTATCTCATTGATCATTATTATTCTAAGGGCTCGTTTGATAGGGTGGAAAAGACCCAGAGAAATAAGATTTCGATGTTTGGTAAGTCAGTAGATTTTATCTCACGCTAACTTTATCTCGGTCGAGACTCCTCTTTCCTCCAGCTTCCTACAATTTGACTTTGCCTCTGGAAAAGTTATCTCACCCTACCCATCCGGCTTGTTTTCTTGGTTCAACGGAATGAAGAAAAGGTAAGGAAATTTTATATTTAACCCTCCATCATCCTCTTCCTCCATTATTCATTTTCTTTTCGATGTTGCTTTTGCAAGGATAAAAATATTATGTTTTGATGAAGTTAAGATGAGTAGTAAAATAAGATGACCAACTAAATCTATTGTATAGTCAATTGAGGTAATAAGTAGTGTAATTTGTAATATCTATGTAGTGTTGTAATAGATAGCTTAGTTAGATTCTAGAAATCGACGAAGGCTCGTAAAATCAAATGAGGTCAAGACAGCAGACTAAAAAAATCAGACGATCAAGTTCTCAAGAGGGTTTGAATACAGCTGAGTAGAATAAGAAAGGCATGTCAAAACCAGACTCGGAGAAGTCGTCTCAAAGAGAAGATCAGATGAAGACTTAGTGAAGCGCTTATAACGAAAAATAGAAAACAATTACAACCACTAATGAAATTAATCAGCTTATAACTAACAAACAAGAAACAGCTTACAACTAACTCAAGAAGAAGTTAGTCGGTTGTAACTAACTTGAAGGGATATAAAAAGAGTATCAAGTTGCTGAAATAACACACAAGAGAGAACATTCCATTATTCTCGAGCAGAGAAATCGAAGAGCAATCAGCGCAAAAATACTCTTAGGCTCCATTTGGAACAAAACCTTGTCATTTGAAATCTTTCTACTTGTGCATAATATTTGTGTGAATCAAATCCATTTATTTAGTTTTTCTCCATATTGGCTTGTAAATGTATAGTGTATTATTCTCAAATTCATTAATTTGAGATGACTCCATATCCAAATAGAGCCTTAGATTAGAGATTGATATTATTTAAGTTATAAAGTGTTTATAGAACACTTTCCTTTGTATCTTCATTATCATTTTTCAGAATTTCTTGTATAGAATAGGAGGAAGAAGATATGAAGATCATCATTGTAAATAGTAAACAGTAAGTAAGAAAGAAGAAGTAAGTGGAAGTCCCTTTCACACGATGTGAAAGGAGAGTGGATGTAGGATATTCATATCCGAATCACTATACATCTTGTGTTCTTTCTTTTTATATTTCTCTTTCTTATCTTTTTTTCTTTTGTTTGTTTTTCTTTTTGTTTGGATAAAATCAAATAATCTGCAAGGTTAAGTATAAATATTTCCGTTGTGAACTTTGATTAATTTAGAAGATTTACTTGAATAGGTAATCCGAAATTCAAAGAATTTTGGATAATCTATTCAATCCCCCCCTCCCCCTCTAGATTATCCTTTGTAACTCAACCGAGGGACCAACAACTTTCTTCCTCCATATTCAACAACCTTCGTAAGCAACAGTGTTAACTAATAAATTTCAACACCGCAAATAAATATATAAAAATTGAGAAAAAAAAGGTAAACATATTTTTTTCAAGAATTTATGGGTTACAACTCTAGTTGATCTCTTGATTCCTCTCTTCAAAGACTTATAATTGATTTGTAGTAATCGATACATAAAAACCGACACTTACCGCTTAAGTGTAAGGGGATCGTGTAGTTAGTAAGTACCCGGTTAAATTATCAAATCCACGGGAATCAAGAGGGGAATATCCCTAGAGCTATTTGTCTACTAATGATACGATCCATATGATGAGATTGAGTTGTTAATTAAGCAAACAAACAATTAATATGAAAGCAATAAATGAGCTAAAACACGAATATCAAACATTAATTAAGAAAGAGGTGCTAGTGTACTTATCATCAAATGCGCAATCAATCATGATACAAGTTCAAATGGAATTTCTCTTATTGGTTAATCAATAACAAAGAATCATTTAAAGAAACATAAAACCGCATCGAGGTGAAGTGGATTTTCTTGTTCCATGTCTCGTAAGAAGGTCTCCCTTGGAACAGATGAGAACATAGCCTTCCACGAATGGCTAGAGGCTGAAAATCCTGAATACTATCGCACTGGTAGACCTTGCAGACGAAGAGTTCCACATGGACCTGGTTGCACCAACTTGCACTCAAATTTCCTCCACTAATAGAAGATGGAAGACTTGATCGAGAAAGGATTAAGCAAACCTTAATCCAAGCCGAGACCATCGCAGATTTAGCGAAGAAGGAGAAACAAGGAGCTTGAAGGAGAGAGCCTTCAACCTGGATGGGAATTCCGTAAGAAGAACGGTGGTGTGACTAAGTCCTCATCCTCTTATCTTTCCTTCTCTAAGATTCTCTGATGCTTATCTTGTATGAATTGTTGTGTTGTACAAATCATTTGTATAAAACAAATCTCTTATTATATGTGTTCCTTGTTTATATAACTCGACATAACTAATTCAAGTTTATAATCTTCTCGGTCTTCTAAAAGGATTGGAATTTATTAAGTGTTGAAACTATCTAAAATTTCTCTCTAGTTAATTCATCCGACTAATTAACTAAGTTCCGACTATCTGATTATCTCTGTCTCATCCGATTATTTGTTTACTTATCTATCTCGATTTACCGCTTATAATTTCTAATTATACTAACTCATTTATTTTCTTGAGTGTTTTAACATCATCAAAAAGGAGGAAATTATTAGGATGTAATAGTTATTTTGATGAGGTTAAGGTAAATAACAAAATAAGATGACCAACTAAAGTCTATGTATAGTCGGATGAAGTAGTAAATAATGGTGTATTGTGTCTTGTAATAAGATAGATTAAGTATTAAAGATCGACGAAGACAAGTTAAGACAAACCGAGAAGAAATCAGACGACCAAGCTCTTGATGAAGGATCAAAGACATGTTGAGTAGAATAAGAAAGACTTGTCAAGATCGGATAAGGAGAAGTCATCTCAAGTGAAAAGATGCAGATGAAGAGAGCAGCTTGGAGGATTTCAAGATTTAGTTACAACCAACAAGAGAAAAAGTTAATGGTTACAATCAACAATCAAGAATCAATTTCAACTAATCAAGAAGAAGTTGGACGGTTACAAATAACAACTTCTAGAAGATATCAAGTCGATTACAACAATCTTGGAAGCATATTAATAAGAATAATCTTTTATTAGAAATTACTTTTGGATTCCAATTTTATTAGTTTCTCAAGAGAATCATAAGAGCTCATAAAATCATTCATAGATCTAAAGAAGTTCTATCATTGTATTAGTTTTCAAAGTGTTTATAGAACACTTTCCCTTTTTATCTTCAAAGTCAAATTTTCGTAAATCAGTATGGCATAGAAGTTAGAAGAAGACTTGAAGATCATCCTTGTAATATGTAAGTAAGCAAGAAAGAAAGTAAGTAAGTAGAGAAGACCCTTCTACAAATTTGTAGAAGGAGAGTGGATGTAGGATATTTAACTGAACCACTATAAATCTCATGCTCTTTTCATTCTCGCACTTATCTTCATCGTTTCTCTATTCATATTTGTTTGAGATTCTTTAATCTTATTTTAATTAGAATAAAATAATAAAAAAGGTTGAGTATAAACTCTTCTAATGCGTACTTTGAATAATTTAGAAGGTAAATTTGAATACCTAATCTCAACTTTGAAGAATTTTAGATAATCTATTAACCCCTCCCCTCCCCTCTAAATTATCGCTAGAAGCTCAACCGAGGGACCAACAACAATTAATGTGGAATTGATGTATTTCTAATGAAATTAATCAAGCCTCCTTGCATTAAATCAATATTAACTCTAATTACACAATTAAATCCTTCACCCAAAGAGTAATTTAAACTACCCAAGTCTCTTTGTGATAATCAAGCAACTAAGCATGAGATTAAAGCACAATTAGATAAATAGATCATGCAAAACTCATCAATACAATTAATTATCCTTCAATTATAAAAAATCATAAGAATCCTATACACAATTCAACCGCTCATATGATCAAAGCACCCCAAGCACAAGAAATTAGCCAAACATGTTAAGAAACAAAAAATCTAAGAAATGGGAGAAGAGGGAGATAAACATAATATGAAATTAACCAATAAAACTTGAATTAAAAGAGAAATATCACCTAGATGGTTTTCTTACAACTTGAATGCTCCAAAATATCTTCTAAATTGCAAAAGTAATGAAAGAAAATGAAGAACTAAGCTAACTATGCTAACTATGTGTTTAGTTGTGTGTTTTTGGAGAATAAAGTGAGTAGAGAATGTTTAAAAATCTGAAATAGAGGGATTTATAGTGAGGGATAGGGCAAAAATCCAAAAATTGCATAATAGGCCTTGAAAAGTGGAAAAATTGCAAAAATGCGCGAAAATGTTCCCGACTCGGTCAAGTTGACCGAGTCAACTCGATCGAGTCATTACTCACTCGGCTGGACCAAGGCTGCCTTGGGTCGAGTTGGTGAGTGTTGGGCCGAGTTGAGTGGTCGGGACAGCTTGTGGACGAGAAATAGCACTCGACTCGGGCGGAATTTGGCCTCGAATGGGTGACTCGGTTAGCCAACTCAGTTGATATAGGCAACTCAAGGCCGAGTGATCAAGCCTCGGCTGAGTTGGAAGCAGTGCAGCCACCGGATGCTGCTGCAACTCCCTCTGACGCCGATGGTTCCACTCGATCGAGTGGCTTGCTACTCGGCCGAGTGGCTTGGTCACTTTGCTGTCCACGACTTAGTTCGATCATATCTTTAACGTCCGAACTCGATTGAGTCGCTTTTTTGCGACCGTCTCTCCGCCCGCTTTCTAACCATGCAATTATTCACTTGATTTGGATAATTCATCACCCTCAAATTGTCCTCCAAAACAGCCATTTACCTACATTATAAAGCTCAAAATACCAACTCATAAAATCAAATGCAATTAGTTAATTAATAGTGAAATAAGCATAAAAGATTATACTAAATTGAGAAGATTAAACCCACAATAATCATGCAATTTTCACACTAATCAAGTAACGGGATCTCAACGACTTATTCTGAATTTTTACTACAATTTGGTAGAGTGATTTGACCTACAATTTGATAATAGAGAGTTGATGGAGTCATTTGTAACTTATTCCATCGTACTCCTAAAACTCTATTTTCACTCTCCTATTTATGAGATATTAATGACTTAAAGAGCAATAAAAAATATTCCAAAATCTCTGAGATATCAAAGACTCAAAAATTAAGGAAAAACATATTCGCAAATTTTGGAGATATTCTTATATTCTTATCTCCAAAATATGAGTTTATCACAAAATAATGACACTATGAAATTTAAAATTTCAATGTCTACAAATGCCCCCTTGAGAATCGTAGAGACACATGACAAATGCAACTTGGTCCCGATATTTTGATGTAGAATTCAAAAGGTATTTTGACATGCCCCCAATGTGAATTTGACATGCCCCATGAAATTCTATGAACAAGGATCTTCAAAGAGTGGAGATGAAGAGCGAAAAATTATCCCACGGGCGTGCCAATTTATTAACCAATAAATTTCAACATCTCGCAAAGAAATATATAAAAGGTGAGAAAAATAACGTAAACATAGTTTTTCATTAAAAATTTATGGGTTACAACTTTCATTGATCTCTTGATTCCTCTCTCCAATGATTTATACTTAATTTGTAGAATCGAGATTTTAGCGACTTATTTTGGATTTTTCTACAATTTGGTAGAGTGATTTGACATATAATTTTGTAGTAGAGAGTTAATGGAGTCATTTGTCCGCTTCCCACCTCCACGACAAAGGGAAGTAGCTCCTATCCCTGCATCATCACCAGCCCCACCAGTGATGAGACACATGTTCACCTCGAGGTTGGAATGAAAACCCCGCTCCCGAGGAGCCCAATGCCGGAATGGGTACTGCAGCCCGTGGAGGAGGATCCGACTTACCACCACCTTTTCCTCGGATTCCCGATGGAATTCCCTTGACTCAAGTATCTAGGAATATTGGACGTGAGAATGTATCTCGTGGCAGTCCCACTTGCTAATTTTACCAATGTAGCACCAACACCCGCTGCCACTATTGCTTTAACAAGAGAACAATTGGACGAGATAGTAGCCATAGCCATGGAGAGAGCCATGCCAGAGGAAATGTCTCGCCCGCAAGGGAAGCCGAGAGAGTCGGATCAGTACGCACCCAATCCCAAATGACAGAGCAAGCAGGAGGAACATCATGATGAGAGGAGACAGGAATACAAGTCCAGGAACTGTGAAGATGTCCACGAACTAGATGGACGTGAAAGAAGACTAGAAACATCAAGGGTAAGGCCCGTAGATGAAGAGAGACCAAAGGGAAAGGGGAAGCCGCCCGCCAGCAGCCGAGGAGGGAGCAAAGTTGAGGATGTTAGAGGAAGGAACGGAGATACCCATTCTAAAGATATGAACTAACAGATGAGGTCTCTTAGGAGATAGATAGACTCGATGAAGCAATGATGAATAACCGGGTTAGTGCGTTTTGACCGGTAACGAGTTGTCAATTTTCTCAAAACATCTTACAGGATGAATTACCTACTAACTTTAAACCATTGAATTATGAGTATGATGGCACCACCGACCCATATGATCATTTAGTTAGATTTGAGAATTCGCCTCCTCCATCGATATGGGGAGGGTGTGAAGTGCAGTGGTTTTCTTTACCACATTGTCTAAAGCCGCCAAAGAATGGTTTAGCCACTCGAGCCCAACTCAATCAGATCCTTCGAGGAGTTCATGAGCTTTTTCTCCACCCGCCTTTTACCAAAGGTTAGATGACAGCCAAGAGCCACATTGACGCTCTTTAACATGAAGCAAGGAGAGAGTGAGAGTCTTCGAGCCTTTATGAAAAGATTCAAACAGCGGCATTAGAGGTACCCACCGCCACCCCGAAGTCAATATCAATGCATTTACCAAAGCAATCTTCGAGACGGGGACCTTTTTTCCTCCCCTGGCTAAAAAGCCGAAGGACCTTTGACGAATCAAGTTGCACCGAGCGGAGAAATATGTGACTTGGAGGAGGTCAGAAGGCCAAGAGGGCAGAGGTGAAGTCATCCAGCCGAAAAGAAAAAGGAACCAGCCGTAAAGGATGCAGCACCAAAAATGATAGACCAAAGCAGGCGGGACCAAGACCGAGGTTCGAGAAATATAACCCGCCTGCAAGTTAGAGCCGGCAATTGTTGGAGATAGCGGCGGACCATCCAGTATGAAATTTCCATGGTTGCGAAGCCGAGGCCCTATAAAGCCAAAATCGATAAGTTTTATAGATTTCATAATGAGTATGACCACGATACTAATAATCGCTTTCCACTTGAGGGACGAAATAGAACGAATGATTCAAAGTGGCGGGTCATTTGAAAGAATTCATCTATCGTGACCGACTTAGTGGCTCAAGAGAGCAAAAGAAGAAAGATTCGGAGATGAAGACGGAAGATAAAGGGAAGGCACCCGAGAATAGGCAGAAGACCGACCCCCTCGTAAGAGGGGCTGATCCAGATGATAGTAGGAGGACCGGCCGAGGGAGACTCATTCCGAGCTAGAAAGGCGGGAGAAATGACCTGTAAGAAGGAGATAGAAGAAACGGGCGTAAGGCTGGCCAGAGGGAGGTAGGCTAATCGGGATTACTCCCGCATCCACTTTGGACTCGAAGATGGGGGTTAGCCGGAAACCCTCTTAGTGATGTACTAGTCATCACTACCGATGTAGCCGGGTATACGGTGGCCCGAATATTCGTGGACACGAGAAGTTCAGCAGATATCATATTATCGGATTACTTCGTAAAGATGAACCTAAACACACAAATGAAGCCAGTGGATACGGACTTGTACGGATTCACGGGAGGAGCTATTCACCCGTTAGGCCGTAACCCTCCAGTGAGGTGGGTGAAGCACCCAGAGGCGGGTAATGATGGTTGATTTCTTAGTTGTAGATGCACCTTCATCTTACAATATGATTTTGGGAGACCTATATTAATATGTTCCAGGCTATTATTTCCACTTTTCATATGAAAATAAAATTCCCAGTAGATGATGAAGTGGGTGAGATGGTGGCGGACCACTTGCAGCCTAGAAAGTGCTATGTCGAGGCCGCCGTAATGGCTGCCAAGAGTTCCATCGTGGACCTGGATAGGACTAAGGAAGGAGATTCGGAGGCCAAAAATGCAAGATATCAGCAGGCTGAAGGTATAGAGGCAGACGGAGAGCTCATGATGGTGGATATGTTTCTCGAAAAGACAAAGCTTTACAACTGTAATCGGGGCCCACTGGGACCCCGCCCCGATAGAAGACTTGATAGCCGCACCGAGGAGGAACGCGGACGTGTTCGCCTTTTCCCCAAAGATATGATAGGGATCCCGACACAAGTAGCAATACAACACCTCAATGTGGATCCAAAAGTCGACCCACAAACAAAATCTTAGAGTGTTCGGACCGAGAAAAGGACGCGATAACTAGGGAGGAGGTCCAGAGCTGCTGGAGGCGGGACATATTAGGCGGATATAATTTTTCGCCCGGCTGGCGAATGCCGTCCCGGTAGCAAAGCCAGGTGGGAAATGGAGGATGTGCGTAGACTTCTGTGGACTTAAACAAAGCTTGTCCAAAGGATCACTACCCATTACCTCGGATTGACAGCTTAATGAATTCCACTTTCGGATTTGAGTTGTTAAGCATGATGGATGCGTATCAAGGCTACCATCAAATACAAATCCTCCCGCAGATATTCTCAAAGTAAGCTTTATTGTTGCTTGTGGAACATTTTGCTATATTAGAATGTCTTTCGGATTAAAGAATGCAGGAGCCACCTATCAACGCATGGTAGATAAAATATTCCAAAACCAGCTAGGAAGGAATATGGAGGTGTACATCGATGACATGCCGATAAAGAGCATAAAAGGTAAGGGCACGTGGCTGACCCGGAGGAAGTCTTTCGGGTGATCCGCATGAATGGGATGAAGTTGAATCCCCGAAGTGCTCCTTTGGAGTCAAGGCGGGAAAGTTCTTGGGGTACATGGTTACCCAAATGAGGAATCGAGGTTAATCCAACAAAGGTAGTGGCGGTACTAGACATGCAGCCCCCTACAAACATTGAGGAACTCCAAAGGTTAAATGGAAGGATAGTGGCCTTAAGCCGGTTTATAGCCAGTCGGCGAGAAAAAAATTATCCTTTCTTCATAATTTTAAGGAAGGAAACCCACTTCGAGTGGGGAAGCTAGTGCCAGCAAGCCTTTGAGGCACTCAAGTAGCACCTAGCGCAACTACCTATGTTGACTAAACCGATACTGTGGAGATTCTCTACGTATACCTCTCTCGTAGAAGAGGTCTCACTCAATTCCGTGCTAGTAAGGGAGGAGGGTCGATGCGTAAGCCCATCTATTACATCAGCAAGCTCATCCAAGGAGCTGAAGAAAGATACTCCGAAATTGAAAAGGCGGCCCTTACCATAATGGTTACGACCAGGAGGTTACGACCCTATTTTCTCTCACACAAAGTTATTGTTCGGACTATCTCTTGAAGCAAGTAATTGGTAGAGCTGACCTCTCACCTAGGATGGTCTAGTGGGTGGTTGAGTTGGGGAGTATGATGTAGACTTCGAACCTGTGAAGGCCATTAAGGCACAAACCTTATCTCGATTTCATCCAGAAGGAACCCGCCCGACTCAAGAAAGGCGGGAAGAAGAGTGGAAGGTGTACGTGGATGGTTCAGCTGACAATCCAAGGATGTGGAGCCGGATAGTGATCATTGATCCAGATGGGCGTGAGATCCAATTTATGTAAGATTTGAATTAATTACCTCTAATAATGGTGCGTAATATGAGGCTTTAATTAGAGGGGCAGAGATGGTAGCCGAGCCGGGAGCGTAACAAGTAATCCTGTTTCGGACTCCCGGTGACGCAGCAGAGCAATGGTAGATATGTAGCCAAGGATGAAAAGATGATTGCCTACCTTCACGGGTAGCAGAATTACAAGCCCGATTTACTTCTTTCGAAGTGAGGTAGATACCATGAGAAGAAAATGCAAAAGGCATAGCTTTATCCAAGCCGGCCACCCACCACACCGGGAGGCAGGAGGGAAGATTATCGTGGTAATAGCATAACAAGATTCCACCATACTATTAATAGGAGCAATAGGGGTTGCAGATGATTGGAGAACCGAGATTGTTAAAGTATTGCAAGATCCCGACTCATGCTCATACGGGAGGAAGGCACAAAGATGGAGAACCCAGCCACAATGATCGGGAACAGGCTATACAAGCGAGCATTCACACAACCTTATCTCGAGGTGCCTGTCCAACATGGAAGGCAGGTATGTTCTCGAAGAGATTCATGAAGGAAGTTGCGCCACCATGCAGGTTTTAGGTCAATTGTTCAAAAGCTCTAAAGGCCGGCTATTTCGCCTACGATGAGCAGTGGATGCCAAAGAATGGGTAAAAGTGTGAGAAGTGCCAAAAGCACGGACCGTTGATCCACCTCCCTGTAGAGGAGATGTGAGCTATGTACTCGCCTTGCCCGCTCGCAAAGTGGAGAATTGATCCGGTGGGACCTTTCCCGATAGCAACAAAGTCAAAGAAAATTTTTGGTAGTCACGGTGGACTACTTCAACAAGTAGGTCGAAGTTACGCCATTAGCTAAAATTGATGAAGGTAACATTATCAATTTTCTATGGAAAAACATATGTTGCGAGTTTGGGATACCTCGGATTTTGGTATCGGATAACGGGACTCAATTCATGGGAGCATCGATCTATGCTTGGTGCAACAATATGAAGATTACCCAAAGATTTGCTTCAGAGCTCATTCCCGTGTAAATGGCCATGTGGAAGTAACAAATAGAACAATCGTGAATAGGATACGCGTCCGGCTGGAGGAAGGTGGGTGAAGGAGCTGGTGTCCGTCTTATGTGCCTACCGGATAACACCCAAAGAGGCTACGGAGGAGTTCCCATTTCACCCGGTATACGGGCGGCAGCTTGTTATCCCAAATGAGATAGGAATGGAGACTCATCGATTGGCTCACTTCCAAGAGGACCAAAATGAGGAATTGATGCGAGAGAATTTAGACATGCCTTTGGAAGAGGAGCGAGAAATTGCACATCTAAAAGTTGAAAAATAAAAGAGCAGGTTAAAGGCAGCGTATGACAAGAAGGTGATCAGCGAAGGTTCGAGCCAGAGATTTAGTACTTCGCAAGGCGGAGCTTTGAAGAATGTAGGAAAGCTGGACCCGAAATGGGAAGGACCGTATAAGATAACTAGAGTTCTCGGGAGGAGGAGCATATGAGCTCCGGGACATGGAAGGGAATCACTGGGCACGACTCGGAATGTGTGCCGCTTGAAGAAATTCTACGTTTGAAGGAATACCCCACCTCTCTGCAAGTAGGCGGGTTTTCTCCTTTATTTTTATTTCGATTATCTCTTTGCTTTCAGTACCATGATGTAATTTGGTCCTACTGGTACTCTTTTTTCCCCGCTCGCGGGTTTCCCACCGGGTTTTACCATAGGGAGATTTTTTAAAGAGGCCGGCGTAAGTTGGTTGTAGCTTACGTTGATTGATTATAATCAATAGGGCATTTCGTTAAGTATCATTTAATGAAAATGGTTTCTTTTCATTAATTGCGATGATTCTTTTGTTATTTACAAAGTTTGTTGAGTACATGGTTAAAGGGCTTTTCGAAAAGTCACTTTAATTTATAAGAATGTGAGTAATTTACAATGAACTCGATCAAATTAAGTTTGAAAATACTTATAAAACTTAAGTTAAGAAATTACTTCATGAAAACTAAGTCGGATTCGATAAATCCCAACCGACACCCGTAAAGGGTTTGAGATAAAATCGAAGTTAAGAAATAGCTTCATGAAAACTAAGTTGGATCCGATAAATCCCAGTTGGACACCCGTAAAGGGTTTGAGATAAAACTGAAGTTAAGAAATAACTTCATGAAAACCAAGTCGAATCCGATAAATCCCACTCGACGCCCGTAAAGGGTTTGAGATAAAACTCAAGTTAAGAAATAACTTCATGAAAACTAAGCCGGATCCGATAAATCCCAGCTGGACACCTAGAAAGGGTTTGAGATATGTTGGTCCCACGGATTGAGTATTTTATTGAAGAACTTGAAACAACCTTCTAGGAAAAATCTAGAGGGGGTTGAATAGATTTTCAAAACCTTTTTCAAAGACTAGAATATCAATTCAAAGTATCAAAGTTCACACAAATGGAAAAATAGATTTAAACTCAATAATTTATGGATCAAAGCAATCTGATTGAGAGTCCGAAATTGATTTTGTTTGAAAGTTGTTTAAGAACAAGATTAGTGAAATAAAGCAAGAAAGAACACAACGATTTATAGTGGTTCGGATCTAATTGATCCTACATCCACTCTCCTTCTTCAACTTAAAGAAGGCTTTTGACCACTTACTTACGTACTCACTTACAATCTTACAGATATACAACTTTCTCAAGATCTTCTATCTTCAAACCTATCTTCAACTTCTAATCTTCCCGGAATTTCTAAAGTACACAAGGCAAAAATGTGTTGAAGAAATACGAGTAAGTGTTCTATAAACACTTTGAACTTATGAAAATTACTTTGAGAAACTTTTTGTGAGTGCTCGTAAAACTTATGAATCATGTGTATGAGAAAGTGCTGAATTGTTAATTCATTGATTAAAATCGTGCCTAGGCCTATTTATAAGCTCGAGAGACAGCTTAGTTTGTTGTAACAAACTAAAACCGCCTAACAAACTTAATCTTGATAGCCGCTTCTTCAACCGATCTTGCTTCTAGTTATCTCAGAAATGACTTGGTGAAGACTTGCCTTTCTTATTCTACTCAACTTGTCTTGACCTCGTGCGAGCTCTTCATTGTTGTCTCCTGCAGATGACTTGTCTCAAGCTCGTCTTCGAGATGACCTCCGCTTCTTCGTCCTCGGTGACTTATCCAGCCTCTTCCGGTCCGATCGGCCTAGTGCTAGGTCTTTACCTCACTGTTCTTTGCGATTAGCTGGTCATCTTACTTTATTTGAGTTGACTCTAGTCTCGACTTCTTTTAACTCATCAAAACTTCTTTCCGATCTAACAATTCCCCCTTTGATGAAGTTAAAACTGCAAGAAAGAGACACACTCACAAAATGATGTTAGTCAAAGTTATTCAAGATAAACAGATGAGCATATTAGAGCATATTAACACTTAATTCAGATTAATTCACATCAGAGCACTTACTTTACACTTAGAAAAATTTTGGAAAAGATTTATAAAGAATTTTAAGAAAAGTTTTAAGTCTTAAGACTTTATCGGATGTTTCATGATTAGAAGGTTTTTAAATCTTAGGACTTAGAGAAATTTTAAGACTTAGAAAAATTTTTGAAAATTTTAATCGAGATGAAGGTTTCCTCGGATGATTAACACTTAGAAAATTTTTTGAGTTTTCTTAGAAAGCAAGAAAGAAAGCTTAAAACTATAAGACAAGGTAGATCGAATACGACGAAGTATATTCACATCACATTTACATATTTACACATGGAAGTGATAGAAAAGAAAGATAAGGAAAAGAAAAATCCCGATTCTATCGGTACACCCCATCGGCTTGCTTCAGTGGACATCCAACCAGTGAAGACTCTCATTCGTAGCTTCTTCAGCTCTTCTTCATCTGTGAGCTTCGACTCTACCTCGCCTTTGGCAATTATGGTTTTGACCCGATTCGGATCGGGTGTCCCATCCACATTAAGCTTGGGTTTGGCGTGCTCGTAGGTGGGGTGACGAGGTCGCAGATTGAAGATGTTGCTTGCCTTATCGAGCAGCTCGCCATAGATGTCCTGGGTCCTCCTTTTCCATCCATTCATGCCATCAAGGTCTTCGCCTCAAAGATTACTGGGGATGCCTTCAAGATGTACCAGTACATCCATCCGGCATCCATCGCCTTCTTCTTGTATTCTTCAGTGTATTGAACCGAGACCATCTTAGGCGGGCACGAGCCGTGGACAGGTGGAAATCGCTTCATCACCGCCTTTGATACCCATTTCCGGTGTCCCCTGTCCCACTTCAGCTCGGCTCCCTTACCCCGCTTCTTCGGTCTTCTTTTCTCTCTTCTCGAACAACTCCTTCTCTGTTTTGATACGTCTGATTTGCTCTTCAGAGAGGTTGGAGTAGTCCGGCCCCTTTCTTTTCTTCTCACCTTTTCTCGATTTTGAAAATATAACCTCATTGGCTCCTTCTCACCGCTTTTCCTTTCCTCTTTCCTTTGGCCTTAGATTGTTCTTCCGACTCCTTGAGTCCCGGCCAGCAGCCTTTTCTAACTTCTCTTCCTCTTCTCTCTTCCTCTTCTCCTCATCCTCTCGGATGGCATCTTCTATCCGGCTCACCCTCACCTGTAAGGCGGCAAGCTCATCCGATTTCTCCTTAAGCTCTGCCTTCGCCGCCTCCAGCCTCCTGCCGTGTCGGCTTTGGAATGCACTGCCCGATATGGCCTGCACATCACCGAGAGGGTGTCTACCTTTACTTGCCCAGCCTCCTTCCCCTTTTTAACTTCATCTTTGAGGGCTCGGAGCTGGTCTTCCAAAGCAGACAACAAACCCCTCGAAGTCTCGATTTGTCACTTGTCGTGGCGTCTACCTGTGATGTCGTTGTCTGCAGCCACTTTTTCCTTCAGCAGCTTTACCTCCTCCTCCAAGCCGCCCAGACGACCAACTAGTGCGGAGCCGAGTTTGTCGATGCATTCCGAGATATGTTCATCTCGGCTATCCGCATGTTGGCTAGCATGGTGTCGGGCCACCGCCCTTATCACTTACTTCATCTTCTTTGCCATCATCTTCTCTACCTTGAATAATCTTCGATGCAGGTTTTGGAAGGCGAGAGGAGATGACGGACGAGGTTATCGGTGTCTTCCTCGGATGAGTCGGACGATGAGGGAGAGGAGGGAGTTTTTGGATTGGGAGCTCATCCGGATATCCCCAAAGATGTTGTGGGAAATATCCGGTGCTTGGGTTTGAAGAGAGGGTTGGGGAGAGGACGGAATATCGAGATGGTGGAGGTGGAGGTATTTCGGGGTGGAGAAGATGGAGGGTGGAATTTCAGAGGTGGGTGGTGGAGAAGGTGTTGGTTGAGAAGTGGAAGGTGCGAGGCTCTACTGATGGTAGAGAGGGAGATGAGGTAGAAGGTAACATGGCAGGTGGGGAGATGGTGGTTATCGGGGTGGGTGAGTAGATAGGGCCGGTGAGGAAGGATAGGTAGTCGAGATGGGGATGGTGGTGAGGTGGTTGGTATTTGGAGTAGAGGAGAAAGTCTTTGGGGCATGTCCGTTCGTTTGGGCGAGGGGAGGAAGTCCTCTGAGCGATCTCTTGGATGTCCCTGCGATCGGGACAACATCGCCGCCACCTCTAAGGTTTAGACTTCCTCAATAAGCGAGACTAGGCTGCGCAGCGATGTTACCCCTTCCTTCTCCGATGCCTTAACCAACCTCCTCCTCTTCGGCGCCTTCTCCTTGACTTCATAGGGTGTGAAGCCTCGGTGAGCTCATGGTCGGCTCGGTAGGTTGGTCCTCCTCCTCGGTGAGGGCTCACCACCCTCACCTCACTGCTTCCACATCCGAATCAGCTGGCCCACCGATCAACTCATTTTTCATGAGGAGACCCTTCGCTTCGTATAGCTCCTCACCCCGTCTGGTCCGATTGATTTTCCCAGCAAAGCAGATTCTCTAATAACACCGTAATTTTATTAAATAAGCTTGTGATGGACTTGGTTATCCATTGTCCATTCACAAACTCCAGCCTTCCCTTCTCTCGTGTTGAACCTGTTCAATAGCATCTCCGGATTGATTTTCCAAAGTCTTGTTCATATCAGATTTCTTCGAACAAAAGGTCTTTAACCTTGATCTCTCCAAGAATCTTAAAATCTGTCGTGATTCTTCATCGAAGTGGTGTCGAAATCGACATACATCTCTCTCGATTTAATCTTTTTGTTATGTGTATCCTTGTTGATTTCTACCATTGTCGACGTAATTCCAATGAACTGGCGAGTATGGCTCATATACGATTTAGAGAGGATTTTGGGAGTTAGAAAATTTTGCAGAGGATGAATGGTTTTTCCGAAAGTGAAAGTGTTTAAACGAAGAAGAAGATGTATTTATATGAGAGAAATTTGGAAAGAGAAATTACTTGGAAAGCGGTTTTAAATCTGAGTCGTTTATTTGAATTGATTTCTTGTCTTGAATCAACGATTAAAAATAAGATAAACGATTGGGATTCAGCGCGTGAAGCTCACTTGACTTTGAAATGCGTAAAAAGTAACTATGTAGATCTGCTGATTTGATCGCTAGTAGGGTTACTTTATGATGAGAAGTAAGTATACGACATAAGCCTAGGTTTACTTTTCTTTGCACAAGGGTTTCCTAAAGCAGACAAGGTTTTGTAATCGTCGAGAAATGATCTACTTTGGGTTTTTCAAAAACAACCTAATTTCATTTTCTTTTTAGCAAAATTTTTAAGACAAGTTAAACAACACTTTTTATTTTAAACAAAATATCGACTCAATCGGGTTTTGAAGAACAACTCATCCGAAAGATTTTAAAATAGATGAGTTGTGAGAATAAGTTTGAAAACAAGCTTTTGAAGAAACCAAGGAGGAGGTGAACAGATGAGGAAGTTTCATCGTAATAGTAGATCCAGGTGATCTAACAAAGTTGATCTCAAGCATTGCTCCGGCAGATACACAAACTTCAAGAAACCATTAGTAGCCAAGGTAAGTCGGATATGATACGAGATAGTCATTTATTTGAAGAAAACAGTGACTATTGTGTCCTTGTCTGATTTACTCGATGTCGATAAGCAATCATCAAGTCGATAAGGTCAATATGACTAATCCTTGATTCTTGATTCCTAAGAAGGAGATCAATGATATCAACGATTGTCCTTTGACACATATCTAGTCCGATAATTCTTTCTAGACATAATAAAATAATCGAGAGAGACAAAAAAGAAAAACATAAGATGAGATTATAGATTAACTAAAGAAGCATCTAATAATCCTAACTCTACAGATAATTCTTTGAACCTTGTCTCTGCTAATTGTTTCATCAAGATATCACTCTTTGAAAGTCAATCAAAATCTTTTCAAGTCTACGATGTTACCTTTCTCAACGTGATCTCGGATGAAGTGATGTCTAATGTCAACATGCTTGCACTGTATGTAAGACTGGTTACGGGTTATAGTTATGGCACTATTACTATCACAAAAGATTAGTACATCTCTAGTGATAATGTTATAGTCCCTTAGCCATTGACTAATCCGAGATAAGTGTGAACAACTTCCACCGCCATATACTCGGCTTCGTGAGTAGAAGTAGCTACGGATGTTTGCTTCTTAGACAATCATGAAATCAGCTTACTTCCCGAGAAATTGGCATGTTCCGGATGTAGATTTCCTATCTATCTTACACCCACCAAAGTCTGAATCGAGTATCCGCACAACTCGAAATTGTCATCACCGGATACCACACCCAACATTTACCGTACCTTTTAAGAATTTAAGAATCTTCTTTGCCGCTTCAAGATGGCTCTTTTTTGTTTAGCTTGAAAACGTGCGCAGACTCCAACCGCAAAAGAAATATCGAGTCTACTAGCGCTAAATATAATAAAGAGCCTATTAGACCTCGATACTCGCTTGATCTCGTGTCTACCCCTTTCTCATCTCGGTTCCATTGAAAAGTTTGTCATCATAGGTATCTTAGCTTTTCAAATGGTACCTATTCCAAATTTTTCAATAAGATCTTGTGTGTATTTGGCTTGATTTATGAATATCCCCTTTTAGTCTCGCTTGACTTGAAGTCCAAGGAAGTAGGTCATCTCTCCCATCATGGACATTTCAAACTCCGCTCTTCATAAGATGACTAAATTCTTCACACAAAGATGTGTTAGTTGATCCAAAAATGATATCATCAACATAAATCCGAACTAATAACGTATCACTATCAAATTCTTTTCTAAACAAAGTTCTATCAATTTTATCTTTTACAAAACCATTTTGAATTAAATAATCAGCACAATGTATCATACCATGCTCTAGGTGCTCGTTTAAGTCCATATAGAGCTTTCCTTAACCTATAGACCTTGTCTCCTTTGACAAAGCTTGGGGGTTGCTCTACATAAACTTCTTCACTAAGATTCCATTGAGTAATGCCGACTTAACATCCATTTGAAAAACTATGAATCTTTTAAAAGCAGATAAGCTAAAAACAATCTTATGGCTCCTGCATTTGTGCTCACCGGTGCAAAGGTTTCATCATAATCAATCCCTTCGATTGTGAATAACCTTGAGCAACTAGTCCGCTCATTTCTTACCACAATATTATTTTTATCTTTTTGTTTTTAAAGACCCATTTAGTTCCAATGACTTTTTGATGATGAGGCCTTTCAACAAGCTCCCACACATCTTGTCTTTGAAACTGATTTAGTTCTTCTTGCATGACATTAATCCAGCTTGGAATCGGTTAGAGCCTCGTAATAGGCTTAGGTTCAAGTAATGATACATAACAACCGAACATACAATCTTGATTTAGTTGGGTCCTTGTCCTGACACCGAGTCTAAATCTCCAATTATCTCTAAGCCGGGTGGTATGACATTACTCTCTTACCCTTATCTTTTACTATGGATGAAGTCTTATCTCAAGTATCTATTTCAAATGATTCAAGATACTTTCGGATGTTTCTACCGATCATCTCGTGGCATTGGTTGTCTGATCACCGGTGAGGAAGAGCTTCCGTGTTCATTTTCTTTGTTTGAATCTGGTTCTTTCTCTTCGTCTAAGTCTCGATTCCCGATCATAGATCTTTACAATTGATCTCTTGATAGTCATCTTGTTCAGAGTCATCCGATATCTTTGTGACGTCATCTGCTTTACTAGACTCAAAAGTGGATTCATCAAATACAACATGTGGTGTTTCTTCCACACACAAGGTTGTCTTATTAAAAACTCTATATGCTTTGGATACGGATGAGTATCCCATCTCGCTATTTTGGCATCAAAAGTTTTTAATTGAGATTTACCATTGTTGTGAATGAAACATTTGCAACCAAATATATGAAAATATGAAATTTTAGGAGTTCTTCCCTTCCAAATTTCATAAGAGGTTTTACATTTATTTTTAACTATCAAACTTCTATTTTGAACAAAACAAGTTGTATTAATGACCTCCGCCCAAAACCTCGTGGGGAATGTTGTATTCGGATAACATTGTCCTAGCGGCTTCTTTTAGAGTTCTGTTTCTCCTTTCAACAACTCCATTTTGTTGTGGTGTCCGTGTAGTCGATGTCTCATGAGCTATGTCATTCCCAAAGATGTAGTTAGTAACAAGCTTATTAAGGAATTCGAGTATTTTTATCACTTTTAATTTTAACAATACTTAGTCCTTTCTCATTTTGAACTCTTTTAAGAAATTCTGGAATCTTAATCATAGTTTTCTTTTTTCTTGTATAAGAAAATAACCCAGGTAAATTTTGAAAAATCATCAACAATTACCAAAGTGTATTTTCTTCCAATCAAGCTTAGAGGGGTAATCGACCAAAAAGATCCATATGAAGAAGTTCCAATTCTTTTAAGATAGACTACTTATTGTTTTAAAAGAAGCTTTGGTCCTGCTTTTCCTTTTGGCAAGAATCACAAACATGGTTCTTTGAGAATATTCTATCGTGGAGTCCTTTTACTAAAGATTTTCTTGCAATTTTGTTAAGAGTTTTGAAGTTTAAGTGACCAAGACGTTTATTCCATAACCAGCTTAAGTCATCCGAATTCTTAGCAACAAGACAAGTATCTTTAGGACAACTTTTAAAATTAGCAACATAAATGTTACCTTGTCTGACTCAGCTAATAGTATATTTTCATTGATACCATCTAGCACATAGCATGCATTATTAGTGAATTTAACACTTAACCCCTTATCACAAAATTGTGAAAGCAGATAACAAGTTGTGCTTCAATCCTTCCACAAAGTAGACTTCATTGACTTTTGTATATCTCCAATCATCAATGTTCCAACTCCTTTGGTAAACCCAAATTGTTGTCTCCAAACATTACTCTTGGACCATCTATAGACTAATAGTTAGAAAGAAGACGTCTCTCATAGGTCATATGCTTAGAACGAATGCATCGTCAATGTACCTATGACCTCAAGCACATCCGATCTTTTTACTATTTTCTTGTCTTCCTGTAATCACAAATTTAGATCTTAGGTACCTTTTGTAATTTGGGTCCTTTCTTGTTAAGTTGACACTTAGGTATCCAGACAAAGATATCTATATTCCTTAAAACCATAGATTGAAGTTTACAACCATATCTATCTACCAATATAAGACTTTCAGGGTGTGATTGGTAGGGGGTAATATTGAGGGTGAGATGGTATTAATTTAGTATGGTTTGATGTATTTTATGTTGTTTGGTAGGATATAAATATTAAATTATGCAAGATCTCAATGTTGCTTGGTAGGGTATAATAAATCATGCATAATTTTGTACTTTGATTGGTAGGCCATATAAGATCATGACTATTGCTTGAAAATACAATTTTGCCCCTAACATAAAAATAATTTTTTTATTTCCCACCAATTGTATTTTCATTTCCCCAAATTAAGAATTTTCCCCCATTTCAATAAAACTTGACCTAGCCGTGAGCACCCACATAGACGAACAAAATCTGCGCACCAAATCATCGCACCAAAACCACGCACCCTTCGAGTAACATTCGACAAGCTTCTTCCTCCACCAAAATTGGCGATCATTGGCGGTGATTGAACAAGAAGGAAGCATTCGACCAGCTTCTTCCTCCACCAAAATTGGCGATCACTGGCGGTGATTGAACAAGAAGGAAGCATTCGACTAGCTTCTTCTTCCACCAAACTTCATTGTCGAGAATAATTCCGGGTTATTTCGCACCCTTCATTCATCCTCCGTTATTAGGTTGAGTCGAATCTTTATTTTGTTGTTGGTTTTATCTATTTTTTTGGAGTAAATCGGCAAGCCATGCGACCTTTTGTGTTGAATGAAATTGACAAATTTATAATATATTTAGTTGGTTGCAATTCAATACGATTGAGCATTAGAACAATACTTGGGTATTTTTGGTGATTTCAAGTCTCATTTGAAATACTTGGGTATTTCGTGATTTCAAGTTTCATTTGAACAAATACCCTCTGCTATTTAATATGGATTCATTGTTCGAAAAAGGGGGTAATTTGGTGACCTGGTTTTTATTTTGCCTTCATGTGCTTGGAAATGCTTTGTGGACACCCATTATGCTTCGTTCCTTTGAGATAGGGAAATTTGCATCTGCGAGAATCTGACTATTTTATTATGTGCAACAAATGATACCGAGAGTTTGTCTTAAATATTCATGTGCGGCCATTAGCATGTATTTGCATATGATGAACACTAGTATGCTTATGTTCACTTGGTACAATTTTTGTAGATATGGAGGGTGGAGGTAGTAGTTTAGGACACAACAAAGGAAAAATACAGCTGCAACGAGAAGGACTTGGAACCAGGCGGAGGATCAAATTTTAATGGAACTACCAAGGAGATTGTGGTGTCGGGCTGGAAGACCGAGAATGGTTTTAGGCCTGGTTATTTATCAAAGTTGCAGGCCATGATACGTGAAAAGATACCTGAACCGACATTCGTGCAAACCCTCATATACACTCGAGGATCACCATATGGAAGAGGCACCATGCATGTCTTCGCATCGCTCTATCGGAGAGCGGTGCGCTTTAACCCAATCACAAAGGTCATTGATGTCTCGGATACAGCATTGGAGAAAGTTGTACAGGTGTATCAATGTCAAATTGATGCTATGGGTTTTTATTCACATATTTACCTTATATCACTGAATTACTTATGTGATTCTTGTAATTTCATTTTTCGTAAAGAACCAAGCATTGCGGGAATGCGCCATAAACCATGGCCTTTCTACTATGACTGGATAGAAGTCTTTGGATGTGATAGAGCGACCGGGAAGGCCACCGAGGATGTCATGGATGCGGTTAACGAGCTTGTCAATGAAGACGTCAACCCGACCGTTGCTGAAAACACACCAGAGACATCCCAAATACTCACAATGAGGAGGCTTGTGAGATGGATGTCGAGTCTCAAGCCCCTACGGTGGATGGTAGAGCAAAGGAAACGACATCCTCTACCAAGAAAAGGCCACTCAGCCCACTACCGAAACTAGCAAAGAATTACTTGATGGACTCGCTCATTTGTTTAATACATCCGACGATCGCCTTGAAAAATTGTGGTGAATTTCGGTGAACGAGGTTAGTGGAAAGACAAAGGATGAATCAATTTATTCCATGCTTGAACAAATCCCCTACTAAGTGAAGATGAACCGCTCGATGCCTCGGATATACTTTCGAAGAATGCACAACGTCTCGAAGATGTTCACCGAAGTTTCCACAAGCATGCTCGAGTACGTTACATCTGCCGATTGCTAAACGTAGACTTTGATAAGCCGTAATGGTGATGAGATAGCGGTTGCTCTGGACAACACACTTTGAATCACACCTGTGTATGGGACAACATTTCGTCTGCTTTGCTTATTTTGCCTAGTAGTAGGGCACTCATCTTGCGAGCACATGGATGTTTACTAGGGCACCTCATCTTGCTTACATGGATGTTTTGTATTTTGGTATAATTTATGGTACTTTGTAAGCTCTTGTCTGCAAATTATAATATATGTACTTTTGAGATGAACAATATTCAGTTTAAAAAAATGTTACTTTTAGATAATTTTTTGGTATAGTTTACTAATAAATAAAACAAAATAAGCTTGCAAATGGGTCTTTTTTTTAAATAATGTTACCTAGATAATTGTTGTAGTAGATATTAATAAATAAAATAAAATAAGCTTGTAGTGTTGGGTCTTTTTTTAAATAATGTTACCTAGATAATTGTTGTAGTCGATATTAATAAATAAAATAAAATAAGCTTGTAGTGTTGGGTCTTTTTTTTAAATAATATTACGTAGATAATTGTTGTAGTCGATATTAATAAATAAAACAAAATAAGCTTGTAGTGTTGGGTCTTTTTTTTAAAATAATGTTACCTAGATAATTGTTGTAGTCGATATTAATAAATAAAACAAAATAAGCTTGTAGTGTTGGGTCTTTTTTTAAATAATGTTACCTAGATAATTGTTGTAGTCGATATTAATAAATAAAACAAAATAAGCTTGTCTTGTTGGGTCTTTTTTAAATAATGTTACCATAATTATTACAAATAAATTAAAATATCCTTGTAATAAGATTTTGTTTTTTAAAAAGTTAAAAATATGATGTCAATTTAAAGCCTAGCAAAGAGGCCTATCCCACCGCTAAACCCACGGAAAGAATGCCCAATTATGGTGAAAGGCCCAACTTGTCCATCCGACCTCTATTCCCACGCAAAGCAAATCCGTTTGTGTAATTTAAAATGGCGGGATATTGAAAAGCCTCACCCTCTCCAATGAAAAACCACATTTAAACCCTCTCCAAGTTGTTCGTCGGAAACTTCTTCTTCAAGGCCGCCGTAATCGAGCTTCAAGAATAGAGGGACGTGAAATTGACCTCTACACGGTGTTACCCATTTGTGTACGGTACGTTGTTCTTGTTTGACGAAGCTCTTTACGACTTGTAGTGCTATTCGACCAAACGCCTTCTACCGATATTTACGAAATGGTTGTTATAAATAAAACAAAAAAATGTTGAATGCCGATGTAGTATAGCTTTCGAAAAAAAAATATTGAGCTCCACTAGTATTCGACCGAAATGCCTTCTAGTGCTATTTCGGTGTTACTATTTATTCTTTTTTTTAAGATTTTGTTGAATGCCGACGTAGTATAGTTTTGAAATGGTAGACGGGTCAATTTGAATCGTCGGTTTTGATAGGTATCTATACGAATTGTGGTGCTATTCGACTGAAATAATAAGGAATTGTGAATAAACGTCTTGTTTGGGTACATAGGAATTGTGGTGCTATTCGAATAACGGTCATTTTTTGAGATTTTGGATAATGCCGACGTAGGATAGTTTTCGTATACGGTCATAAAAAAATTTGAATCGTTAGTTTTGTATAACTACTATGAGAAGTTACCACTCTACATTAACCGTCTCCCCATAAAGATTATTTTTTCAATTTATTTGTTCGAATGTGATTTGCTCATTGTGTTCATTGTTTTTGGTTTTTAGATGGTTGTTGTAGAAAGTGAAGAATATTTCAAAGCTAGATTGAGTTATCGTGCGATCTTGCCATTATATCTACCATAAAGAACCGAATAAGTAAACAAAACAAGGCACTTTTCAAGCAATCTTGCTTCGGGCAATTCTACAATCTTGAGAATGTTCCCTTTCGTGGTCGACTTTATCTCCATTTGTTATTCAAGCAAGACAAATCAATGAGAGGTGAAAAGATTGTATTCCATATAAATAATGGTGAAACTGAATTTGGCCCTCGGGAGTTTGCATTAGTCACGGGGTTGAAGTTCGGCATTAAACCGATTATTCTGAGAGTTCAAAGTTTAAGGACGCCGTCTTCGGTAGAAAACAATTCTTGTGGTTCGTGATATTGAGGACGCTTTTATGAGTGCCACGGATGAGGAAGATCGGGATAAAGTTGATGATGACATAGTTATAAAGCTTGCCCTTTTGTGGATATTATATGGGATCTTACTAATGAAGGACAACACCACCAAAAAGATTGATATACAATATATACACCTGGTGGACGATCTCAACGACTTCAACAAATATCCTTGGGGAAGAGTTACATATGAATTCCTTCGTAGGGATATCCGCAATTCCATGGATGGTAAAGTCATTGCTCGTCGGGAACGGTTGATAGGTAGCAAACGTAGGAATAACATCACTCATATTGATGTCTATGGGTTCTCTTATGCACTACAATTTTGGGCTTACGAAACAATACCATGTGTTGCGAGTTTACGTGGTGGGAAGAAGGCAAAAACAATTATTCCTCGAATGCTACGGTGGCTGCCTTGTAAAGGCCCTCGTTTTGAAGAATTCACTCAACATTGCTTTCCGATATTGGAGTGCGGAGACGAAACTCCAGATCGAGTAAGTTCTTTTCGAATTCAAAACTAACCGAATATAGATGCATAATATTTGTTTAGAATATAGATGCCTATTACTTGTCGTATTTTGTGAACAGATTAAAGTGCAACCAAATTTGATCCCAACGACTACCGAGAAAGGCACAACATATTTTAAGAGTGTTGCTGAGTGGGAAAAAGGATTGAAAGCAAGCAACGTGCCTTCTACGGCGGCCCGTAAGCGTAGCGAGGAAAGAGGAAGACGACGAAGGTGGCGCAAGATTGGACAATGATCTAATCAAGAGACTGGATATCAAATACAGGAGAATAGAGAAGACAATGAACCGCCTTCTTGCAAACCAAAATGTTATACTAAAAAAATTGGACCTTGATAAAGACTAACGATGGCTCACCAAGTGAACATTCGGAGAAGAAGTCTGAATCATACCATGAAGATAAGATGAAGGATGAAAATTCGGAGAAAGCTGTGAAAGATGATGACAAGATGAAGAACTTTGACAAGTCTCAAGTGAGAGTGATCCCAAAGATGATTTTGGCAACATTGGAGAGGAGATGATTGATGGAGACAAAAAAATTCAGTTTTCTCGATGATGATCAACTCAAAGATGACGAGATGAAGGATGGAGACAAGCACGATGCGGATCCACTCAAGGATGAGGAGATGAAGGATGGAGACGAGCCGCTGCGGATCCACTCAAAGATCGGAAGGTGGATCACCAAGACAAGCGTGATGAGCATGAAGAAGAGGCTGTGGAAGAAGGGTCGAAGCACAAGTAGGAACAAGTCTCGAAAAATAGGGGGACGCCAAAACAAAACAGTGGCCTTGCTGGGAGCACCGGGATACATGCAGAGAAAACTTGGAGGACAATGAATTTGATGCGTGGTACAATTTGTCCGCTAACTCGAGATTGACATCATGCTCTCGGTACCACATATTGGGAGTGCAAATGAGGACTGGTTTAAGAGCTTACGAGATCCAGAGTGGTGGCTTACGAATCGGGTAACACATCCTTGCCGAATGTGAATGCAATTTAAATTGGCAAATATAAACATTCTCATAACTCGTTGGGGATTGTATTTATTGAATTTCTTGTTATCACGGAGTATAGATGCAATCGACTTAGTTTGAATTGTAATAATTGTTTTTATAGAATATAGATGCTTTGATGGATCTTACGGTGTTTAAAGCTAAGACATGGCCCGAAAATTATGCGGCACGATGGACTTGTGTTGATATACCATTTTGGGTAAGTGTGATTTGTCAACATGCATTCGTTTCCCTAACGCCTAGCAAATATTTATCCTTCATTTATCCTTCATTTATGACTAACTGAAATGTACAATTAGTGATGTCTTTCTACAACAAAATACGCGAGGCTCGATGACGGGAAGGATATACAATGCGTGGAACAAGGCCCAAAAAAACAGCAAAAGTGGGTGTGGTTGGAAAAGGAAAAATTTATAGTGGAGTGCGTCACGAGTCGATTACCCGTCATGGCATGCACGTTCCATGGTCCGAAACCGACCGAGTATTTGGCATTGGACATGTAAATAGGAACCATGGATCCTATACGAGATGTCAATTCTAGACGAGACCATCTTCGTTTATGATTCTATGGCGGGTGATGGAAGAAGGGGTAATCCAAGGCACTTAGCAAATGTCCGACTATTAGCATCACTCATGCCGAGTATCGTTGATCAACTTGTGAAGACGGGTTCACCTGCAAAGAAGGGTACACGCGGTAAGAAAAAGCGTGGGAGGTTACATTAATTCCATATGCACCGCAAATTGGATTCGGCATCTTGTGGAGTCTTGAGTATGAAGGTGCTAGAGTGTCTTGTTTCGGACACTCTATTGGCGTGATCGATCCCGAAAGATGCACCGAGTATCGCAAGAGATATTGCTTGGAGCTGTTCAACGGGAGGAACATATCGCCCATTACCTATACTTAATGTAAGCCGAGTGTGTGGTTCGTAGGTGCACCATCTTTTGAGTTGTTGGATATTATATGTGTTTGCACTTTAAACTTGGAACTAGTATAATTAAGTAATGTATATGATCTTTTGTGAAGATTGTCTTGTTTTTAACGCTCATTAGTGAAGATTGTTGAGCTTGCGATCAATGTTAGTATTTTTAATCAAACAAGCTCTTAGTTAAAATTACGAACAAATAAAACACGAGAGAATATTCAAATTCTAACAAGTTGGAATTAAAAGACATCCACAGACACCACTTGGTGCCACACGGACACACAACACTAAACTAAAAAGATTAAAATTAAAAGAGGACATAGTAAAGCAAATAACACACGAGACTCCTCCTCCTAATTTAGTTCCTTCCTGGAACCGAGAACCATTTCGTAGGGCTTGTTGAGTCCCGGGACGCATGTGACTGTGGAGATGGGATGGAGTCGATTGCATGCTAACTCCTACATGGTGACTTGGATGAGTTGTACGAGCTTGACGAGGGGGAGAACAAAGGTCATCGAACAATTGTCTAGCACGGCGGTTGTCATGCTGCATTAATGGAGATATCACTTCCTCGCTCGATTCGAGACGAGGATAACAGTTGGCACACCCCTCGTAGTGTTGGCGGTTTGAAAGCTGGTGGAGTCATCACTGATTTCAATAACATCCTCCGGCCGGGATGGGGATTCGGTTGGTCCATGTTGAAGAGAAGACTCAAATCATCGTATTCGGGCTCACCATGGTATACATATGCCCTCGCAAGACGATTACCCTATAAAAATAGCAAATAGGAAACATAAGGGATACTTTCTTATTTGAGTATGGAGATGAAGAATTATGGGCTCACCCTAATGATGAAACGCCAAGTTTGATCATCCGTGTGCACCGTGTTAAGCTCTTTGCTCCGGTAGGTGTTAACAGTACTCACAATGTCTTTGAAACAATCATACCTATCCCGCAAAAATTCTACCCTTGCAACGGCATCCTCGTAAGATAGTGTTTTCCCGAAGTCGTCATTTACTTTCCCAACAAAGCGGTGGCAATTGCATGGTAGTTGCACTCGTTACGGCCTGCCCAATTCCCAACTGCGTTGTTCAACCAAGTACTCGATAAATGCATGATCCATGGACTTGGTCCATTTTCTTGAAGTATAACATATCATCTTGTGGAGGAATGTTTTTTAGCACCATTGTAGGATAGGATGTCTTGAACAAAGACTTGGGATAACCCGCATGCTTTGAGAACAAATATATAAATAGGTGTGAAATAACTCTCGAATAACCCGGTGAAACAGTGTGGGATGACTGAAGCCCACTTATATGATGACAGGTAAAATCAATAGCAACAGAGTAATCACATGGTCCCCGAGTGTGGGATTTCTTAAACCACACACGTACCACAGTATATGACCACTTTTCGAAAAAAATCACAAGTTGAACGAGAAGAGTTTTGTCCACGTAACGCACCCAAAAAACTACACCAATAAAAAGACAACTAGCTGTAATTGTAATTCCCAAGACTTGGAGATTCTTAAGAAATGCATAACCAGCTGTGAAAATACCACATGTGCACGGTAATGGATTGAAAAGCTCACTGAAAAGTGCTTGGCCGCAGCCTTATCAAGAAGACCAAACTATTTCCAATTAATACTTGACTTATCAATGAATCAACCGAACTCAACATTACAATGCCAACAAATATCTGGGGTGGGACCACTATTTAATGGGACAAACCAGCCACAAATTTAAATAAAAGTTTAAGGATACAAACCAATCAAACAAGTCTACATTATAAAGAACAATGTGCATTAAACACTCATCACGCTAGAAATTCAAACTCAACCATGATACAACTTTATTCACTACCCATTCGACCTCCAAATCTGGAACATAGAATTTGCCGGCTCTTCCCTCCAATTATTAAATTCGGTCGATGACTCAACAGTGTCAATTACATCAACGGGCTGAGAATCATCGGGTTCAAGAGGCTAGTCGCTGTTCACTTGTTGCTCAATGGATCAACAGGCATTTTGGATCGAATGAAGTTGTGGAGTAGGAAACATGCCATTATTAGGCGAATTTGAATCTTCGGTGGATAGAAGTCGGGACTAGAAAGAATTCCAAACCTTTTTTAGGACGCCGAATGCACGTTCTATCACATTACGATGCTCTTGTGTGTCTCATGTTAAAGTGTTCGTGGGGATTTGCGGGCGATCGGTGTTTGGACCCCACTCTTTCAAGTGATACCGACATCCTCTGTACGGTGCTAGAAAACCTTCGTAATTAGCATATCCATTGTCGCAGAGATAGTAGTTCCCTAATAATTGATAAAATAAGGGCGAAATTGGAGTGAATATCAAATAGGTACAACTATGGTTCAAGAAAAGTAGAAAACATTATTTCATACCCTTTGGAACCTTGAGGCCATGGATACGTGAAACCGAATCTCGTAGGACTCGGGAATCACCGATCCCTCCCACCCAAGGAGGAAGTAGACAAATCGCATTTCCGTGTCGCATACTCCTAGGACATTTGTGGATATACGGCCTTTTCGGGTTCTATATCTCGGCCTTTCACTCGGACTAACGTGGACATCGATGTATGTACCATCGAGAGCACCTAAGCATCCCCTGCATAGGACATAAGAAAGACCGTGAAACGATGACAATATAAAGACAATCGATAGTTTTAATTTTTAATACTATTTTTATTACCTTGAACCATTTCCATCGTGGATTCGTCGAATCATCGGGGATAGGGGTAGGCCTTACAAGAAACAGGTAGTGTAGCTTTAAAATAGCTTTCAAGACAAGGTGGACGTAATGTGAGGCTGTTTGAGTTGACCTCAGTAGTCGAATTTAACAACTCTTTGTTTTTGTGATGAGCCAAAACCCCTAAGAACATGGAAACTTGTTCTTCCACACACAAATACTTTTGGTTTCTAAGGCCTCCTAATTCCCGAAGTAAAAACAAAGTCGTGCAAAAGTATTACGATCCATGCGGAGGTTTGCCACACAATCGGGATCACCAAGCAAATACAATCTGTTCAAAGTATCAACTTGTTGGGAATTTTATTTATCATAGAGTACGAACGCCGTACGCCAAAGACATGGTCTTACAACCCTATGTTGTTTATTCGTTATTATGTGAGCTATTATCATGCAAATAATTTTCCTCCGAAGCTTTATACGTTGAACCAATATGCACATAAACAATTTCATCACAGCCACGGACAACATTGTAAACAAGAACTACACGTGATTTCTCGCAATGGAATCGAATAATAAAAAGATGAATAAAAAATATAATCATCGAAATAGGACACAACAAAGGGCAAAGTATTACGGGGACTTATGTATACATGCTTCAAACAACGTGCAACTATTGGAGAGCATCTCCATAGTTAGTTCTTCTTAAATTCAAACTTGTTCGGAATATAACGCATGAATTGCTAATTAAACAAAAAAACATGCCAAAGTTTATGCTAAATCGCACGAACCGTATACAAACGGATAATATTCCAAGCTAATATTGGCGCTGAAAACACTCGATGATTGAAGGAGAGCGACTCGACGACCTCTATTCATCAAACTTGATTGAATTGGAAGAATATTTACAATTTCGCACAAAACAATATAATCGGACGAAACAATTTTTTAACATTGGAGAGCATCTCCATCAAAAAGACTCCAAGAAGATATTATGCTAAATCATACGAACATTTAAATAATTTAATTGGAGAGCATCCCCACCAAAATGGAAATAGATCGGCGTAAATTATAAACACTTACCGATCTTTTAGTTTGAATTCCGATCTACCCAAGAGAACCAACATGCAAAGAAACAACGGACCGAGTTCAGAGGCTCTAGTTATCCCGCAATCGCGACGCCGGAAAAAAGGGGGAAAAATTTCCGTCGAACTCGGGTAGAAAAAGCGGCGCCGTTTGTTGAAGGATACAGCAAATTTCTCGAAAATGTATCACACACTAAGTCGGGAACGAGGGTTATAAATTTGAGAAATGCTGAAATTTGAATTGGGACAAAAATTGAGAAGGGGAAGGGCATTACCGAAATGCAGAAATGAGGAACTGTTCAACCGAGCTTAGCATTGTAATGGGGGTGAGAGGGCAGACAAATTTTGATGAAGGCAACAGTGTTTTGGAGGTAATATGGCTCCAATTCTTACCGGGTCATTGGAATAATTGATGGATCCTGTATTATTTTTACCTCCTACCAAGCAACATAAGCACTTGGTATAAAATGTGTATTACAGGTCTTTTACCCCCTACCAAACACACCCTCAAGATCAATCTTATTTAGGCGATCTTTTGTGATTGTCTTATATCTTGGTAAAAATGGATATGACTTACTTCTTCCATCAAAACTATTATACCTAGGATAAGACTTTGTCTTAGTCTTTGGTTTTGCCTTTGGAGCATCTCTCCTCGTCTCGTGTTTTCTTTACGTAGTGTCGGATAAGGTGATTAGTTCCTTAGGTTTCCAAGGACCAAATCTAGTCTCTTCCTTTGGTTTAGTAGCTTTGACAAAGACTCTTGGTTTTATAGGATCATCCTTTCTACTCCTATCAAAACCTAAACCTGTCTTGTCATTAGACTTCGTGAAGTATTGAAGATTTTATCTATTGTGGGTCGAGTGTTATTTAGGAGTCCTAACTTGAGATTTAACTCTCTATTAGTTCTTCTATAACTCTCATTCTCGGAAACAGAGATACTTGAAATTTTTATTTTTAAAGAATTCAATTCTTTTTCCAACTCATCTGTCTTCTCGAGACGAGGTCCTAGTGGTAGTCTTAGGTGACATTCCCCCTTGAATGAGCAGTCTAGTATTTCACTATCCCTTGTCCGATTGACTTTAGTTAGATTAAGAATTTGACTCTTTAAACTAAAATTTTCAGTCTCTATCTGTTTATATGCGAGATAGAGCAATCTCCAAGTCTTTTAGAAGTTTATTTATAAGACTAGGATCGAATTCGAGATAAGTTCTCACAATCATTATCTGAAGAAGAATAATAGTTTAACTCTTTTGCCATCGACGAGATGTCATCATCGATCGAAAATCAGATGAAGATGAGGATGATGATGTTTCTTGAGCTTCTTCCTTTTCAGCCGTGAAGTGTTCTCTGAGTCTGCATACCTTCTATCTCGTTTCTTCCTCTTTTCTTCTCTCTCTCTCTCTAGGAGTAAGTTGAGGACAATCATAACTATAATGACCAGGTTTGTTGCAAGTGTAACATATATCTCCTCTATCTGTTTTGGACTATTATCTCCTCTTCTGATTGGTGACTTGTGCCTTCTAGGCTGATCCTTCTTTCTATCATTCTCTCGAATTCTTCTCTTCTTTATCCGACTTGTAATTCCTTACGCTTGATCTATCCTTCTTGTTCCTTTTGTACTTCATCTTTAGCCTCTCATAACGCTTTCTTTATTAAGAGTGTCATCTCTTCTTTAATTGATAGATCAGACGCCTTAGAAATTTTCTCAGATTCCTCTTGGTGAAGAAACGCAACTGTCTTTCCGGATGTTGAAGACTCAGCTTCATCTTCTTCATCTTCAATTTGGATATCATACTCCAGTGCTTTGAGATGAGAATACAAGGTATGGTGTGAGATTGAAGACAAATTCGTGTCGCTTTGAGAATGTTGGCCTTTTCTCTCCATCTTTTGCTTAAAGACCTGAGTATCTTGTTGTTGATCTCTTTCTCGGTATAAGTTTTACCCAAATCAGCTGCTTTGTTAAGAAGATTTATTAGTCTAACATCCAATTTATCAACGGTTTCGCCTTCTTTCATTTTGAATGTGTCAAACGCATGTAACACTAATTGCAGCTTTATTCTCCTTGACTTGGTCTCGATCCCTCACATATACTAGCAAGAGTCTCCCACATCTCCTTGGTTGTCTTGCACCTCTTGACTTTTCTATCCAGTCTTTGCTCGAGTTTCAATAATCTCTGTCCTAGCTACTTGATCCAGTTATGAACCTTTCTTTCATCATTGAGTCACTCTGCACTTTTCTTCTCTTGTCGATCCTGGTTTCTTGCTCCAGTCCCATCATCGGTTCCTCCATGATAGAACTTAATCGGTCCTTCTTCAAGCACCTCTTCCATCCTATCATGGATTGCCTTCAAATGGTTCTCCATCCCGAACATCCAACAATTATACTCCTTGATTGAGAACTCGGGCCAAACTCCTAGACTTCTTGCTTTTGACAGACGACATGATGAAACAAAGAATCTCAACAAGAACTTATTAGTAGCAAGGTTAGTGGTTTTAAAATAAAGAAGATAATCAAAAAACAATTTCGTAAACTTATCAAGACCTTAAACCAATATCGCAATAGCTTAACACCGCTCTGATACCACTTGTTGGTCCCACTGATTTAGTATATTATTGAAGAACTTGAAACAACCTTCTAGGGAAAATCTAGAAGGGGGTTGAATAGATTTTCAAAACCTTTTTCAAAGACTAGAATATCAATTCAAAGTATCAAAGTTCACACAAAAAAATAGATTTAAACTCAATCTTTTATGGATCAAAAGCAATCGATTGAGAGTCCGAAATTGATTTTATTTGAAAGTTATTTAAGAACAAGATTAGTGAAATAAAGCAAGAAAGAACACAACGATTTATCGGATCTAATTGATCCTACATCCACTCTCCTTCTTCAACTTGAAGAAGGGTCTTGACCACTTACTTTCTTACTCACTTACAATCTTACAGATACAACTTTCTCAAGATCTTCTTTCTTCAAACTTATCTTCAACTTCTAATCTTCCCGGAATTTCTAAAGTACGGTGCAGAATGTGTTGAAGAAATACAGAAGTAAGTGTTCTATAAACACTTTGAACTTATGAAAATTACTTTGAGAAACTTTTTGTGAGTGCTCGTAAAACTTGTGAATCATGTGTATGAGAAAGTGTTGAATTGTTAATTCATTAATTAAAAGCGTGCCTAGGCCTATTTATAAGCTGAGAGACAGCTTAGTTTGTTGTAAAAAACTAAAACCGCCTAACAAACTTAATCTTGATAACCGCTTCTTCAACCGCCGATCTTGCTTCTAGTTATTTGTAGCTGACTTGGTGAAGACTTGTCTTTCTTATTCTACTCGGCTTGTCTTGACCTCGTCTGAGCTCTTCATTGTTGTCTCCTGCAGATGACTTGTCTCAAGCTCGTCTTCGAGATGACCTCCGCTTCTTCATCCTCGGTGACTTATCCAGCTCTTCCTGGTCCTGATCGGCCTAGTGCTAGGTCTTTACCTCACTGTTCTTTGCGATTAGCTGGTCATCTTACTTTATCCGAGTTGACTCTCGTCGACTTCTTTTAACTCATCAAAACTTCTTCCGATCTAACAAGATAAAACCGAAGTTAAGAAATAACTTCATGAAAACTAAGCCGGATTCAATAAATCCCGGCCAGACGCCAAGAGAGGGTCTCGAGATAAAAGCGAAGTTAAGAAATAACTTCATAGAAATTAAGTCAAGGCTTTGAATAGCCCAGTTGGATGCCTAGAAAGGGTCGAGATAGGCTAGATTCGATAAACCTAGTTAAATACCTGTGAGGAAACTTGCAAAGGCATGGCCTAAGCAAAGGGACTTTTAGGGATTAAAAGGGGGATTAGAACCTCGAGGATAATAAAAACAACTGTCGACAGGGGTCCAGATAGAACAAGAAACTCCTAAATAAGTTTCCTAGCCAGCTCCTCTAACTACGTTGCAATCATAAGCAATAGCCGGATGCATAAAACAAGCACACAAGAGCATTAGAGCACATATCAATAAAGTTCCCAATGAGGGAGAGCATTAGAGCACATATCAATAAAGTTCACAGCAAGGGAAGGAATTCGTAAAGCATACAAATCCACATATACACATACAAAACGCATAAATAGCAAAAGGAGAGAAATTAATCCATCATCAAAAGATCCCCATCGAAGTGGGGTAAAAGTTTAGCGCAACACCGGCACAAAAACGGAAGCGAAATTGTCTAGTGCAAGAAAATAAAAGATTGTTTCTGAAAAAGTAGAGGAAATGAGTAAGTTCATGGGGAGTTCGAGCTTCTTCTTTCACGGCCTCAAGAACTTTACCGCCTAAAGGTTGAGTGAGGCAGGCTTTTTCTTGGGAGGTAGGGTGATCAACAATTGCTGGATACAAGGGCTCTTTTGTTAGGTCAAGAATGTTTTGATGAGTTAAAAATCGGTTCGGATGATCGACGACCACAAGAAGAACAACCGAGATCAAATCCTTATACTAAGCCGATCGGACGAGGTCGAGGACCAAACTAGTCACCAAGACTAGGAGTTACATGTCATCCCGAAGACCAGCTCAAGTCTAGTCATCTACAAGAGACAAATATGAAGAGCTCGACGAGGTCAAGACAAGCCGCGTATAATAAGAAAGGCGAAGTCTTCACCAAGTCACCGGCAGACGAGTAGAGTAAAATCACCGAGGAGCGAAGCGCTTTTCAAGATTAAGTTTGTTGAGCAGTTTTCAGATTTGTTAGAACTCGACTAACAAACTAATGTCTTTTCACTTATAAATAAGTCTAGTTTTTGTTTTTAAAATCACTTATGCAAATTTGATTTACACATTATTCACTACTCGATTTCCATCACAATCAATTCACAAGTTTTTCAAAAGAGTTTTAAAAAGTTATAAGTGTTTGTAGAACACTTCACTTGTAATCTTCAAAATCCAATATTTACCTTTGTAATAGTTAGATTTTAGAGAAGGATTTAGGAGATTGAGGATTTGAAGATCTTTACGAATTGTAAGGTTTTGTAAGTTGAAAGTAAGTAAGTAAGTGGTAAGCGAGTCCCTTCTTCAAAGTTTGAAGGAGGAGAGTGGATGTAGGATTTTTATTTTGGTTGCTAAATTATTTTGATTTTCTCTGTTTTGCATATTTCCATTTATTTTTCTTGCTACTATTTCTAGCGAAATTAATAAGGGGAGGAAGAAACGAAGAATTTTGTAAAGGTGAGAAATCAAAATTTTGGTTTTGATTGAGAAAAGGTCCAACCAGCAGGTAAAAATTTTCAAATCTACCAAACACTCTAAATCTTTTATTTATTAGTCTTTTGGCCCCCACCAAACGGGTCCTATGTATATATCTATGTAATTTGGCTTTGTGCCAATATATTTCTAATTAAAAATGACAATGCAAATTGAACCATCATCTTTTTAATATATTATAATTTTTCACGCGTTCACATAATATTTGTACCTCACGGTTTTACACATAGGCGAGTTGTCTCTTACAGTTGTTTTTATAATATATACTTGTGATTCTCCCGTGTGATTCACGTAATAAATATTATAAATTTGAAATGTGAGATTGTATATAAGATAATTATAAATGAGAGATTCGGACGATGATGATGTCCGAGAGGTCGATGGGGCTCGATTCGACCTTGGAAGGCCCAGAGGACCACCTCAACCTCCTACTTGCCTCATCCTATCTCGGAGTCGAGCTCTAGGGCTCCGAGTGATCCCACCGACCGAACCTTCCTTGGTCGAGACCCCATCGCCTTTGTGCTCGGTAAGTAAGTTCGAATTATGTGTTGTCATTTATTTAAAAGCGTTTTCTAAGTTTTTTTGTTGCTCATCATCCGCTCACCAAAGGTCCTTCTCGACCACCCATGGTTCAAGATTACCCGATCTCGAGGAGGCCATTCCTAGGGTTCAAATTCTCACTCCTCTCTTGGCGCCTACGAGAGATCGACGGTAACATGGACCCTCGACCGGGAGGAGGCTTCCACGTACAACTCCGAAAGTGTCATGCTAGTCAACCATGTCTTCATATACCGTGTGACTATCTCCTCCCGGCGGAGCTCTTGCTATGTGGGGCCGTGAGTTTGAATCTCTCCATTGTCTCCTTTAGGAAAAGGTTAGAGAAGCGAGCACACTAGGCGGCGAAGGGAATGATGATGCGGAGTTTGTTCTCCACACTCAAGAATCTCTCGATCCCCGGCCGTCTAGGATATAAAAGGATCTTTGTGGAGCAGACAAAGGTGGTGTTGGCGAGAAGAGGTGAGGTTGCGGGCCGAGGATGAGGCCCGAAAGAGGAAGGAGGAGGCCGAGGAGCTAGCTCGACACTGGGAGGCTAGAGGGAAGGAGGTGGCCGACATGGTCGCGGCCCGGGAAGCAGAGGCTCGAGGATCCTTTCGGGGACCCCAAGGTAATAGATGAATATGCCTACTACATGACCTTCGCCGATGCTCTCCAAGAACTGAAAAAGTTCCAACAATCGACGAGAGGTCTTGGAGGCCTACTTCGGGGAGTACATTTCTAACCATGTCATCCATCCCGACGTCCCGATCCAAATCTGGGACGTGAAGACCAAGTATGGGTGGACTTGTCTTGGTACCTCTGCCCATCCAATTAACCGAGTTGAATGAGGAAGAGGCCGAGTAAGGGGGATGAGCCAGCGGTCGAACAACTTGCCGAGGATGCTGCCCATCCCACTAGTGGAGGCGCCAACAAAGGCTGGAGCACAGCCGATTGTGGATGCGACACTTAAGCTTATTTGTCCTTTTCAATATTTCATTTTATGTAACCAAGGGGGCTTAGCCCACTTGGCCACCGGCTCCTCACTTAAGTGGGAGACTGGGTTCGATTCCCTTTGGGAACGAATTGGAGTGGGAGGTATAAGGAGGCTTGGAGAATTTATAATTGTAAGGAGACTTGGTGAACTAATTTCTAACCGCTAACAACTAACATTTACCGATCAAAAAAAATATTTCATTTTATGTCTGCCCGTAAGGCATCTTATAATCGGCTAATGGCCGCCCCTTTGACTTGTTTTAATGAAGAATTTACTTATGTCTCCTCGAATGCTCTCTTAGTTCCTTGCCTTAAATTCTCTGTTAGACAAATTGTTAATTGATAAGAATTGCTTGCTAGGAGCTGAACTCGTAGGGAGTCTTTGCTCGCCAAGATTAATTTGCCTTAGTAAATTTACAACCAAGGTTGCGGGTGGGGATGCTTACTAAGGTTGATTCGCCTTGTCGGAGTCTTTGCTCATCATGATAGGGTTATTCATTGCCTTCGACAATTTTTAATCATATTGTGAGTGTAGTTTCTCGTCGAGAGACTTGGTTATCTATTGTAACCGAATACATATACCTCATCTTATTTAGGTATGGCCGAGTTAAATTTTTTGCGCTTGCGGTCGCCTCATTTGGGTTCGTACCTCTAGTGACTTTGCATGTCCTAACTCATTGAGTCTGCGAACCTCGCTAGCAATGGTCTAGGAGTGTGTTGAGTGGTGAGCCATGAATGAGCTCGTTCTCGGCTTCAATGTCGAGTGAACTAGTTGATATGATGAGCTAGCGAGAACAAATTTTTTTCTTATTGATGAAATTGAAATTATACATGCTTTTATGTATGTCGAGCTGATTCATCGATAGTACCTCTTGAGGTAGCAAGCATTTCGTGGTATTGGTCTGAGTACCATCAGGGGTGTTCAAGCTCGTAAGCTTCATTGGTAACCATTTTGATATTACGAAAGAGACATTTCCTAAGATTGTGCACGTTTTGTAAGACCGGCTTGCCCATGACGAACTATCTCGAGTTTGACCTTGGAGTTGTAGTATTTTCCGACATATGTTGTATGATGCATTCTTGTGGACTTCACTAACCGTTGTTGTTCGACCATGTCGAGGTCTAACCTCCCATCCCCATCATTGTCGTCGGTTGAGTTCCTCATGATGATTCTCGTATGCCCATAGAACGTCGGGAGCTCGTGGGCCCACCTCTCACTTTTGTCCTCGAGTTTGGCTCTAAGAGTGTGCTTTAAAATTTTATTGACCACCACCACTTGGTTGTTATTCGGGGTGGTAAGGTGTGTAGAACAATCTTTTGATCTTACATTTTTCACAAAATTCTATAATCTTGAGCCCATCAAACCGCTTCCCATTGTCCGACACTATGGCTTGTGGGAGACCAAATCAACAGATAATACTCTTCCAAATAAATCTTATTATCGATGTTTGCTCGATCTTGTTTAAAAGTTCGCCCTCTGCCCACTTGGTGAAGTAGTCGATGGCAACCACGACATACTAACACTTGCCCGAAGCTATTGGCGAGAGGATCAATTAAAGCGATCCCCCACCGTGCACACAACCATGTACCGTATATGAACTTAAAATGCACCGGGAGAGCTTGATGTTAGGGGCCATGATTTGACACTTCGCACAAGTTTTGGAATAGACTATGTATCTCGTGAAAAGAGTGGTCCAATAGTACATTTGCCTTGTAAAAACGTGCGCTTGCCCCCAACATGATTTCTACAAAAGTTATCGTGGATATCAGCTAGAACTTTCTGCTCTTGCTCTGCGTGATGTACTTGAGGAGTGACGAAAAAGCTTCGTTTATAAAGATATTCATCGAGGAGGATGTACATTGCAGCTTGTAGTTGCTTAACTTGTACTGTACTCCGGTATTTGCCCTAGTTTTGAGGTAGAGGATGATGAACGTCATCCAGCTCTCCACCTGGCTTGCACCTTGGTTATTGTTTGCCTATTGATGGGACGAGCTAGCGACCTTAGTGAGGACGATGTTCAATATGTCCCCCTCACCCTCCGAGGTGGCGAGCTTGTAGAAAGCGTCTGCTTTGCGAGTTCTGCTCTCTCTCTCTCTCTCTCTCTCTCTCTCGGGATTTGTTCAATGAATACTTGGTGAAGTTGCTCGCCCATTGTGGTGACGAGCTCTTTGGTACTTGATCATATGCTCGTCTCTCACTTCATATTCTCCCTTGACTTGGTTCACGACCAGCGAGAGAGTCCATGAAGATGTGGAGTTTGTGTACCCCGATCGCTATGGCAAGCTCTAGTCCACTAACCAAAGCCTCATACTCGGCTTCATTGTTTGTAGCCAAGAAATTGAACGACCATAATTGTGAACTGTGACAGATCAATCTTAGATAGGAAAGAAATCCTTATCATAATACTAGTGAATAGTCAACCTACCTAACATGAAAATAAATTCTTAGAATGTTAGGGTATCCCCGCCAACCGAACAGTGACAAAAATTTAGTGGTCCAAAATCTGTCAAAGTACAGATCTTGGTACCCTTCCAAAAATGTGAAATCCATGCATTTAATGTATGGATCTCATTAGGATACTAGGACAACACTCTTGCACTATAAATAGAGCCTTTGAGGCTAATAAATACACACAACCACCTTAATACTAAGTCTAGAAAATTCAGTAACTCTCTTGAATTTATTGTTTTTCTTGCTTTTATTAAGCATTCAAAGTTTTATCCTAATATTGAAGTTCTTAAAGTATATATTGTTCTAAACATTCAAACTCTTATTTGTTTTATCTATTTTTAAGCCACATTAATCACAAATTATACAGATTTAAATTGGATAACAACAACTGTTGTAGGCGTTTTTATCGTGTAAATGGGGGGTGTATATATGTGGCTATTAAACGAACTACAAACATATAAAGATGATGAACACAAGAATGGGGAAAAACTTTTGAGTTCTTCCCTTGAAGATGGCTTTGGGTGTTCCCCTGAGGGACCCCTAGCCTTGGGTGTGTTGTATATATGTTGTGGATCTTTGAATGATCATCCTTTTACATGGAGTTGGGGTCTCTTATTTATAGAGCCCCAAGAAGTGATCCTAGCCCTTCATTCTAGGGTTCTAATTACAATAGTTGATATAAAATCACGACAAAATCTATTTTACATTAAATGTGTTTGTCTTGTATCATAAAGGTGTCGGTACCTTGTCCTTGATGGGCGATCCCGATGGGCCGACCAGCCCGGGGTGCCGACAAGGCCGACCAACATAGGTGCCGACCAGGCCGACCAATGTGGGGTGCCGACCAGGCCAACCAACATGGGGTGCCGACCAGCCTGGGGGCCGACACCTATCGGGCCGAGCAAAGCCTTGGTAGCCGACCAGCCAAGCTTGAGAGCTGGTTGGTGAGTATCTTTGTCTTTGAGGTCAAGGGTACCCCTATAGAGCCTTGGCTTGCCTGCGAGATGGAGTATTTTATGAAATATTCGTGTTACAACAATTGCCCCAGGTTGGCTGTCAAGTGTCTTTGAGGGTCGAGCCGGTAGTGTGGCGAGCCAATTTCTGAAAGTATTAAGAACGTATATTTTTGCGTCAAGATTGGAGTGTCGAATGCACTCATCGGTTGCTCGTCCGGAGAGATGAGATCGTTCGTAGAGGTGAGCTCGTCCGGAGAGGCGGACTCGTCGAGAGGTGAACAAATCTGATGGAGAGCTCGTCGAAGAGGTGAGCTCGTCTAAAGGAGTGAGCTCGTCCAGGAGAGGTGAGTTCATCCGAAGGAGTGAGCTCGGCCCGCAGAGGCGGACTCATCCGGAGAGGTGAACAAATCGATAGAGAGCTCGTCGGAGAGGTGGGCTCGTGCAGAGGAGTGAGCTCGTCCGGAGAGGTGAACAAATCTGATAGAGAGCTCGTTGGAGAGGTGAGCTCGTCGAGGAGTGAGCTCGTCCGGAGAGGTGAACAACTCTAATGGAGCGCTCGTCGGAGAGGTGAGCTCGTCTAAAGGAGTGAGCTTGTCCGGAAAGGTGAACAAATCGATGGAGCGCTCGTCGGAGAGGTGAGCTCATCGAAGGAGTGAGCTCGTCCGAAGAGGCGGACTCGTCGAAGAGGTGAACAAATCTAATGGAGAGAGCTCGTCGGGAAAGATGAGCTCATCTGGAGGAGTGAGCTCGTCTAAAGGAGTGAGCTCGTCCGGAGAGGTGAACAAATCGATGGAGAGAGCTCGTCGGAAAGGTGAGCTCATTTGGAGGAGTGAGCTCGTCTCGGGAGAGGTGAATAAATCTGATGGAGAGAGCTCGTTGGAAAGGTGAGCTCGTCCCGAGAGGCGGACTCGTCCGGAGAGGTGAACAAATCGATGGAGAGAGCTCGTCGGAAAGGTGAGCTCGTCACGGAGGAGTGAGCTCGTCGGAGAGGCAGACTTCGTCCGGAGAGGTGAGCTCGTCGAAGGAGGTTGAAGATGGTGCCCCGCCTCTTAACCTTACCGTTTATGCTTTCGTAATATTTTTCTTTATTTGCCCGTTGGGGTCTTTGCAATTAATATTAATTTTTCAAACTTTGTAAATGACAAGAGAGAAGTTATTTCATCATCTCGGATCTTAAAAATTTATTTTTTATTTTTCTTGAAATGTATTTTGAACATTTGCTCGGTTTGCTCTTCCATTTCCGGAGATCATAAAATCAATTGAATATTTTTAATATGCCATATAAAATTTTCAATTTGCCATAGAAACAATCATAAGTCGCGGGTTCAAAATAATCTATTTGTTGTTCGGCCCCTTAAGTCGAGGCTCGACTTTGAAAATTATGATGAAAAATTTTGAATGAAAATTTTTGGATCGAAGGATCTGCTCGTCCCTCTAAGTCGAGGCTTGACTTTGAAAATTGTGATGAAAAATTTTGAATGAAAATTTTTGGATCGAAGGATCCTGCTCGTCCCTCTAAGTTGAGACTTGACTTTGAAAATTGTGATGAAAAATTTTGAATGAAAATTTTTGGATTGAAGGATCTGCTCGGTGAAGAGGTTTTCGGTGCTTGTCGAGCTTGTGTCCGCTCGCAAGTCTTATCCCTACGAGATTGGTTGGTCGGTTTCTACGACTCCCAATACGTTATGTCTGGTGCTCTTTGAGGGATTAAAATCCGCTCGAGCTCATTTGTCCTATCGTGAATATGCACGCATGCGGAGTCTTACCCTACGTGAGCCGGTCACGTGTTAGGGCTCGAATGCCCGAGACTCATAGGAATCGGGATACCTCGCAGCAATGTTGCCCATTGACCTCGGCCGCATCCAGAGTTCATCGCGAGGATTTGGGGGTGGTGTGCCCCCTTGCTTGTGATAAGTTCTAGCTCGTTCACAAGTCTTATGGAGTCGGTGTCCATTCGTGAGCTCATTCGCCCTAACTCAAAGGAGGTGGGAGACCTCGCGAGCATAGTTGTTCTGCTGACCTCGGCCGGGGCCGAGTTCGTCGTGAGGATTTGGGGGTGAAGTGCCCCCTTCTTATGAGAGGCTTGGCTCGTTCACAAGTCTTTCTCTGACCATGGGCCTGCTTTCGGGTGAGAGAGACGAGCTCGTCGCAAGGAGTTTTGTAGGGAGTCTTATTTAGGACGCGTCCGTCGTCCGGCTCGGCGAGAGGCTAAGCTCCTCGCGAGTCCCGTAGGAGGGAAACCTCGCTAATAAAGCGGAATGTCAACGCCGAAAAGGCGGATAGGCCAACGCCACGGAGGCGGGCGATCAATGCTACAAAGGCAAAATAGATCAATGCCGAAGAGGCATATAGTCAACGCCACGGAGGCGGACAAGTCAACGCCGAAAAGGCGGACGATCAACGCCATGAAGGCGGATAAGACCACGCCATGGAGGTTGGTGATCTATGCCACAGAGGTGAAATAGATCAATGTCGAAGAGACATAAAGTCAATGCCACGGAGGCGGACAAGTCAACGCCGAAAAGGCGGACGATCAACGCCATGAAGGCGAATGAAACCATGCCATGGAGGCGGGTGATCTATGCCACGAGGCGAAATAGATCCAATGCCGAAGAGGCATAAAGTCAACGCCACGGAGGCGGACAAGTCAATGCCGAAAAGGCGGACGATCAACGCTATGAAGGTGGGTGATCTATGCCACGAGAGGCAAAATAGATCAATGCCGAAGAGGCATAAAGTCAACGCCACGGAGGCGGACAAGTCAACGCCGAAAAGGCGGACGATCAACGCCATGAAGGCGAATGAAACCACGCCATGGAGGCGGGTGATCTATGCCACAGAGGCGAAATAGATCAATGCCGAAGAGGCATAAAGTCAACGCCACGGAGGCGGACAAGTCAACGCCGAAAAGGCGGACGATCAACGCCATGAAGGCGGGTGATCTATGTCAAAGAGGCGAAATAGATCAATGCCGAAGAGGCATAAAGTCAACGCCACGTAGGCGGACAAGTCAACACCGAAAAGGCGGACGATCAACGCCATGAAGGCGGATGAAACCACACCACGGAGGCGGGTGATCTATGCCACGGAGGCGAAATAGATCAATGCCGAAGAGGCATGAAGTCAACGCCGAAAAGGCAGACGATCAACGCCATGAAGGCGGATAAGACCACACCATGGATGCAGTGATCTATGCCACGGAGGCGAATAAGATCAATGCCGAAGAGGCATAAAGTCAACGCCACGAAGGCCGACAAGGTAAATGCCGACAAGGCGGATAGTCGGCAGCAGAGGGCGGACAATCGATGCCGAAAAGGCGACTGTCAACACCGCAAAGGTGGGACGAGTCTAAAGCCGACAAGGCAGATAGTCGGCGCCCGGAGGGCGGACAATGAATGCCGAAAAGGCGGGGGCTCTTAGGCCGCTTGCTCGGTGATTCGGAAATTTTAATTCATCACGAGTCTTATCCGGAAAAATTTTGTACTTTATTTTTCCGAATTTTGAAGTTTGAACTGCTGGAGTTCTACTTTCTTTCCCACGAAGTATAATATTTTTCGGGGTGTTTTTACTTTTTTACCGTTAAAAGGTTTTTAAGAAATTTCGACATTTAAAAGATTTTTGAAATCTAAAAATGTGCGATCATGTCCCCAATTTCTTTAAAAGCTTGGAGTTCTATTTTATTTCCCTTTAAAATGTGAAAATTTTTCGGGAGTGAAATTTTAACCGTTGAAGGTCTCTAAATAATATTTCGACAGTTTAATAAATTTTAAAGTTTCAAAATATATTTTTCTTTGCCCCAATTTTATAAAAATTAGAGAAAATTTCAAGTACCAACGTATTTAAATAGGTAGTCCTCGAGAATACCGATACACTGACAAAGGACTCGTCCGTAGATACACACTGGAATTAATTTCGTTCCTGATGAATTAATTTTTCCCGCCTCAAGAACCCAAACAAAATCGCCCATCAAGAACTCTTTGAATATGGCCCATCGAATTTTAAAAATTAAAAGAGCCCATCGGTTATTTAAATAGGAATTGGCCCAATGTTAAAATAAGAAAGGGCCCGGAGAAATTGGGCCCAGATTCAAAGTTAGGGCTTTATCCTTCATTCTCAGAAAACTTAATTCTGCGCGGCTTCACCCCTAAATCTAATCCCAACAATAAACACGGTGGTTCACGCCAGTGAGGCAGCACCGGGCGGCGGCGGCGCGCCGGAAGAGAGAGAGAAGCGAGCGACGGGGCGATTCTGCGGCGGCCGAGGCGCGGTGGCATGGCCGCGCTGGTTCACGGCATGACGGGGCAGCGCCATACGCAATCGAGGGCAACAAGCGCCGATTGCGACCAGCAATAGTCGCGGTAAGTGTAGTGGTGTGTCGGTTCGCAGACAACGACTAAGGGAGGCGGCGACGCCGAGCATGACTTCAATGTGTCGAGCATAGCAAGAATTCCGAATTGCCGAGCGAGTCCGAAATTGCCAAGCTTGACTTTGAAATTTGTCGAGCGAGTCGCCCAGCAGAACTCCAAACGCCGAACTAGAATCGTAAATTGCCGAGCAGAGTTCGGCGAAGAGGTAGTAGAGAACAGTGAAGTGCGAAACCCAAGGCGCCAAGCAGAGGCTTCTACTAGGCCGAGCAGAGATTTACGAGATGGACTTCAATGTGCCGAGCTGGAATTTAGGATTCACCGAGCAAAATCGAGCGAGAATTCTAAATGCCCCACAGGATTCAGAATTTGCCGAGCAAAAATCGCCTAGCGGAAATCCTAATGCCAAGTGGAGTCGTCGTGGTCGTCTTCTCGAATAACGTGCGGTGCGAAATGTTTGAAAATACTCACCCTAAATTCGATTTTGACCCGCTTTCCCCATTTTTTGGAGGGACGGCGCCGGAAAGAGAGAGCGAGCCGCCGCGATAAGGGAGTAGAGATCATTACCGGATAAGTCAAAGATCTTCAAAGCTCGTTACAACAACCGAGTCGCAAATAACAACTTCCGCAGATCTATGAAGGAAATGCGAAAAATATGTGTGTAGATCTTTGAAATATAAATCTCATAGAATAGATATGAGAAATTTACGCTTGGCTTTTTGTTTGTATGATTTTTCTAAAATTTTCTCGGTGTGGTTTGCCATTGTTGGCTTTGTGTAGATATGGAGACTCTCACCATAGTATTTACAGGTTTTTGTACGTTCGCCATTCTTTGGCTTCTTGAAGGTCAAAATGAGATTTTGCAGATTCTTCAGAAATAAAGGGATTTCAAAGAGAAATGCGTAGATCGATTTCTTGCAGTAATAATATTGCAAAAATTTGTATTGAATGGATTTCTTTCGGGTAGTTTTAGAAAGCAGTTTGTATATTTTTTACGTAACATGTGAAATCGGGTTTACTTTCTAGAAAGAATGCGAGAATGTAAAAATTTCGAGAAAGGACGGTAATTAGCGGAAGCATTGCTAAGCATGAATGGTTGAATCTGTAGTAATAAAAATGAAAATTCCTTGTATGAATTTGTTGGATAGAAAAATATTTCCTTGAAGAAACAGATGAAAATATTTCTCGAAGAAAAGTGAGTGTTCTTCAACTTTTGAGTGATTTTAGGGACGATAGGCCCCCTTCCTCTAGCGCCAATTGTTGTAGCCGTTTTTATCGTGTAAATCGGGGTGTATATATGTGGTTATTAAACGAACTACAAACATAAAAAGATGATGAACACAAGAATGGGGGAAGAACTTTTGAGTTCTTCCCTTGAAGATGGCTTTGGGTGTCCCCCGAGGGACCCCTAGCCTTGGGTGTGTTGTATATATGTTGTGGATGCTTTGAATGATCATCCTTTTACATGAAGTTGGGGTCTCTTATTTATAGAGCCCCAAGAAGTGATCCTAGCCCTTCATTCTAGGGTTCTAATTACAATAGTTGATATTAAATCCTAACAAAATCTATTTTACATTAAATGTGTTTGTCTTGTATCATAAAGGTGTCGATATCTTGTCCTTAATGGGCGATCTGATAGGCCGACCGGGCCGACCAGCCGAGGGTGCCGACCAGTGTCGACCAACGTGGGGTGCCGACCAGCACTGGGGCCGACCAGCCTATCGGGCCGAGCAGCCTTGGGGGCCGACCAGCCAAGCTTGGAGAGCTGGTTGGTGAGTATCTTTGTCTTGAGGTCGGGGTACCCCTATAGAGCCTTGACTTGCCTGAGATGGAGTATTTTATGAAATATTCGTGTTACAACAAACACCATAAATAAATATTTTTAGGAAGGATGTATTGGGGAGGAAGGAGTTTTTTTTAGGTAGGGGTATTAAACTTTTGAGGTGGCACACATGTGACAAAATGCGCTATCAAAATTTGTCCCTTGCATTGGGGGTGCAGTTGGTATATAAGGGAATTGGTTGCCACATAAGCACCAATATAATTTCCCAACTTTATCATTAGATATTATTAAGATTGAAAATGATCACATTTTCACGGTGGGTATAAACTTATAACACTCACTACAAATGGTATGATGCCACATAAACAATTAACTAAATAATTGTAGGCTCCCTAATTATGTGACATCACACCATTCGTGGTGGATATATAAGTTTGTGTCCACCGTGGACATGTGATCATTTTAGTTAGGTAAAACTTGTATGAGACCGTTTCATGCATGAACTCTAATCACTTTTTAATAAATTGTTATCACTTTTTAAAAATGTGATACAAATTAGTATAAAAATGATAACAAATTGAAAAGTAATAATAATTTATGAAAAATGATAATAATTTATTAAAATGTGACTCCTTCTCATGTTCCTCTCATGCATTAAACGGTCTCACACAAGAGTGTCCCTTTTAATTATTAAGATATAGATTTTTTTATAGGTTTGTAATTAAAAGAAGTACTAGATATTACTAATCCCACGTATTACGTGGGATGAAATAAATTTATATTAAAATAATATAAATTTATAATATATACTTTTTAGCACAATAATGATAATAATATATATTTAAGATTGAAAAGTTGTGACTATTGTAATTTCTATGCTAATAATATAATTTTAGGTTTGGTCTCATGTGAGGTGAGTGCATGCATGTACTCACTTTCAAAATAATAGTATTGTGCAAATTAAAAATAAAATGTAACAATAAATTAATGAAATCATATTCTTCTTCTTCAAAATCTCTCTATTTTCATTCATTTTACTTTTAAATATTGATCTTAACCATTTATTTTTTCTTTTATATAATCTCAAGCATACAATTCATTTCTTTTTCTATAGGGCTCCATTTGGATGGAGTGGATTTGAAATCAATGGATTTGAGAATAATATCATTTACAAAAATTAAAATAGAGAAAAGATAAATGAATGAATTTGATTCACTCAAATATTAAGCACAAGTGGAAGAAGTGGGAGGATTTCAAATGACTAGTTTTGTTGGGTATTTGAAATCCTCCCACTTATAAGTAATATTTGTATGAACCAAATCAATTCATTTATTTTTCTTCATTTTGATTTGTACATGTATGATGTATTATCCAAATGACTCCATTGATTATCCTCAAATCCATTGATTTCAAATGACTCCATCCAAATGGAGCCCTATAGAAAAAGAAATGAATTGTATGCTTGAGATTATATAAAAGGAAAAAATAAATGGTTAGATCAATATTTAAAAGTAAAATGAATGAAAATATAGAGATTTTGAAGTAGAAGAATATGATTTTGTACATAAACTTTCATAGGTTTGTCTTTATAAGATTGAAGCACTCTTGGGTGAGACGGTCTCATACATGAGACAAGTCTAACCTCGACTCATTTTTACATAATTATTACTCCTATTCAAATATTTGATACTCCTGTTGAAAACTTTTTTCTCAATTCTCATTTTTAGACATTTGATACCCCGTCATATACTTAATATTTTGAGTTCCGTCTCATCATACGAGTTGAATTATATCCCGGCCAAGTTATTCCCACACACTAAATAATTGAGTACACACACATTTTTGAATACACACTTGTGCAAAAATTTATCCGAACAAATATCTTTCGTCAAAATTTTTAGTCGCACACTTTTAAATACACACTTGTGCAAAGAATTCAACCGCATGCGGACATTTGTACAAAAATTCAACCGGCACCAAATATGTGTACTTAATAGTTTGGTGTGTTAGAGCTCCACTACTTATGCCCGAAGGTTATAGGGTTGAATTACCATTTAATCGATAAAAAATAATTTAGGCTCCATTTGGATGGAGTCATTTGAAATCCATGGATTTGAGGATAATACATCATACATTTATAAATCAAAATAGAGAAAACTAACTGAATGAATTTGGTTCACACAAATATTACTTATATGTGGGAGGATTTCAAATACCCAACAAAACCTAGTCATTTGAAATCCTCTCACTTCTTCCACTTGTGCTTAATATTTGAATAAATCAAATTCATTCATTTAGTTTTTTCCATTTTAATCTGTGTGAATGCATGATATATTATTCTCAAATCCCTTAATTTCAAATCCACTCCATCCAAATGGAGCCTTAGTGTGTTATAATAACCTGACCCTATACCCCTTCAACAACCAAACGAAAAATTAATGTAGATGGGCCTGAAGATGGCCCAACCCCCAAAATCTCGCCCATAACAGGTTTGCTAGGGATGGGGTTCGAACCAGCGACCACACGGTTCTGTAGTTGATGTCACGAGAATTTCATACATAAGAAACGTGTTTCATACATAATCGGCACTCGATTCAGAATCGGAGCAAAGTTGGTTGTTGCGGTGGTGGTGGTGGTGATCGTCATGATCTCTCAATTTTTCGTGCTTTCACAGAGAGGCGATAATATTGTCTTTCGTGACTGTACACTCCTTTCTCTCTTATCAAATCTGCATTCGTTCATTTGTTTCTTTCCAGTTTATTTTTAATTTGATCCGATGCTTGCTGGTATCTACTCTAGATCGATGAAATTTTGTTTTAGCAACAACGTTTTTGGAATTTATCAGGAGTTCTGAAGAGCATCCCATGAAATTGTCTTGATTTGAGTGTAACAGTAATTATCCATCACTGGATCACGAATTTCCGTGTAGAAACAAAAATTAGGTCTTTGAATGATCAGTGGACTGTGGTTGACTATACCTTCATAAGACTGATGCAAATTATGTTATAGTTCATTGTCCTTTTGTTACTAGTTTTCATCTATTTTTTGTTTACAATATGTGTTCGCCTGAGTGCAATGTTGCAATGATGTAGATCGTGGCGATGTACAGAAAGGGAGTGCAGAGATATTCTTCCGCAAAGTGAAGTTCTGGAAAGAAGATGGCAAAGAGGAAGCACCACCTGTTTTTGTAAGTGTTTTAGTGACATTTATCCTACCTTGTATTTGTCAATCGAGTCGATAAAATTAATATCCTTCCTCACTTAGGTTACATATTATTCAATTGTTTCTTCAGCACGTAATTCATTCAACTCCAATAATCACTGGGTGCTCACAGAGTGGGTTTTGGGAAAGCTGATGCCTAATAGGCTTAAATCTTTTGCTAATTTGTTTAGTAAGTTATACAGGTCTATTTTCTGCAATAGACTATACCGTCACCAGGAATTATCAGTCGAACCCATCACTTCTTTTCTTCTACAAATTGCATTGTGGGTCATGGCAAGTAATGATGTGAGGATTGGTTTACTAACTTTTAGTTATTCGCATCTTCATGAACAGAATATGGATGGTGTAAACTACTTTCATGTGAAGGTGGTTGGCCTTCTTTTCGTTGCAACTACAAGAATCAACCTGTCCCCTTCCTTAGCCTTGGAGCTTCTACAGAGGATTGCACGTGTCATCAAAGATTACCTTGGTGTTCTAAATGAAGAGTCCTTACGAAAAAATTTTGTGCTTGTTTATGAGCTGCTGGATGAAGTTATAGTAAGTATTATTGAATATATATGGTATAATACGCAATGGAGCTCGATATCCTCCTAATATTTTTCCCCTTTTTAATGAATCAGTATTTGAATATTTGGAGTTTCCATTATAAGCACGTGTAACTTATGTTAACTCTATCTAATTGTAATCTGTATAAGGAATCTCTCATCCCTTGTATCTTTCTTTTTATTAGTAAAATTCTTGTTTCCTATCAAACTAAAAATATAGTTGTATATGAACTATATACTACATATCAGCCCATTCTACTTGATTAAATTGATGTACTGTGGGTCTTCTGTGACACCCCAATTAACCTTATCTTTACATTTGACGAATTTTCTTTGGTGATTTTTGTGAATTCATAACCTTGCTGAAATTTCTTCTTGTTGGCTAATAATTGCAGGATTTCGGATATGTCCAAACAACTTCCACTGAAGTGTTAAAGTCTTATATATTCAATGAACCAATTGTGGTTGATGCCGCACGCTTGCCACCCCTTGGCCCTGCAGCCTTATTTATGGTATTAAGTTGTTCTATATATACATTCCATTTGGCAATAGCCTTCATTTCCAGTTTAATTTCTCTTAGCTATGCTTTACTATTCATTGTATATTCATTATCCTTGTTCCATAAATTTGTTTTGTGCAGCAAGGAAACAAACGAATGCCTGGTACAGCTGTTACAAAATCTGTTGTGGCTCATGAGCCTGGTGGCCGGAAGAGGGAAGAAATCTTTGTTGATATAATTGAGAAGATAAGTGTTACCTTTAGCTCCAGTGTAAGTTACAGTTTGACCTTATCAAATTACGCAATGCTTATCTGGGTTCTAATGGTAGAATTTTGTAGTATGCTAACTCTATTCTAATATATCTGTTTGTGCACCTATAGAAGACTTTAATTGTTAATGAACAAGTCTTCTGACGTCTGGTGTTAATATCGGAATTGTTAAAGATTGCAATTTATCTACATCTTTAGTAGGATAAGTTGTTAAACCACTTTCATATGTCAGATTGAACTAGAATGCTAATTTGTATAATGTTTCATGAAGCAAAGAGATATTTAGGACAATATTATAGAGAAATGAATCATGTGCTTGGCATTACAGGTTTAGTGTATATATTGCTGGAGTAGTGCTGTTTTAAAAGAGTTGAATCATATTATAGTACATATATTGACAGTATACGAATAGGTGATCTCGATGGCATTGATTTTCATGTATATATGTGTCTCCTAACATTGATTTTCATTGCATTTAGCCATTCACTTTCCACAATCAAGATTTTAACTGTGTTTGTTTGTTGTTCACCATTTACTTTATCTGAGGAACTGCATCATCCTTGAACTGGACCACTTCTAATCCATATGCAATTTTTTTCTTCAAAAATATTTCATTGTTTTTCCTGTATATGTTAATTACCTATTTATATATAGTTCTTTCATGCTTTTGCATTTTATTCATGATTCATTTGCCATAAGTCCTGTATGGTTTTTTTAATCGGTAAATGTTAGTTGTTAGTGGTTAGAAATTAGTTCACCAAGTCTCCTTACAATTTCAATTTCTCCAAGCCTCCTTATACCTCCCACTCCAATTCGTTTCCAAAGGGAATCGAACCCAGGTCTCCCACTTAAGTGAGGAGCCCGGTGGCCAAGTGGGCTAAGCCCCCTTGGTTATAAGTCCTGCATGTGGTATGGTGTTATCTTCGTGTTGACAATTTTGCCTTCTATCACTTGTGCCTGAAGACAAACTTGAACTTGACTACTCAGAAGTGAACATATTGTTATTTCATAGATTTAAGAATGGGAAAAATGTTTTAAGGTGGTCATATGTGAAGATAATGAGCTTAAGTACAAAATACTTCCTGTGCTTTTGAGTGCTATATTTACTATTTATGAAAGTTTGAGATTCCTCTGGATTTAAATTGGCTTTCCTCCAATTTTCTGGACTATACGGAGAAATGGGTCTGGCTGTGAGAAGTTGAGTTGCTAGCCTAATAGAAAGGAGGAAATAATATGGGCCTAATTATGTGTTTCTTAAGCTGCCCATATTTAGTATCAAGTTGTAGGGTTTTCATGTGGCTCTTTTCACTATGAAAGTTTTACAGCACTTAAGCAATTGAATTTAATCAAGATCAAACTGATACTGAACAGGGCTATGTATTGACTTCTGAAATTGATGGCACCATTCAAATGAAGAGTTATCTTACCGGAAACCCAGAGATCAGATTAGCTCTCAATGATGACCTGCATATTGCAAGAAGTGGTACACCAAATTATGGTATGCTCACGCTTACTCTATTCTGCAATAACACAATCTCGAATCTATTAATAAATGACTTCTTTAACCACATATGATGGATCAAATTTGTTGAAAATGTTAAATACATTAAAATTGATGTTCGATTGGTTCAAGGTGTGAAAGATTAGTATTTTATCAATCAGGGACCTGAATCATTTCAAACTATCAATTGGAGATCCAAATTTTATGCTGTTGGAAAGCCTTAAAGGAAGATGGTGTGGCGTGAATCACTCTCTTCATCTGTAAATGCATAAAACATTTTCCTTCTTTGCTGATTTAGCCGGCAACTTTTATCAATAATTTTGCTTGTCTTCCTCATCTTGACCCTCAAATGACTGTAATCTTGCCCCAACAGGTTTAATCTTTCAAGGTCCTTGACCTTCTTCCCAATACTACACCATAACGTCCATTTCCTGCAGCTTTATCGCTTTCGCTCTGTTTAGGCATTCTAACCTATGGTGTTACATTATTCTCATCCATTGATAGTTTGAAATGATTCAAGTATAAAAAAACAACTTTCAAGGCCCCCTATTGACCTATTGATAATTGACTTATCTTTCAATTCCTGGATCGATAAATCTCAACTTTTAAAGTTTAGGCCAATTTATTATACTCCCTCTGTCCATGAATTTTATGCTCAAAGAGCATTGCACAAGATTTAAGAAAATTATTTATTTATTGTATAAAGTAGATAAAGTGAGGGTATTGTGGGGTCCACTTTTTTAATAAAGTTATTGTTTGTGAAGTTAATGGCATATTGAGTAATTAAGTTGTGGTTGAAGGGTGATAATAAAATGATGGTTTCCAAAAAAGGAATGAGCATAAATTTATGGACGGACCAATAAGGCAAGTGAACATAAATTTGGTGGACGGAGGGAGTAACTTGTAATTCGCAACCCTTCATGAGTTGTGGATGCCTGATACTTAGCAAAATCTGTTTTCTGCACAGGCTATAGCTCTTCGGGAGCAGGAGCAGTTATTTTGGATGATTGCAATTTTCACGAATCTGTACATATGGATAGTTTTGATGTTGACAGAACTTTGAGTCTTGTGAGTAATGCACTATGGTTTATAATTATCCATTACTATGGTCTTCTGAGATATTTTTTCCTATTAAAATCTTGTGTCTTGATCTATCTTTTGTTAACTAGGTACCACCAGATGGGGAATTTCCTGTAATGAACTATCGCATTACCCAAGAATTCAAGCCGCCTTTTACCATTAACACTTTAATTGAAGAAGCAGGGTTGCTTAAGGTATATAGTTTTTTTCACCACTAAAATATTTTTGGGATGTTAAAGTTTATCAAGGAGAGGATTTATTAAGGGATGTTTATCGTTTGAGAATAGCAGTAAGCTATAACTTATTTACAGGATTCTTGTTTCAACTTATTTTTAGGTGCAACTGCTCGAGCATTTGACTATTGAAAGTTCTAACATTGTCGAAGATGCAATAATTACTTCTCTGTTTTTCTTGCCATCTTAGGCCGAGGTGATTCTGAAAATCCGTGCCGAGTTTCCTTCTAGCATCACTGCTAATACAATTGTTGTAGAAATGCCATTGCCAACATATACCACCAGGTGCGCTTCAGTTAGCACTATACTCCAGGTTTATACTAAGATAATTACTGTGACTGCTGCTCTCTGCATTTTTTTAGTGCTTCAGTCATAGCATTTTAATCCTAATTATAATTATTTCCCGTTATATTGATTGAATGCTTTATAACTCAGTGATCACTTCTCTCAACTCTACTACATCCAAAAAGTTGCAAAGCTTAACCTATGATATTGTGTTATACCAGCTTTTATTGTTAACTAAGGCAAAGTCTTGTGTGAATAAGTTTCACCATGAAACTGGTTTGAAGGGTGTTAGTTGTTTCATTAAAGAGTATTAGTTGTTTATATGATAAGGTATTAGTTTTGAATGATATTAGTTATTTCATTAAAGAGTATTAGTTGTTTAATTAAAGAGTATTAGTTTTTCATTAAAGAGTATTAGTTGTTTTACTATAAGTTATTAGTTGTTGTTAGGGAATCAACATAAATGAATAAATCCTTACCTCTCTACAAGTTCGGACTTTTAGATGAGGCGTAATTCTTTCATGGTATCGGAACCAAAGGCTCACGCCCGGGCGTCCTGGGTTCGATTCCCGCTGAGAGCAATTCCACCAATATTAAATTGTCCACCACGATGGGCTTCCTCCCTAGAGGGTAGGGGTTATGAATTTGGCCCACGAGTGAGGGGGAGTGTTAGGGAATCAACATAAATGAATTAAATCCTTACCTCTCTACAAGTTCGGACTTTTAGATAAGGCGGAATTCTTTCAGTTGTAAACTAGTTTCACAGTGAAACTGGTTCACACGGACCAACTCATGAAATAATTACTACTGTATAAGGACTTCTTGATCTTTAAGCTGGTAGTTGTTTATACACAATCAACCTGACCCAAATTAGATAGAATCAGGTATGAAACCTTTAAAAGGTCGAATTAGTTTGTCTTGAGATTTGAAATATCTTACCAAACTTGTATTTTGCTTCAATTCTCCATTCCATTTACTTTTAAGAATCCTTTTTGTTTGCATTAAACATATTGATATGATATTCAGGCTCCTGATGTTTAATAAATCAGTTCACAGTTGGTATTTGTAATGATTGCCTTATGAATATGCAATGCCTAAAAGGGGGAGAGTATCTACTAAGCGTTACAGGCTTACAGCTATAAGTATCTGTATGCATAAGAATTAGTTCTGTAATATTTTCATGACTTATCAAACCCTAGATACTTTGAAATAATTTGAGTTCAATCTGTCAGATATTATGGATTCAAAGATCTGTCTGCTGTGAACTAATGAGCATTTATATTATGCTGATTTTTAAATAGTTTTTCATTTTTCATTCTCCGTGTACGTGAGTCAGTGAAATTTTATTCCTTTGTATTATATTTCAGAGTTAATTTTGACTTGGAACGCGGAATAGTTGGTCATGCTGCTGATTTCAAAGAATCGCAAAAGAAACTTGAATGGAGCATGAAGAAGGCACGTCTCATGCTACTAAACCCTGATGATTAAATAACCTTTGAATTCAGTTTTGGTTTCATATCTTTCAAAAACACTGGCTAATAAGTGCTCATATTCAACAGATTGTTGGGGGATCTGAACACACACTTCGAGCAAAGTTGAATTTTTCACAGGAATTGCATGGTACAATATAACAGAGTTTGAAAAACCTCTGAACTTTTACGGTATTAATTAATGTTGTTGCTCTTGGTTGCATAGGAAATATCACCAAGGAAGCTGGGCCTGTGAGTATGACTTTCACGATACCTATGTATAATCCTTCAAGATTGCAGGTAACACTAACCGACTTATTTTTGTCACTGCTTCACTCTATGAAATGTCCCAAAAGAATCAAAATCCTAAGGTGATGTTCTTTTTAGTTTTAAGTGACTTTTAAAACCGGTTTTAAAATCTAAGGGATTTTGAAATCCTGATGATAAAAAACGTGTGTTTGTTTTGGGTTTTTAAATAGGGTGGATTTAACTTAATGTTGAATCCATGTGTAAGTATTACTGCTGAGTGTAATTAAAATTATTGGATGATGTGAATTATGATTTAAATATATTAAAGTATAAGGAGAGAAAATTGATTGTATTGGAAAGGGTGACAGTAGGGTTATAGGTGTCATAGTGGTGGTTTTAAAACTTGTTTTCAAAATCTCAAATTAGAATCGGTTTTAAATTTAAAAACCCAAAACCTGTTTTTAAACTTAAAAGAACATTCCTAAATGGTTGTATTTCAATATCTTTCCTCTGACATAGGAGGTAAACTTGCCATAAATGGAATAAGCATAAATTGAAATTACACAAAATTTGTACATCCTTTTAGCAAATATAACTAAATGATTAATTTTAAGTTTCTTTGCTTATTGGTTGTGAATGCTGTGTATCATTTGTGAATTCTTACATACAGTCAATATTTTCCTTGTGACTTATACATGTTAATTGTGGACAGTGTAAAGATGTTTTTCCCTCTTCTGTGCCATATGTAGTTATAAACTTATTATTACTGGACATTATCAACTCAAGTAATAGGAAAATTTGATATAGAGACACACTCTCATTTGATAGAGTCAAAATTCATTAATTGATCAGCAAGAAAATGCAATTGCAGTAGTGGATAAGTTAGTAAGATACACTTAATTTAGTTTCGTCTTCGTTACACCGTCTTTGATACTCCCTCCATTCCGATATAAGTTACCTGTTTCTTTGGGCACAAAGAATAATGTAAGGTAATATAATATAGATATAGTACAAGCGATGTGATGGAGAGAATAAAAAAATAAGAGATTTAGATAAAGTAATGGTAAATGAGTGACATATGTGTAAATAATAGAAAAGTGTAGGGATATAAATTTAGTGGGTCGTTGCCAAAAATACAATGCATAACTTATAGTGGGACAAACGAAAATGAAAAAATTGGTAACTTATACCGGGACGGAGGGAGTATAACTCTTGATATTTGATAGCAAAAATGACAAAATGATACTTGATCGCAGCAAAATAAAGACTTAATTGCACATAAAACTACGATTTTTTCCGCAAATAGACATCTAATCTAAAATTTTGAATCTTGATAAACAAAAAAACCTCAATTAATATTTTCTTAGCAATTCAAGCCAACAGACAGATTTGCTTCTACTCTGAAATGACGTTTAATTATTCTTTGTCATTCGAACCAATTTGAACATGTTAGTACGTTTAATTATTTGTTGTGAGGTAGGCGACGCGTCGTTTTGGACAAGAACAACACCATTTATTAACATAGCGTGCGTTGGTGCAGGTGAAGTATTTGCAGATAGCAAAGAAGAGCAAAAGTTCAAACCCATATCGGTGGGTGAGATATGTGACTCAGGCTAATTCGTATGTTGCTCGCATATAACAGTTCTTCAGTTTTATCCTACGATGTATGTTTATCAGATCTGTAGTATTATACGAGGCTGTCAATACATTTTCACTTAATTATTATGTTAGAGGCAGATCTATTTTGATTCAGTTCAGTTACATATGTACCCAGGTACTATTTTTGCATTTATATCGGGGTGCTTGGTTCATCAAAAGAATGAGAATTGGAATTGTAACGATTGTAATGAGGAATGGAAATAATATGTTTTTTATAATTGTATTGTTTGGTTGGCAAAGAGAATAACTATTTAGGAATGGAAGCAATTTATTTTTACATTTTTTAAATATTCTTTTTTAAGAACATTATATTGTTCTCCAAATCTAGATTAAAAATTATTAATTAATATTACTCTATTCTATAAAAATTTTCTACACTTTTTTTTTTCGTTTGTCTCACTATAACTTTCACACCATTTTATATTTTATAAATTTTAATTTTATAATTTTTATTAATTTATACAAAATATTATTATTTTTAATTCACACACACAACCCAATTTTTTTTTTTTTTTACTTTATACGTAAAAATTTATAAAATTACACCTTAAAATTTCAATCATTTTTTTAAGTGTGTGCACCCCCTTTTATGAGAGACAACCGACTGAAAAAAATTATTGTTTTATATAAAATCAAAGTAGAAAAAAAGGGCCACTAAAAATAAACGAGAAAATAACGGGAAAAGTAGAGTGCAACATAAAAACGTGCATCAGTGATGGAACGATTGCATTCAACAAGATTCTGAGGCTAAATACACTAATGTTGAACCCGGATCACACGCTCAAAATTGACGAAATTCAACGAGCAAAACTTATGAACCGATTTGAGTTATGCGAGCCACAACATATTCATGCAAATCTTGTTACAACCATGTTGGTTTGGTCAACATGATTTGCCCGTTGAATGCAATTTTCAGATCCAAAATCAATTATTTCGCAATTGTGTGGTGGGCCCACACTTGCTTCAAATTCACTTTTTTTTTTTTTTTTCACTACGAGACAAGTCAACCAATAAAAAAGTACTCACTCTATCAATTAAATTAATGCTCAAAGAGTTAGACACATGTTCTAAAAAAAAAAGGAAATTAAATAGATAAAATAAGATATTAAGGAGTATGTATGAATAAAGTGATTGCTTTTTAAAAAAGTTAATGACAATTTGAGTAATTAAGTGAGGGTTGGAGGGTGAAAAAAAAAAAAGAGGGAATAAACATAATTTTAATGAATGGACAAATAAGACAAATAAATATATTTTTATGAACAAATGAAATATTATTTTAGAAGAAAAATAGAAAAAATAGCCAGTAAAAATAAGCAAAGAGAAATACAACATGAGTAATTCCATTATGTTATAATAAATTATAAATATTTGCACCCGACATAATTTCAATACTTAATAAACTATACAAAATCTGGATAATACGTTCCATTTGCGTTGCTACCCTTTGTCTCGTACTTTTCACTTGAGCTCCACCTCCATTCCAAAAAATTCTTCGATCCCGATTTTAAATTACACGTCTTAATTATAAAAATTAGATCATTAAACATAGTTATTTTCCTATCAAATAACTCCCGACTCCATTTTCATTTCCACTTCCACTCCCCATTTGACCACAAACTTATCTCATTCACTCCTCTCCCTTTGTAGAACCTTTGTACAAAGCCAAGTCTAAAAAGCCTAGAAAATGAAATAACTTTTTTAATGAGTAATAGAGTTTAAAACTTTTTGCATCCCATAACCTTCACATTTTCATAAATGGTCTCACTTTAGTTAAAAATTTCAATTTAGTCCCATAATTTCTTCGATTGCTCAATTTATGCCCAATTTTAAATCGCTGAGACACAAAAATGGTGTTATTTTTGGCACGTGCTGTGCACGTGAGTCTTCAATTTGGGGATTCCGACGGGAATTGAAGGCGTGGGCGCTTTGCGTGGTATTTACGCCTCCATGTGTCAAAATTGAAATCTTATAATATATAAAAGCTCATTCCATATTTGGGTTTTTAGCGTCATTTCACAGTCCGTTGATCGAATTTCTTCGATTCATCATGGCCATCCACATGGTCGAACATCTAATTTAGGTACGTAGCTTGAGACATGCACAATTAATAGGACACATATCTCTCTAATTCATCCCTAATTTTCGTCTCACCCTCCACTATAAATTATTGAGTTTTTTGTTCATTTTCATTACAATTACACCACCACCATCATCCATATGTTATGTTGCTCCGGCGAGGAAAATGAAGGAGCCACTCGATCCAAGTTACGAGCATTAATTAAATGAAGAACGCATTCGCGGAATCGGAAGAAAAGCGAGTGGTGATTGATACGTAACTATTCATTTGTAATTTTTTTAATTTTATTGTTTCAATAGTGATCTAATATAAATTGTTGAGTTTTTGAATGATCATATTTTTTTGTAGTTGTACATTAAACAAAGGGTGTTGGATTACCCTTTTTTTTAAAAAAAAAAATAAACTTTTAGGTATGTATTTAACCGTATCGTATACCACGTATATGAGTTCAACCAAAATACTTATATATGATGACCTTGACACACATGAATAGTTTCTCAAGAGGTAATACAAAATCAAGATCAATTTTTCAATTCAATATGTATGAACTCTCGAATTCATTAATTATTTAAATTTTATTAAATTCCTTTTTTATCATAGTTATAAATTAATTACTATTCACTGATTATTAGCAAAAATTAAGAAATTAATTTGACTATTTTGTATTACTATAAATCTCTTGATTTGACTTTTTCCTACTCTTACTTACTACGTAATTTATCTACGATTTTATGCAAATGAAATATTAATTATTGCAAGAGAAGCAAATTGAGGAGGGAAGAACATCCTAAATGGAGGCGCAATTTAATTATAAGTCAATCTAATTATGAGAAATAATGTGAAGATATTAATTTGATAATTGTGTGTTAATATAAATAATTAAACGTTATACTTATAATTTGATAATATTCAATTAATAGGAATCGATTTAATTAGTTATTATTAGGTAAGATTTAATGTCATATTTAAATTTTGGGAAGATTTTATCATATACTACGTTTGATTAATTTAGGAATATTTGGGTTATGATTATAAATGGAAGAACCGTGATTGCATTGGCACTATTAAAATTTACAATATACTTAACTAGTATTATTTTTTTATATGTTACATAAATAAAGGTATGTATACTATATTTTATGAGAAAAAGATTGTAGCTTATATTTAAAACGCAAAGATGAATTTTTCAAATATTTTAATAAGTGTTGATGTTAGTGGCAAGTGTTACTCGTAATGTGCCAACATTCTCGGTCATAACATCGAATTCGTCCTTCCACTTCCACTAACACTTAACCCACAAAATGTCTTGTTCAATGTCTTGTTTTTACAGATTGAAGACTTATGACAGCTTATATAAGTCATGCGTTTAAAAAGGCAAGAGTGAGGAGTTGAAAAGATTATGGAGAAGTTACTAGAAGTTACTTATTTTCAAGGGTGATGTGGAAGTTATCTTCAAGCACCTTTGATGACCAGAATATCTATAAATACACTACTGCTATGAAGATTAAAACTCGAAGTTGAGGAAACACAATCTAGCATAGTCTATTGGCATAGATTATAGAATTTATTGTATGTTTCATAATCGGTGCTTCCGTTGGTGAATGTTCCAATATTTCACTCAATATTTGGATCTTTAATTGTATTAGTGATAGGTTAGTTGATTAACATCTATTCACTAGATACATAGATCTATTCACGGTGTAGCTCATGCTTTCACCGATTGTATCACTCGATAATTATTAGTGATATTTCGCCGATTGGCGGTATAGACTTATTCATAGTCTATACAAAATTTTGATATCCATCTTACAAAGTGTTTAAGACTTCTGTGTGTTTTCTCGATCATTTATTTTTTTTTGTCTGTGTTGTTCTTCGAATGTGCCAACATTCGTGATAATATTCTGTCAAACACTCACGCACACCTTCAATTGGCACCGAGTCATTAAACACGTTATCCCGAGTTTTGATCCTGTGTGGTGTATATTATTGTAATGGAATATCCTATGACAGCTCCAATTAGGCCACCGGTTCTTGATGAAACAAATTATGCTATTTGGAAACCTAAGATGCGCATGTACATCAAATTCATTGATGAACGTGCATGGAGGAAGTATTTTAAACGGATAGACTCCACCAATAGTTCCAACATCGATGATAGTGAAGCCCAAATTGAAAGAGAACTTGATTGGACAAATGGTGAGGTAACAACGGCCGTTTCAACTCAAAGGCACTTAATTGCCATATTCACTTTATGGATGTTTCCATGTTTAAAATAATCTCTAATTGTATTTCTGCAAAAGAAGCATGGGAGAGATTACAAGAACATTGTGAAGGATCCGAGAGTGTTAGAAAGACAAAGTTGCGGATGCTTGGAACCAAGTTTGAAAATCTAAGGATGAGGAAAGATGAGACCATATCCTCCTACAATGAAAGAATAACTGAGATTTCCAATGAATCTCAAGCACTTGGTGAAGCTATATCCAATACAAGGTTAGTACATAAAATTTTAAGAATTGTTCTTAAACGCTTTGATGCTAAAATATGTGCTATTGAGGAAGCTAAAAATACTGATGCTATTACACAAAATGAGTTGGTTAGTATTTTGAAAACATGTGAAATGAATTTTTCCCAAAGAGATAATGAGATCAGAAAGGAAAATTTCTGTTTTGAAAGGAGAGACATGTGTTGATAAACAACCGCTTGTTATTCTTGAAATAGATTCGATGAAGATGTTGTTGATGATTGTGCCGACAATGCCGATAACATTGCTTTCTTAACTAAGCGGTTTAATTCTTTTTTAAAAAGAGAACAAATAGACTTAAAAATAATTTTCAAATTAAAAATTAGGATAGAGATCGACTGGTAGTTCATGTCAATTGTCTGATATGAATAGGAATTTTAGTCAATCTAAGCAATTTGATAGAGGTAACAAGATCAAATATGATCCGTAATATAGGAAAAATGTTAAATGTGATGCATGTTCTGGTTTTGGTCATTATGCTAATGAATGTGCGAACACTCTTTTGAGAAAAAGGGTAAATTTCAATGCTACCTTAAGTGATGAGTCCGATTGTGAAGATAATTCGATAAAAATGAAGAATATGTTTTTGTGCAAGAATTATGTATGATGATACTCTTGATGATTTCTTTGGATGATTATGATGTTGAGTCAAATGTGCCAACATTTGAGGAAACATTGAAAATTGCGTAAGTTAATTGTTTCTCAAGTTCTTGTGTAGATAAAGCAGATACATCTAACAATGTTTGTAAAGATTGTAAGTCCAGTTGTCTTAAGCTTGAAAAGGAGTTGGAATCCACTCGTGAAAGCTTTGAAAGACATGACTATTGAAGAGTCATATCAAAAGGATTTGGTGACAAAGCTCGAGGTCATATTGACAAGGAAAGATCTTGAAATATGCAACCTTAAAGAAGAGCTTAAAGGCACGACACTTGAATTTTAAAAGATATTCGTAAAGTTCAGCAAAACTTGATGATGCACTAATAATTGGAAGTACTACTAAACATGGTCTTAGTTATAATGGTAACATTACTCAGTTTTTAAGCAATAATAAACTGTTGTATTTATAAAACCTTGATGAACCTGAAAACTGATAAATGATTCTCAAAAGAAGGTTTTTTGTCATTATTGCTTTATCAAGGCCATAAGAGACAAAATTGTTTAAGAATGAAACAGACAAGAAATTTGCTAAAATATCTTTGAAAATGTTGTCATATTCTGTTAAACATTCAAAGCAGACAGTTCAAAATCTTTTCAAAAGTCTCGTTAAAAATTCTATCCGGTGATAAAATCAAAATCAGATGTAATGTTGTTTACACCTCTTTGAAAGCATGTGTTCCTGGACTTTGGTATTTTGATAGTGGTTGCTCTAAGCACATGACTGGTGAGGAAAGGTTTCTAACTAATTACAAAGTATATGATGGTGAAAATGTTACTTATGGAGGTGGTTCAAAAGGTAAAATTGTTTGAATAGGTACACCGAATGTTTCTCGGTTTTCCTAACTTGACAAAAGTCTTGCATGTTAAGGGTTTACTTGCAAATTTGATTAGCATTAGTCAATTATGTGATGATGACTTGCATGTAAAGTTTGATAAAAGTTCATGCTATGTGTTAAACAATGATAATGATTATCTTATGATTGGAAATAGATCGGTTGATAATTGCTATCTAATTGATTCGAATCAAGCATGCTTTAATGTTCAAACCGATGAAAGTACACTTTGGCATCAAAAAACCTGGTCATGCTCATTATAGAAATATTGTCAAATTGATGAAATTTGATGTTGTTAAAGGTCTTCCTAAGTTTCAAATGCGTATGTCAAATGTATGTAGATCTTGTCAAAGTGGTAAACAAGTCAAAATGTCACATGAAATGTTAACACACTATACTACAAAACATTGTTTTGAACTTTTACATATGGACTTAATGGGACCAATGAAGACTGAAAGCATTGGTGGTAAAAGGTATTCTTTTGTCATAGTTGATGATTATTCAAGGTTTACATGAATTGAATTTCTTAAAGAGAAATCAGATGCTTTTAATGTATTCAAAATTCTCTATAAACATTTTAAGAATGTTTATAATTCTAAGGTAAAGAAGATAAGGTCCGATCGGGGTAGGGAGTTTGAGAACAGCTTATTCACTAATTTTTGTGAAGAAAAAGTATTATTCAAGAGTTTTCTTCTCCTAAAACACCTCAGCAAAATGGTGTTCTTTGAAAGAAAGAATAGAACTCTACAAGAAATGGCTAGAGTAATGCTTATATCCAAGAAACTTTCAAAAAGGTTTTGTGTAGAAGCTTTGAATACTACTTGTCATATTTCAAACAGAGTTTATTTAAGACCTAGTTCTACTAAAACACCTTATGAATTTTTGAATAATAAGAAGCCTAATCGAAATATTTTTCATGTCTTTGGATGTGTTTGTTACATCTTGAATGATAAAGACCAGCTTCATAAATTTGATTAAAAAAGTGACAAAGGTTTCTTTCTTAGTTATGATAGAAACAATAGAGCTTTTAGGATTTATAATCTTAGGACTGATACTATTCAAGAGTCTATGAATGTTGTATTTGATGATAATACAAGTCCTGCAGATAATAATGTTGAAGAAGATGTGACTCGATCTTATTGAGCGGATGCAAGGTTACGATATTTTTGAGCCGATTGAGAATTTTGCTATAAATGTGCCCACATCTCAAGCAACATCACCTCAACATCCAGAAATTAACGTAACTATGTCTTATCCTGCTACAAGTACCATCTTCCAAAATTCTCAAAAATCATCCACAACAACAGATCATAGGTAAACCTCACCCGAGTACAAACAAAGAGGAAATTGAATTTTGATGCAAGACATGTGGTAAGATCAATCAGATGAGATCTATGTGTAACAAGGTAAACTTTGAATGTTTTCATTCTCTCACCGAATCTAAAAATGTTGATGAAGCTATGAAAGATGAAAAGCTGGATTAATGCAATGCATGATGAGCTTAATCAATTTGATAGAAATGATATATGGATGCTTGTACCCAGGCACGAAAATATGAATGTAATTGGTAACAAATGGATCTTAAAAAACAAGACTGATGAATCTGGTAATGTTGTGAGAAACAAAGCTAGATTAGTTGCACTAGGTTATACACAAGTAGAAGGTATTGATTTTGATGAGACAATTGCTCCAGTGGCTAGAATAGAATCTATAAGATTATTACTTGCTATTGCATGCTACATTGATATAAAAGCTGCATCAAATAGATGCCAAGGCTGCATTTCTTAATGGAATTCTTATGGAAGAAGCATATGTTGAACAACCTAAAGGGTTTGAAAATCATAAATATCATGATCATGTTTATAAACTTAAGAAAGCCTTATATGGTTTAAAGCAAGCACATAGGGCATGGTATGGTAGATTAACCGATTTTCTTATTGAATTTGGTTTCTATAGAAGTGAAGCTAATAGAACATTGTTTATTAAACATTCTGAAAATGATATCATGATTGCTCAAATATATGTTGATGACATTGTGTTTGGTTCTACATGTGAAAAGATGCTTGAATTATTTGTACATGAAATGACCTCTACCTTTGAAATGTCTATGGTTGGAGACTTAAACTACTTTTTAGGTCTTCAAATTAAGCAATGCAAAGATGGCATTTTCTTCTCCCAAAGTAAATATGCCAAAAATCTTGTGAAAATGTTTGGTTTAGACAATGCTAAACACATGAAGACACATATGAGATCGACACAAAAATTGTGTAAAGATAATGTTGGCCAAGATGTTGACCCAATATTATATAGATCAATGATTGATAGTCTTTTATATCCGACTTCTAGTAGGTCGATATTATATTTTGTATTTGTTTATGTGCTCGTTATCAAGTTAATCCTAAAGAATCTCATATGAACTCGATTAAAAGGATCATAAGATATGTGGCGTGTACATGTGACTATGGAATATGGTATAGCAAAGACACTAATTGTTCTTTGATTGACTATAGTGATGCAGATTGGGCGTGATAATGATGATAGAAAGAATACTAGTGGAGGATGTTTCTACATGGGTAACAATCTTGTTTCATAGCATAGCCGTAAACAAAATTGTGTCTCCTTGTCAACAGCAGAATCAATACATTGCTACAGAAAGCTGTTGTACTCAACTTCTTTAACTTAAGAAGATGTTTGATGATTACGGTTTGGAGAGCAATACTCTTTCTATTTATTGTGACAATACAAGTGCAAATATATCTAAGAACCTGTGCAATATTCTTTGACTAAACATATAAGTATAAGACACCATTTCATTAGGGACCTTGTAGAGAAAGAAGTTGTAAAATTGGAATACATTCCTACCGAGAAGCCATTCTTGACATTTTTACTAAAGCCCTTGACAATGAGAGATTTTCTTCTCTTAGAAAATCTCTAGGTTTATGCACAAATTAGACTTATTATTGCTGTGTGTTGTACCAAATATGCCCGCATTTGTAACAACACTAGACAATTTATTTAAATTGTTGATGTTAGTGACGAGTGTTACTCGAGAATGTGCCAACATTCCGGTCACAACATCGAATTCGTCCTTCAACTTCCACTAACCCCTAACCCACGTTTTGTCTTGTTCAATGTCTTGTTTTCTTTCGAATGAAGACTTACGGCGATTACGAAGTCATGCATTTGAAAAGGCAAGAGAAGAGAAGTTATAAAGATCATGGGGAAGTTACATGGAAGTTACCTATTTTCAAGGGAGATGTGGAAGTTATCTTCAAGCATTAAGAGTCCAGATTTATCTATATATACACGGCTGCTATGAAGATTAAAACTTGGAGTTGAGAGAAACACAATCTAGCATAGTCTATTGGCATAGATTATAGAGTTTATTGTATGTTTCTATCTCGATACTTCCGTTGGTGAATGTTCCAACATTTCACTCAATATTGGGTCTTTATTTGTATTAGTGATAGGTTAGATTGAATATTATCTAGTCACTATATACGTTGATCCATTCACGGTGTGGCTTATGTTTTCACCAATTGTATCACTTAACAATTACTAGTGATAATACGCCGTTTGGCAAGATAGACTTATTCATAGTCTATACAAAATTTTGATATCCATCTTGCAAAGTGTTTAAGACTTCCCTGTGTATTTCTGTTCATTTATTTTTGTCTGTGTTGTTCTCGATTGTGCCAACATTCGTGACAACATTCTACAAAAATACTTACGCACACCTTCAATTGGCACCAGTCATTGAACTCGTTATCCCGAGTTTAGATCCTGTGTTTGGTGTGATTTATTACGATGGAATATCCTATGACGGCTCCAATTAGGCCACCAGTTCTTGATGGTACAAATTATGCAATTTGGAAGCCTAAGATGCACATGTACATCAAATCCATTGATGAACGTGCATGGAGGAGTATTTTAACCGGTTGGACTCCACCAACAGCCCAGCCACCGACAATCCGAAGCTCAAATCAAGAGGGAGTTAGAATGGACAAATGATGAGGTGACCACGGCCGCCTTCAATTCAAAAGCACTCAATGCCTTATTCACTTCTACGTATGTTTCCATGTTTAAAATAATTTCTAACGTGTATCTCGCAAAGATGCATGGGAGAGATTACAAGAACATTGTGAAGGATCTGAGAGTGTGAGAAGGACGAAGTTGCGGATACTTGGAATCAAGTTCGAAAATCTAAGGATGAAGGAAGATGAGACCATATCCTCCTACAATGAAAGAATCACCGAGATCTCCAATGAATCTCAAGCACTTGGTGAAGCTATATCCAATACAAGGTTAGTACATAAAATCTTAAGAAGCTTGTTCCTAAACGTTTTGATGCTAAGATATGTGCTATTGAGGAAGCTAAAGACAACTGATGCTATTACTCAAAATGAGTTGGTGAGTATTTTGAAAACGTATGAAATGAATTTTTCTCAAAGAGATAATGAGAAATCTAAAAAGAAAATTTCTGTTTTCAAAGGAGAAACATCTTCTAGTCTTGATAAACAACCGCTTATTACTGAAATAGATTCTCGATGAAGATGTTATTGATGATTGTGCCGACAATTCGATAACATTGCTTTCTTAACTAAGCGATTTAATGCATTTTTGAAAAAGAGAGCAAATAGACTTAGAAATAATTTGCAAATTAAGAATCAAGATAGAGATCAAATTGGTAGTTCACGACAATTGCACGATAAAAATAGGAATGTTAATCAACCTAGGCAATTTGATAGAGGTAACAAGATCAAATATGATCCAATATAGGAAAAATGTTAAATGTGATGCATGTTCTGGTTTTGGTCATTATGCTAATGAATGTGTCAACACTCTTTTGAGAAAAAGGGTAAATTTCAATGCTACCTTAAGTGATGAGTCCGATTGGGAAGATGATTCTAATAAGAATGAAGAATATGTTTTTTAAGGATTATATATGATGATACTCTTAATGATTTCTTTGGATGATTCTCGATGTCGAGTCAAATGTGCCAACATTTGAGGAAACATTGGAGGTTCCAGAATTTAATTGTTTCTCAAGTTCTTGTGTAGATAAAGCAAGTACTTCTAACAATGTTTGCGAAGATTGTAAGTCCAGTTATCAAAAGCTTGAAAAGGAGTTAGAATCCACTCGTAAAGCCTTGAGGGACATGACTATTGAAGAGTCATATCAAAAGGATTTGGTGATAAAGCTTGAGGTCATACTAACAAGGAAAGATCTGGAGATATGTAACCTCAAAGAGCAAATTAAAGGAACAACACCGAATTTCAAAAGATATTCGTAAAGTTCAGCCAAACTTGATGAGGCACTAACAATTGGAAGAACTAGTAGACATGGTCTTGGTTATGATGGTAATATCACTCGGTTTTTAAACAATAATAAACTTGTTGTGTTTACAAAACCTTCGTTGAACTCTGAAAAATTGAAAAATGATTACGAAAAGAAGGATGTTTGTCATTATTGTTTTACTCAAGGTCACAAACGACCAAACTGTTTAAGAATGAGACAGATAAAAGGTTTTCTAAAATGTCTTTAAAAATGTTGCCACATTCTCGCTCAACATTCGAAACAAACTATTCAAAAATCTTTTCAAAACCTGTTCAAAAATCTACTTAGGTGACAAAGTCAAATATTGTATGTAATGTTGTTTACACCTCTTTAAAAGCATGTGTTCCGGGACTATGGTATTTTGATAGTGGGTGTTCTAGACACATGACCGGTGAGGAAAGTTATCTCACTGATTATAAGGCTTATGATGGTGGAAATGTTACATATGGAGGAGGTTCAAAAGGTAAAATCATTGGAATAGGTACATTGAATGACCTGGTTTTCCAAACTTGACAAAAGTATTACATGTTAAAGGTTTACTTGCAAATTTGATTAGTATTAGTCAATTATGTGATGATGACTTGCATGTAAAGTTTGATAAAAGTTCATGCTATGTGTTAAACAATGATGATAATTGTCTCATGGTTGGTAATAGATATGTTGATAATTGTTATCTAATTGATTTGAATCAAGCATGCTTTAATGTTCAAACCGATGAGAGTGTACTTTGGCATAAAAAACTTGGACACACTCATTATAGGAATATTATCAAATTATTGAAATTTGATGTTGTTAAAGGTCTGCCTAAATTACAAATACGTATGTCAAATGTGTGTGGATCTTGTCAAAGTGGTAAACAAGTCAAAATATCACGTGAAATGTTGACACATTGTACTACGAAACATTGCTTTGAACTTTTGCATATGGATTTAATGTGACCAATGGAGACCGAAAGCATTGGTGGTAAGAGATATTCTTTTGTCATAGTAGATGATTATTCAAGGTTTACATGGATTGAATTTCTTAAGGAAAAATCAGATGCTTTTGGAGTATTCAAAATTCTCTATAAACGGTTTAAAAATGTTTTTGACACTAAGGTTAAAAGAATAAGGTCCGATCATGGTAGGGAGTTTGAGAACAGCTTATTCACTAATTTTTGTGAAGACAAAGGTATAATTCAAGAGTTTTCTTCTCCTAAAACACCACAACAAAATGATGTAGTCGAAAGGAAAAATAGAACTCTACAAGAGATGGCTAGAGTAATGCTTTTATCCAAGAAACTTTCAAAAAGGTTTTGGGCTGAAGTTTTGAATCTTGTTTGTCATATATCCAATAGAGTTTATTTAAGACCTAATTCTACTAAAATACCTTATGAGTTTTTGAATAACAAAAGCCTAATCTGAAATACTTTCATGTCTTTGGTTGTGTTTGCTACATTCTGAATGATAGAGACCACCGCACAAATTTGATTCAAAAAGTGATAAGGGTTTCTTTCTTGGTTATGCTAGAAACAAGAGAGCCTTTAGAATTTATAATCTTAGGACTCGATCTGTTCAAGAGTCTATGAATGTTGTTTTTGATGATAATGCAAGTCTTGCAAATAATACCATTGAAGAAGATGTAATCGATCTTATTGAGCAGATGCAAACTTCCGATATTTCGAATCAATTGAGAATGTTGCTACAAATATGCCAACATCCGAAGCAACATCACCTCAACATCCGTAAATTAATAGAACTATGTCTTATCTTGCTACAAGCATTCATCTTCCGTGATTCTCAAAAATCATCCACAACAACAGATCATAGGTAAACCACAATCAGTGTTCAAACAAGGAGAAAATTGAGTTTTGATGCAAGACATGTGGTAAGATCTATCTGTATGACATCTATGTGCAACAAGGTGAACTTTGAATGTTTTCATTCTTTCAATGAACCTAAAAATATTGATGAAGCAATGAAAGATGAAAACTGGATTAATGCAATGCATGAGGAGTTAAATCAATTTGAAAGGAATGATGTTTGGATACTTGTGCCTAGGCACGATAATGTGAATGTAATTTGTACCAAATGGATCTTCAAAAACAAAACCGATGAATCGTAATGTTGTAAGAAACAAAGCTAGATTAGTTGCTCAAGGCTATACACAAGTAGAAGGAATTGATTTTGATGAGACTTTTGCGCCTTTGTTGCTAGAATTGAATCCATAAGGTTATTACTTGCTATTGCATGTTACATTGATATAAAACCGCATCAAATGGATGTTAAGGCCGCATTTCTAAATGGAATTCTTATGGAAGAAGCATATGTAGAACAACCTAAGGGGTTTGAGAATCATGAATTTCCTGATCATGTTTATAAACTTAAGAAAGCTTTATATGGTTTGAAGCAAGCACCTAGGGCATGGTATGGTAGATTAACCGATTTTCTTGTTGAATTCGGTTTTTATAGAGGTGAAGCCGATAGGACCTTGTTTATAAAACATTCTGGATATGATATTATGATTGCTCAAATATATGTTGATGACATTGTGTTTGGTTCTACATGTGAGAAAATGCTTGAATTATTTGTACATGAAATGACCACTACCTTTGAAATGTCGATGGTTGGAGACTTGAATTACTTTTTAGGTCTTCAAATTAAACAATGCAAGGATGTTATTTTCTTTTGTCAAAGTAAATATGCCAAAAATCTTGTGAAAAGGTTTGGTTTAGACAATGCTAAACACATGAAGACACCTATGGGATCGACACAAAAATTGTGTACGAGACAGTGTTGGCACAAATGTTGACCCAACATTGTATAGGTCGATGATTGGTAGTCTTTTGTATCCTGACTTCTAGTAGGCCGGACATCATGTTTAGTGTTTGTTTATGTGCTCGTTATCAAGTTGATCCTAAAGAATCTCACATGAATTCGGTTAAGAGGATAATTAGATATGTGGCGAGGCATATGCGATTATGGAATATGGTATAACAAAGACACTAATTGTTCTTTGATTGACTATAGTGATGCGATTGGGCGGTGACAGTGATGATAGGAAGAGTACAAGTGGAGGATGTTTCTACATGGGTAACAATCTTGTTTCTTGGCATAGCCAAAAATAAAATTGTGTCTCCCTATCTACGGCTGAATCCGAATACATAGCCACGGAAATTGTTGTACACAACTTCTTTGGCTTAAGAAGATATTCGATGATTACGGTTTGGAGAGCAATACTCTTACTGTTTATTATGATAATACAAGTGCAATTAATATATCTAAGAACCCCTGTGCAACATTCGTTAACTAAGCATATAAGTATTAGACACCACTTCATTAGGGACCTTGTAGAAAAAGAAGTTGTAAAGTTGGAATACATTTCTACCGAAAAGCAAATCGCAGACATTTTTACTAAAGCCCTTGTTAATGAGAGGTTTTCTTCTCTTAGAAAATCTCTAGGTTTATGCACTAATTAGACATATATTTGCTGTGTGTTGTGACAAATGTGCCAACATTTGTAACAACACTAGAACAATTTATTTAAATTTGTCTAAGTATTGTAATATTTAGTGTTTTTGAACTCTCTTGTGTAAATAGTATTAGAACTGTGATTAATATAAATTGTTACGGACACACTTCTCTCAAATGCAATTAAATAAACTCACATTAGATGCAATGTCACTAAGTAACTATGGGGCACGGAGTTGACTACTACGATGTTCTCTTTTCAAAAAGTGACTTGAATGCATCAATATATTCACAATCCATTGAATAATTATGGGACACGGAGTGACAACTATAATGATCTCTTACGGAAAAATGGATCAATGTGAATAAGTGGGAAAAGCAAAATATAGTGCAACACAAATGAATTTATTTCATGTAAAAACTGTGTTGAGAAGTGTGTGTGCCGACATTCGGTGAATAACATTCTGGTTCTCATATGTATATTTACCTCCACGAGTTTGAAAATTTCCGAATATTATTTTATGGAGATTTATTTATTTTAAATTGTTCCCAAAGAATATTATATAGTCTAATTTAATTAATTGTGCAATTATTTTATCTAGATTAAGCGGTTTTTAGCATGTCTTTGAAATAAATTTCCAACATTCGATAATGCCCTATTTCTTAGGGATGTGATTAAATCTTTTTCAATTAACTCCGATGTGTTCACAACTTCTATAATCTTTCTCTTCCCTATTTAAGGTCCTTAATACTCGCTGCTCTATACATTATATCATTGTTTGAAATTTAGCACAAGTGTTTGAAAGGTATTTCTCGGTATTATTTTTTCAGCCTATTAATATTCAAATTGATTATTTAATTAATATAATTTGAATAGTGTTTGCGGAGTTATTAATTATCACGGCTGATCAAAAGGGCTCTTCACCTTCACATTCGAAACACTCAACCTCTCCTGCTAATTCATCTTCTTCACGAAACCTTTGACTCCTAGCTACAATGGCCACTAGGAATGTTTCCGACAGTGTTGGCACACCACTCCCAACATCACCCACGTCAATTAGAGTTGGATCGTTGGATGTGCCATTATCGCCAACCCACACCGAGATTCCCGTCGAACAACCATCCGAGACTCCGATTTTGGGCGAAACGCCACAAAATCGGGATGGCGGCGGCTAGCGAAGCCCCCGTTCTCGAAACTTACCCTATGACGGTCGAGCTAGCTGAAGGAGCCACTTGATCAAATCGTCTACGCGTTCAAAACCCTCACTAAGCGAGACGATTTACCACATTGTCAAGGTCGGTGACGTGGAGGTGGACTTCCAACAGTACAAACACCTTGTGTTTACTCCACCACAGTCACCACAAAATGCTCCAATAGATGACCCGTCAACTGATTCGGCGACACGGTGAGCTTACCGCTCGCTTGGCTGTTCGACAAAAGGCGTCGAGCTCCGAGGGACGCGGTCGAAAACGTCGTTCTTACCGAACTATGGGTAGAAGGGTCGATTACTCGGAGAAAGGCAAGAAACAGAAACACGATGATGGTGTTGCTTTGAAGCCGATTCAAGTGTTCGACTCGACTCTTCCGAAGAGGAAATGAGAGAAGCGAAGCCCGAGAGAAAGAAACAAGCGGTCAAGCCTCTGTTAGGTGCTCGGCCGAGGGAGTACTTGAGAATTCTGAGATGAATCAAATATTGACGAAAATGGCTGCTCGTTTAGAAAGGAGGAGCAAAAGCACAATGAACCGCAGGATGTGCCGAAGGATGTTGGCACACCAATGGACACATCATCCTCTAACTCGAGTCTTCTTCATCCGAAGCTAGTAAGGCAAAATCGATGAGGTACATATTGATTCCTCTCTGCATATGTCCTCCTCTCGATTCGGATGATAGGTATCATGGTGTTGATAGTGATAAATTTAGGACTTTGAGGACTAGGTCGATAGTTGGGGAAAGAATAATTAAGATGGATGATTTTGTCTCTATGAATCTTGTTGGATATTTGGTGACATATCTTTGATGCATTCCCTCCAGTCACCTTACTTGGTTGATTGGGTATATGAATTTTATGCTAATCTGAAAGTAAGAGTGTTTGAAGTTAATTCTAGGCACTATGGGAAAGTAAAATTTAGAGGTAAGGTTATAGAAGTGACTCCGGCTATAATTAATTCTCGTCTTAAGAACTAGTGATGATGAGGATCCACGTGTGGATAATTTAGATGAAGTGATTAGTGTAATTACCTTGGAGGAAGGATTCTTGTTTGGAGATATTGAATGAATTCGTCGCTTTGACAAGTCTTTACGTTGTTCTTCACAAGTTAATTGTTTACAATTGGCTGCCTTCATCAAACACAACCACTCGACCTCGGAGTAAGTCATCCTAATGTACAAGATTGGCCATCTTAGAAGGTTTAATCTTGGGAAGACTATTTTGACAATATGATGACATATTCGGGAGAATATCAAGCAAATGGCTACTACCTTATCCTAGCTTAATTCACATGTTGATTTCGGCTCAAGGATTTGAGAGAGAAAATAATGAGATTATCGGCTCATTTGCACTAAGTCTGGCAATATCTCATGTTACGAGAACTGGACCACGTGTGATTGATCCTGCCTTACAGAGATCTAAATGCCCCTGAAGTTGAAGTTCTTGCTGATCAACCAGGTGATGTGCCGAGAGATGTTGGCACATACGCTGCCAACATACCGCAATTACAGCCGCAATTTATCCGAGATCAAATTGCTATGACAGATAATTCAATTAATAATGTCAAGTGTACATTAAGCAACCTTGAGATGCACAAAAGAATGCAGGAAGCGCTCCTTTCTCTCTGTCACGGGGGGTAGGACTGATGTTGCTCTTTGCTCAGTGCTGCCGATGTTGCGAGATGTTCTTTCTTGAACCGACCGCTAGTGATGGGGATGCCGGTGGTACAAGTCTTTGGTGTTGGTGCAACCGGAGGAGGACCGAGATGCCGATATCTCTGGAGGCTGGAACAAGTGCGGCTCCCGATGCTTTGAAATGAAGCCGATACCCGTGATATGCCGGATAATGTGCCCACAATTCCCACTAACAATGCTGATGGACCCAGCAGTTCAAACATGAACGTTGATGCTTTGAGAAGATAGATGCGATGGGTGGGATGATGAAGATCTCGAGTGTCTTTGTGTATGATGATTTGGGTGATTGGGGACATTGATGATTCGAGCGAGGAGCTTTCAAAGATGGAGAAGCTTGAAGAAAGGGGAGTTCGTGCGGACTATCAAGATGCAAATTGTTAAACTAAACGGCCCAATCCTCTCCTAATCTTCAACTATAAGCCTTATCTATTTTTGTAAAGACTCAATTTATTTTTTTGTTTTTATGTTTATGTCTTTTCGAACTTATCCTATATTATTTTAGGTATGTTTTTGAACTTATTATTAGTTTGATATTAAGTTAAGTTATTTTTGGTTAAGTCCTTGTTACTATGCTCCGATTTTATTTTAATTAAGTCTAGTATGTTTTTTATATATTCGTATATTGTGTTATATGTTTTTATGTCTTGTTGCTCGATTTATGTTTATTAGTTTATTATTGTTATAGTTTTATGTTTGCTCTGATTTTATTTTTATTATGTGTTAAGTCTTTGTTATGTTCGTAATTTATGTTTTAGTAATGTTTTATGTTTAGTGTTGTTCGTTTTTGGCTAAGTAATGAGATGTCATTTACTTGATATTTATTTATTTATCTCTATTGTGTACACATTCAGTTCAATGGTACAACATCGGGTGTGTTCCAAGAGAAAGGCCGAATCGGGGAGATTGTTGATGTTAGTGACGAGTGTTACTCGAATGTGTCAACATTCTGGTCACAACATCGAGTCGTCCTTCCACTTCCACTAACCCCTAACCCACGTTTTTCTTGTTTAATGTCTTGTTTTCTTTCGTAATGAAGACTTACGGCGGTGAAGTCATGCGTTTGAAAAGGCAAGAGAAGAGAAGTTATAAAGATCATGGGGAAGTTACATGGAAGTTACCTATTTTCAAGGGAGATGTGGAAGTTATCTTCAAGCATTAAGAGTCCAGATTTATCTATATATACACGGCTGCTATGAAGATTAAAACTTGGAGTTGAGAGAAACACAATCTAGCATAGTCTATTGGCATAGATTATAGACTTTATTGTATGATTCTATCTCGATACTTCCGTTGGTGAATGTTCCAATATTTCACTCAACATTGAGTCTTTATTTGTATTAGTGATAGGTTAGATTGAATATTATCTAGTCACTATATACGTTGATCCATTCACGGTGTGACTTATATTTTCACCGATTGTATCACTTAACAATTACTAGTGATAATACGTCATTTGGCGGTATAGACTTATTCATAGTCTATACAAAATTTTGATATCAATCTTGCAAAGTGTTTAAGACTTCCATTTGTGTATTTCTCGTTCATTTATTTTCGTCTGTTGTTCTCGATTGTACCATCATTCGTGACAACATTCGAATAAACACTTACGCACACCTTCATAAATTTTTCTAAGTATTGTAATATTTAGTGTTTTCGAACTCTCTTGTGTAAATAATATTAGAACACCTCGTGATTAATATAAATTGTCCTGGACACACTTCTCTTAAATGCAATTAAAATAACTCACAATTAGATGTTATGTCACCGAGTAACTATGGGGCACGGAGTTGACTACTACGATATTCTCTTTTCAAAAGGTGACTTGAATGCATCAATACATTCATAAATCCATTGAGTAATTATGGGACACGGAGTGACAACTACGATGATCTCTTCGAAAAATTGGATTAATGTGAATAAGTGAGAAAAACAAAAATATAGTGCAACACAAATGAATTAATTTCATGTAAAAGCGTGTTGAGGAGTGTGTGTACCGACATTCGGTGAATAACATTACGGTTCTCATATGTATATTTATCTCCATGAGTTTGATAATTTCCGAATATTATTTTATGCAGATGTATTTAATTTAAATTGTTCCTATCAATATTAATTAGTCTAATTTATTTTATTGTGCGATCACTTTATTTTTTTAAGCGGTTTTAGTATGTTTTAAAATTGAGTAGTATTTGTGTGCATATTGTGCACAATAAAAATTGTGTGCACAAAGTTTGGTTACTGAGTGTAGTATTATTTCATGTACCGTATATTATTAGTTTGGTTACAGATTAGGCTGTCAAATGGGCCGGGCCGCGGGCCACTCAAAATTTTCGGGCCGGGCCCAGACCGGTAGCTACCGGGCCTCTATTTTCCAAGCCTAGCCTGGCCCTAGGCAGCTACCGGGCCATTTTGGCCATATTTTTTTAACAAATAAATTATTTTATTTAGAGTTGAAAATTATTTTATCCGAAACCGATTGAAATTGTAAATTTGATATCTATATCAATAAATATAGTATATTAGTTTTAAATATTATTTAAATTTGTGTTAAATATTTACACAAACAAAAGTGATTTTAGGTAGAATAGTTGTAGTTTTCATTTTTATCACGGTATTTATGATATATATTCTCCTCTCTCTCTCTCTCTCTCTCTCTCTCTCTCTCTCTCTATATATATATATATATATATATATATATATATTAGTTAAAATTATTTTGAATTTTGGAAGTCAATTAGCAAGTAAAAATAATATTTTTCATTAATGTCCAAGAATAGGAGGGAGAAAAACTAAGTCGATTTTGTTCGGTTCCTCATTTGGGCAATTTCATAATCCATTTGTTAATAAGAATTTTTTTGGACAAATTATAAGAATATTTTATTTTTTGTTCTCTTTGTTGCAATTAAGTTTGTATGTTTAGGGAACAAAATATTTGTCAATCTATGTTGTTTGACCTACCTCAATGAAAACTCCTTTTTTATATTTTTAATTTTATTCCTTTTGTGAATATATATCATGAACTTATAATCACTATCTTAGTTAAAAATTCAAATTCGAAAAAATCGGGCGGTGAAAGTTCCGGGCGGGCCAAATCGGCCCGGTTCTTTTCGCCTATATTTTCTGGGCCCAACCCGTTCTAAAACATGGGCCAACCAGGCCGCCCATCGGGACGGGCTCGTTTTGAGAGGGCTAGTTACGGTATAATATTATTTCAGTAATCGTATAGTGTTAGTTTGGTTACGGTGTAGTATTATTTCGTATATTGTAAAGTATTAGTTTAGTTAGCATCATTGTATAGTATTAGTTTAGTTGCGGTATAATATTAGATAAAAATATTTGCCTTCAAAATTAACTTCCACACATTCGGTAATGACCTATTTTTTAGGGATGTGATGATTTTTATCTTATTAACACCGATGTGATCACAACTTCTACGTTCTTTCTTTTCCCTATTTAAGGTCCTTAATGTTCGTGTATTATACACATTAATTCATCTACTCTCGAATTAAGCACGTAGTTTGAAGGTATTATCATTAATGCTTGTAGGTATTATTTCTTTGTTAACCACATATTTTCAATTTGATTATTCAATTAATATAATTTGAAAGTGCTTGTAAGGTATTAATTCAAATGGTTGATCAAGGAAACTCTTCATCTTCGCAATCCAAACACTCAAACTCTCCTGCTTCATCTTCTTCCTCGAAAAACCTTTATCTCCTAGCTTCAATGGCGTGAAAATGTTTTCGAGAATGTTGGCGCAAATCGCCCAACATTACCCTCTTCAATTAGGGTTGGAACCATTGATGTCCCTCTTCCTCTATTAGAAACCCAAATTCCCGATGCTCAAACCTCGATAATCCGATTTTGGGCGGAACGCCACAAAATCCGATAGCACAAAGCCCAAGCGGACCCTATTCTCGAAACTTACCCAATAACCGTCAAACTCGCGGAGGGAGCTACTTACGATCAGATTGTCTACACATTCAAGAATCTAACCAAGCAAACCATCGATCCTGTAGTCATGGTCGGAAACGTCGAGGTGGACTTTCAACAAGATAAGCACCGCATTTTCACGCTGCCTCGGTGCCACAGGATGCCCCGATGGATGACCCATCTTCTCGACTCAACCGATACGGCAGAGCTCACTGCTCGTTTGAAGTTGTTCGCCAAAAATCATCGGCTGGCTCGAGAAGTCTTGCTCGAAAAGGCGATCATACGTAACTATGGTTGTAGGGTTGATTACTTAGAGAAAGGAAAGAAGCAAAAGCACAATGATGGTGTTGCATCGAAGCCCATTCAGTGTTCGATTCGATTCCTCCAAGAAGAGATGAGAGAAGTCGGCCAGAGAAGGAACCTAGTTAACGATTGTAATAACCCGAAATCCTTATATGAATTATTAATGCATGTTATTAATTTTAATAAATTAAGTATTATAATTTGATAATTTTTCTAATTGAAATAGAAAATTAAAAATTTTGTAGTGTTTAATAATGTGTATTTATGTATACAAATAAATTTATAAGAGGTATTAAATAGAATATATATATATATATATATATATATATATATATATATATATAAAGTTATTTTTAATTAAAAGATAAGTGTAAGTCGAGATAAAGTAAAAGTAATATAAGTAAATTTAAAAGTTTGTTTGACGTCCATAATCTTATCTCACTTTTTTTTTCCTTCCGTCTTCCGCCGTCGTAAGTCGTAAGTAAATTAACGCCGCTTTATTCCATCGCCGCGGTTTTCTCCTAGTATTATCATATTATATATGGAAATACTCGTAGCGATTCGTAGATTGTAGAAATAAGATCAGCTTGTTGTTTCGATTCCTGTAGCGTCCGATAATTTAGTGTGAAGCTTCAAAATTAGTGTTTAAATGTGCTTTTCATTCAATCACCACCGTCGTTCCTAAGACGATAGGTGGCAAGGCTTATACCGTTGTGAAGTCTCATTGTGCGTAGAGTAGAATTCTATTCTCCATTGTTAGAATCGGTATATGAAATTAGTAGAAAAATAAGCCGAAAGTGACGCGTAGAAACGAGTTTCAACGTTAGAAATAAAATTTATTTTTTATTGATTCTTACGTTTTGAGTCATTATAGGATGTAGTAATGGTCATATGCCTAATGGTGAGTAGGAAAGCGATCAAAATGGAGTATCAAAAGCTTGAAATGGACGTTAATGGCATAGGTTGCATTTCGTCGTTCTCAGCTCAAATGGCCGTCGCCTTTCCGGTGGCCGTTGGAGGCGAGGCTTGGGTGAAATGGGAAGCCGAGATTGTAAGGATTCCAACGGTATTTTCGGTTTTCCAATTGGAGGTGTAGAATGACCGTAAGGGCGTATTGTGCAATAGCTTGAAAGTATAGGGAGGCCAAAGAGAATTAGATTAACTTCAGGGACTAAAATGCAAATTCTCAATTCTGGTCAGTTGACCAGTCAATGGTCAAGGTCAACGGTCAACGTTGACTTTCCATTTAATTACAATTTTGCCCCTCATTTTCAAACGCTTGTAGAATCTTCGTTTCATCCGATTTGATCCAAACCAGCATCAAATTGTTCCAAATTCAAAGATCTATATTTTAATTCTAAAATCACGGGATGAATTGCCTTATAAAATGACCATTTTACCCCTGAACGGTGGTACACCATAAACTCTCATTTTTAATCCAAATTCTTCGTTTCAAGTCCGTTTTTATCCCAACGAAGTTTTTACACGCTCTAAATAGGATTATATTATCAATAAACTAGCTAGTTTGTCTTTTGACCATCAAACACATTAATCGAACTTTAAAAGCCTTAGGAAAAGACTGGTTTGCCCTTTAACCTCTAGACCAAATCCGGTGGTCCTATAACTCTAGGAAGCTCTTATTATAGTTATTATAAGTTAATTATTATATCTATCGTAATGTTCTGAGCATACGATATTATTTTTAGGGCCGTAAGAAGAAAGCTGAAGCATAAAGCGGTTCTGCTCCAAAACAGTGTTCATATCAAACCGATTACCTCCAAAACAGTGTTCATATCAAACCGGTGGGATAATTTTCCACTCTTAATTGAGTTTAAAATTCCATGTTATGATTGCTATGTTAAGGTGTAATATGTGAGTAATATATGTCATGATTATGCAACAATTGTGATTTTATGTTCAAGCCGGTAATGGCCCGTACTATGTGTATTATGTTCAAGCCGGGTAATGGCCCGTACAATTTTCAAGCCGGGTAATGGCCCGTACTATGTGTATTATGTTCAAGTCGGGTAATGGCCCGTACTATGTTCAACCCGGATAATGGCCCGTACTATGTTCAAGCCGGGTAATGGCCCGTACTGATATTCAAGCCGGGTAATGGCCCGTCTGATGGGCACATGAGTTATGTTTTCATGTTATGTGTTATTTGCATATACATTTTATCGGTGCAATCATTGAGATTATTCCACTTTGGGTGTATTTGAAACACTCACCCCTCATATCCATTGTTACTGAGATCTTGAGTTTGATGTGGAGGGACGATGAGGATGCAACACCGTATTTTTGGTTCGATTGTGTAATTATTGTATATATTAAGAGTTATGCTACTTTGGAGTGAAAAATAATGGTTCTTTTGTTTGACTAGTATAAATATACTAGTTGAAACGTGTAACAAAACATATTTTGCCCTTTTTCTTTTGATGTGTAATTATCGCATGTGGCGAGGTTTGTTAAATTCTTCTTTCTCAAGTATGTATCACCTGATTTCTAGTTGCTTTGGGGTATTATTTTTAATTTGGTTATAGCTTCCGCTTATAAAGATAATAATTTTATTATCGTATCTCTGGAAATTTTGAAATAGTGTTTTAGTAGCGCCTTAGCCCCAAAGTGATATTATTTTAAAAAGGAAGAGAACTTGGGGCGCTACGGTGTGGTATCGTGAGCAAAGGTCCAGATTCGGGTAGATTTGTTACGAATGTTTTGCTCATACATTTTATTAAGTCAAAATAGTCAATTTATAAGATTATACCGGTGTACGCATCCGATAGACGTTTTACCTCATTAAACTCTGGTAAGTGCTTTGATATGTACTATGTGCCCTCTTTGACTTGATGTAACATAATTTGATTATGTGATGCATATTCTTTGGCATACAATGTGATTAATATGAATGCATTTGTAATATGTGTTTTGGAGCAACCGCTAGACCTAAGGTGAAATATTTTAGGTCATGTGAATGTTTAAGTATTGGATAAATAAGTTAGAGACTTAGAGGGTAAAGTATTTTGTGTGATAGATCATGTCACGTGGTAGACCATGTAAGCAAGCATTAGCAGAGGCTCCACCGATACCCGGAGATGCTGATGAAAACCACGATGATGATCTTATAATCGTTCTCTGAGGATTAGCGCAACAATTTAGAGGAAACCTGCACCACCGCTCCACGTCACCGAACGCGTCGGTAGCACGAAATATCTTATTTTTGCATCCGGCATAGAAAAGAGAAATAATGATCATATGATGAAATATTTGGAGATTAATAAAGATAGAGAACTATATATATGACTTTGTTCGAATGAACAAAATACACAAGAAATATTATAGAATGACTCTAATTATCTTACTTCGCATAATGTTACTGGCTAAGATGCTATTGTTTGATCGCCACTGAGCCGGCTACTGCAGCGTGTGCTTGTGAGCGTGTGTGGTCGTGCATGTGTATCGGTGCACAGTACGTGTGTGGTAGTTATGGTTTTGGGGAGTTTAGGTTTTGCGTTAAATGAGTTATTTCACATGCATATGTTCCGTGATAGGTAGAGTTAATTTGTGGTAACACCCTAGTGATACAAAGACTAGTACTACCGAAAGCGAATTACATGATGACTTGAAAAGAAAGGATATGATTGAATTAAAGTAAGTAAATATGAGAATTTTTATTTATTTTACTTTACTACTTTACTACGTTAAAACAATTGTGATTCATTTTAGATTATTTAGAATCGATCGCTTTAAGTTTATGCTTTATTCTATATATTTGCTATCTTATTGTGTTATTATCTCATAAATGACCTATGTTGAAAATATTTATATGGTCTAAAGTAAAATTTGTTGTTGCCATTTGGGTTAATTTTACATGTATCATTACACTATTCATTTTTTATATCAACAAGTATGTAAATGAAGAGGCGAGACAGTGGTATTACATCACCTTTGCTCCTCTAGAATCTATCAAAGAGTTTAGAGTAATACGAGACCGAAAAATTGTGTCGAAGTTGAGACAATAGAGAATGACATACTTGAGGTTAGTATACCATCCGGTAGAGTAATACGTATCGAAAAATTGTGTCGAAGTGTACCAATAGGAATTGATAACAAAATTTTGATGGCAAATTTGCATGTACTTAAGATGAAAGATTCGATGTAATCTTGGGTATGGATTGGCTTAGAGCTAATCACGCTGTTATTCGGTGTCATGATAAAGAAGTGACATTTCAACCGCCCGAGGGAGAAAAATTCACATTTTGTGGAACAAAGGTTGAAATATTACCACAAATAGTGACTATGATGAAAGCAAGGAGAATGTTAAGAAAAGGAAATTGTCAAGCATATCTAGTGAACATTATAAATTCTCAAGAAAAATGACCAAAAATAGATGATATTCCTATCGTGCGAGATTACCAGACGTGTTTCCGAGAAGACCTTCCAGGTTTGCCACCTAATCGACAAGTAGAGTTTACGATCGATCTAGTGTCGGGAGCCGCACCAGATGTCGAAAGCACCTTACGAGGATGGCGCCGAAAGAATTGCAAGAACTAAAAGTCCAACTTCAGGAGCTTTTAGATATGAGTTTTATACGACCTAGTGTTTCACCATGGGGAGCGTACATACTATTTGTGAAAAAGAAAGATGGTTTGTTAAGGATGTGTATAGACTATCGGAATTAAATAAACTTACCATCAAGAATAAGTACCCTCTACCAAGGATAGATGATTTGTTTGATCAATTAAATGGGGCAATAATATTCTCTAAGATTGACCTAAGGTCGGGGATATCATCGGGTGAGGATTAGAGAGGGTGATATTATGAAGACTGACTTTGAGAACACGTTATGGACACTATGAGTTCATAGTAATGCCATTTGGGCTTAGTAATGCACCAGCCATTTTTATGGATCTCGATGAATCGTGTTTTTCATCCTTACCTTGATAGGTTTGTGATTGTGTTTATTGATGATATCCTTGTGTATTCGTAAAATTGGGAACAACACGAAGAACATCTAAGAATCACTCTAGACACACTAAGGAGGGAGAAATTATACGCTAAATTTAAGAAATGTGAATTTTGGCTTGATAGAGTAATTTTCTTGGCCACATTGTTTCAATTCGAGGAATCGAAGTAGATCCAAAGAAAAGTCAAAGTTTGTGAATAAGTAGAAGACACCTACGAGTGTGAGTGAAGTACGAAGCTTTATGGGTTTAGCTGGATATTATAGAAGATTCATCGAAGGTTTCTCGAAGATTGCGGGACCCTTAACAAAATTGACCAGGACGGAAGTCAAATTCCGATTGGACAGGATGAGTGTGATAATAGTTTTCGTGAATTGAAGCGGAATTGGTCTCGACTGTTCTAGCCCTTCCAGGATGGGTCGGAAGAATTTGTCATCTACGGTGACGCGTCGAAGCAAGGATTGGGTTGTGTTTTGATGCAACATGGAAAGGTGATCGCCTATGCTTCTAGGCAATTAAAGCCTCATGAACGAACTATTCAACTCATGATTTAGAATTAGTGGCGGTAGTGTACGCTTTGAAGATTTGGCGACACTATTTATATGGAGGAAGTGTCAAATCTACACGGACCATAAAAGTTTAAAGTATTTCTTTGAACGGAAGGAGTTGAACATGAGGCAAAGAAGGTGGTTAGAATTAATAAAAGACTATGACCGCACAATTCTATATCACCACAGGAAAGCGAACGTGGTGGCGGATGCCCTAAGTCGAAAGGGAAAAGGGAAATGGCTTGTGCACTAACAAGTCAAAAGCAATTGATAAGCGAATTCACCACGATTAAGACTAGAAGTAGTGATACCCCCAAAGAAGATCGAAATGATGATAGCCGCCATGGTGGTGAAGCCAACCTTAAAAGAAGAAATCATTGAAGCTCGGAGAAAGATGAACTTTTGAAAAGATTAAAGATCACGTTGGAGCGGGAAAGACAAGGGGTTTTGCATTAACCGATGAAGGGGCACTTGTTTATGAAGGAATGTTGTGTGTCCCTAAGGATGAAGAACTCGGAAGAGGATATTGGAGGAGGCCCATTGTGCTCCATACAATGCACATCCAGAGGCACAAAAATGTATCAAGACTTGAAAAAGATGTTTTGGTGGAGAAATATGAAGAGGAGTATAGGATCTTTTATTCAAAAGTGTATGACATGTCAGCAAGTGAAAATCGAACATCAACGACCAGCGGGACTTCTAAAACCATTGGAAATTCCGAGAATGGAAATGGGAGCATATCACGATGGATTTTGTGGTCGGCTTACCAAAATCATGCGAGGAAATCAAGTCATACTGGTCATTGTCGATCGATTGACCAAACCAGCTCGTTTTCTACCAATAAAAATGACATACGGATTAGATAAGCTTGTACGAGATATACCTTGAAGAAATTGTCGGACTACATGGAGTGCCGGTTTCCATAGTCGGTGATAGAGATCCAAGATTTACTTCTAAATTTTGGTACCATAACCGCCATGGAGTACGAAGTTAAATTTCAAGACAACTTTTCATCCTCGGACGATGGACAATGCGAAAGAACTATCCAAACATTAGAAGACATCTTTGAGAGCTTGTGTGCTAGATTTTAAAGGAGGATGGGAAAGCTATTTGCTATTAGTAGAATTCGCCTACAATAACAGATTATCGAGGCCACAATAAGTATGACTCCTTATGAAGCTCTTTACGGAAGGAAGTGTAGATCGCCCTATCTTTGGGACGAAGTAGGCGAAAAGAAAGTTTTAGGGCCAGAGATAATAGAAAAGGCAGTAGCGACAATTGAAAAGATCAAAGAAAGAATCCAGCGGCTCAAGATAGACAAAAGTCATATCGATAAACGACGCAAAGATTTGGAATTTCAGCCGGAGATAAAGTATTTCTCAAGGTTACCCCCATGAAAGGAGTTATTCGTTTTGGCAAGAAGGGAAAAGCGAAACCAAGATTTATTGGACCTTATGAAATTCTCGAACGCATAGTAAACTTAGCTTATAGATTGGCGCTACCGCACAACCCGGCCGGAGTACATAATGTATTTCACGTTTCTATCTTTGAGAAAATATGTGTTTGACCCAAGCCATATAGTCAACCGTGAAGTGATCGAGGTTGACAACAATCTATCATATGAGAAATTTCCAGTAGCTATTCTCGACCGAAAAATTCACAAACCGAAGAATAAAGGAATTACCTTAGTTAAAGTCCAATGGAGTAGGCATGGTCAAGAAGAGGCAACACAGGAGCGAGAAGATGGAGTTCGAGAAAAGTATTCTAATGCCTTAGCTTGATAAGTATAATTTCGAGGACGAAATTTTTTAAGGGTAGGTAGGTTGTAATAACCCAAAATCCTTATATGAATTATTAATGCATGTTATTAATTTTAATAAATTAAGTATTAAAATTTGATAATTTTTCTAATTGAAATAGAAAATTAAAAATTTTGTAGTGTTTAATAATGTGTATTTATGTATACAAATAAATTTATAAGAGGTATTAAATAGAAAATATATATATATATATATATATATATATATATATATATATATATAAAGTTATTTTTAATTAAAAGATAAGCGTAAGTCGGATAAAGTAAAAGTAATATAAGTAAATTTAAAAGTTTGTTTGACGTCCATAATCTTATCTCACTTTTTTTTCCTTCCGTCTTCCGCCGTCGTAAGCCGGGTAAGTAAATTAACGCCGCCTTATTCCGTCGCCGGCGGTTTTCTCGATATTATCATATTATATATGGAAATGCTCTTAGCGATTCGTAGATTGTAGAAATAAGATCAGCTTGTTGTTTCGATTCCTCGTAGCGTCCGATAATTTAGTGCGAAGCTTCAAAATTAGTGTTTAAATGTGCTTTTTCATTCAATCACCACCGTCGTTCCTGAAGCGATAGGTGGCGAGGCTTATACCGTTGTGAAGTACTTTGTGCGTAGAGTAGAATTATATTCTCCATTGTTAGAATCGGTGTATGAAATTAGTATAAAAATAAGCCGAAAGTGACGCGTAGAAAGCGGATTTCAACGTTAGAAATAAAATTTATTTTTCGTTGATTCTTACGTTTTGAGTCATTATAGGATGTAGTAATGGTCATATGCTAATGGTGAGTAGGAAACGATGAAAATGGAGTATCAAAAGCTTGAAATGGACGTTAATGGCATAGGTTGCATTTCGTCGTTCTCTGCTTAAATGACCGTCGCCTTCCGGTGGCCGTTGGAGGCGGGGCTTGGGTGAAATGAGAAGCCGAGATTGTAAGGATTCCAACGGTATTTTCGGTTTTTCAATCGGAGTTGTAGAATGGCCGTAAGGACCTATTGTGCAATAGCTTGAAAGTATAGGGGAGACCAAAGAGAATTAGATTAACTTCAGGACTAAAATGCAAATTCTCAATTCTGGTCAGTTGACCAGTCAACGGTCAAGGTCAACGGTCAACATTGACTTTCCATTTAATTACAATTTTGCCCTCATTTTCAAACGCTTGTAGAATCTTCGTTTTCATCCGATTTGATCCAAACCAGCGTCAAATTGTTCCAAATTCAAAGATCTATATTTTAATTCTAAAATCATGAGATGAACAGCCTTATAAAATGACCGTTTTACCCCTGAACGGTGGTACGCCATAAACTTCCGTTTTTAATCCAAATTCTTCGTTTCAAATCCGTTTTTATCCCAATAAGTTTCTACACGCTCTAAATAGGATTATATTATCAATAAACTAGCTAGTTTGTCTTTTGACCGTCAAACACATTAATCGAACTTTAAAAGCCTTAGGAAAAGACTGGTTTGCCCTTTAACCTCTAGACCAAATCCGGTGGTCCTATAACTCTAGGAAGCTCTTATTATAGTTATTATAAGTTAATTATTATATCTATCGTAATGTTCTGAGCATACGATATTATTTGTAGGGCCGAAGAAGAAAGCTGAAGCATAAAAGTAGTTACTGCTCCAAAACAGTGTTCATATCAAACCGTGGGATTATTTCCACTCTTAATTGAGTTTAACATTCCATGTTATGATTGCTATGTTAAGGTGTAATATGTGAGTAATATATGTCATGATTATGCAACAATTGTGATATTATGTTTAAGCGGGTAATGGCCCGTACTATGTTCAACCCGGGTAATGGCCCGTACTATGTTCAAGCCGAGGTAATGGCCCGTACTATGTTCAAGCCGAGTAATGGCCCGTCTGATGTGCACATGAGTTATGTTTTCATGTTATGTGTTATTTGCATATACATTTTATCGCTGCAATCATTGAGATTATTCCACCGGGTGTATTTGAAACACTCACCACTCATATCCATTGTTACGGATCTTGAGTTTGATGTGGAGGGACGATGAGGATACAAAGACTGTACCTTTTGGTTCAATTGTGTAATTATTGTATATATTATGAGTTATGCCTCTTTGGAGTGAAAAATAATGGTTCTTTTGTTTGACTAGTATAAATATACTAGTTGAAACGTGTAACAAAACATATTTTGCCCTTTTTCTTTTGATGTGTAATTATCGCATGTGAGTGAGGTTTGTTAAATTCTTCTTTCTCAAGTACGTATCACCGATTTATGGTTGCTTTGGGGTATTATTTTTAATTTGGTTATAGCTTCCGCTCATAAAGATAATAATTTTATTATCGTATCTCTGGAAATGAGTTTGAAATGGTATTTTAGTAGCGCCTCACCCCAAAGTGATATTATTTTAAAAAGGAAGAGAACTTGGGGCGCTACAAATAGGCTTCAGTCCAATGCCTAGTCAGGGTGAGCATTGAGGATTCGAGATGAATCAAACACTACCCGAGATGGCTGCCAACTTGGAGAGTAGAAGCAAAAGGCAAAATGATCCGCAGGATGTGCACGAGAATGTTGCCACACCCATGGCAACATCCGGCCTCTGCTTCTAAATCATCCTCAAAAAGATTAGAAGAGGTGCATACCGACTCTTCTCTATCTTTGTCTTCAAGTGATTCGGATGAAAGCTATCACGGTGTAGATAGTGATAAATTTAGGACCTTGAAGACCTGATTGATTGTTGGTGAAAGAATTATAAAGATAGATGATTTCGTTTCGAGTGAATCGGGTTGGGTATTTGAATGATAGATCCACGATGTTGTTAGGATGTATCTGTAAGCCTAGCTTATGTATGAACATCTTTTTGAGTATGAACATCCTTTTAATATGAGATTCATTATGATCAAAATACTTATTGTTTATTATTGTTATATATATCATTATTTTGTCAGTTAATCTATACCGTAGATAACATGGTGTGTGGTGTCACGAGAAGATCATGCTATCAGTTCCTTATAGATTATAAATAATAGCTCACAACCAAGATGGATTTGAACAAACCATTGGAGCGGTTGTAGTGTAATTTGGTATTAGTCTATCTTGACTATAAAGTTACACTAGTACATTTTGTATGTATTAAAGCGAGGACCATATGAGGTTGTTCAATTTGTATCGACTATATAAAAGAACAAGACCTCTGTTGTTGTTATGGATGTACGTCTTCTTAATCCATATATAATAGCGGGCACGTGTACTCGGTGTATGTTTCTTTGATTTGCCAATGGGTGAGATTTATTAAATCAATAGGCTCGGTGAATTGGGAGATAGCATTGTTTATATGGTGTCTTTGTTGATTATAGAAGAAATCCGTGTCCTAATTATTTAGGATGATGATGTCCCCTTGAGGAGCTCATAAAGATTATTATGTAAACCCCGCAGGTGGATTTAATCCGACATAATAATAAAGATGAGTGGTACTACTCTTGGAATTAGATATAAATTAATTAAGTTGTCGATAATTTAATTAATTTATGGACATTCGATATCTTAAACACGGAAATAAACGTACACATAATAAAGGAGCCCATATTATAATATGGGATTAGAATTGTAATTCAATTATAACTCTTTAGTGGTGAGTTATAATTGATGGGCTTAAGTAAAGTGTTCGGACTGAACACGGAGATATTTAGGCCCATCGGGAGGCCCAACCCTAATTCCTCCTTAGGGTCCCTATTGTAGCCTATAAATAAACTCTAACAGCAGAGCCTCCGGACGTGTGAAAAAGCGTGAGATCGAGAGAGGCGGATTCCGATTCCTTGGAGGATCGTCGACCACTCGGCGTCCAAGGGAAAGGGATAAGAATACGGCGAAGACCGTGAGGTTCGAGGCTCATCCTTCGATCGCAAATCTGACCTTAGAACTGGTTCATCTTCGCCTATTACGGTGAATGAAGGTACAATTCTATCCGCTGGCGTTTATGTGATTGCGATCTCGAATCGATAATTTCATAGAGTCGGCGATCGGTGGTTCCAACAGATGTATACCCTTCAATTTGCTACACCATATTTGATTGATTGGATATATGAATTCTATGCTAATCGAAGGTTAGTATCTCTAGGGTGAACTCTGCAAATTATGGAAAGGTGAAGTTTAGGGGTAAGACTATAGAGGTGACACCAACCGTGATTAATTCTCTTGAAAACTAGGGATGATGAGGATTCGCGAGGTTGATAACTTAGATGAGGTCATGAATGTAATCATTGGGGTGGACAAACTGTATGGAAGGTATAGAATGAATTCATCGGTTCTAACCCTATACAAAGTGTGCTATATAAGCTGATTGTTTACAATTGGTTGCCCTTTTCAAACACTACCACCTTGACCTCCGAGCAAGTTGTTTTGATGTATAAGATTGGATATCTAAGGAGGTTTAATATGGGGAAAATAATTTTTGATAACATGATGACTTACTCGGGAAGAGTGTCTAGCAAGGGATTGTTGACATACCCAAGTCTGATTCACATGATGATTTCGGCACAAAGATTTCAAAGAGAGAATTCTGAGATTATCACTCGTTTGCCTTAAGTCCAGGAATATCTCATGTTACGAGAAATGGTTCAAGGGTAATTGATCTACCATACAGAAATCTCAATACACAGCCTAAAGTTCCTTACGAGCAGACACCCGATGTACCACTAAATGTTGGCAACGTCCCGATGTACCGCTAAATATTGGCACACACTTTGCCAACATTCCACACTATAAGCGCGGTTTATTCAGGATCAAATTGTCATGACGGATAACTCAATTTCTAACTTAAAGTGTCTGTTAAGTAATCTTGAAATGCGAGAAGCGGATATGGGAGAGGCTCCTTTCCACCGTAACAGCGGGAGTAGGACTGATGTTGCTGTGCCCGGCTGCGATAGTCTTTGGATCTTCTGCTGCTGCTGTTGATATTGATCTTTGCTGCGTAAATGCGGAGGACTAGATGCTGATATTTCGGAGCTGGAACAAGTGTTGCTCCCGATCTTTGAAATGGGAACGAGAAACCCGTGATGTGCCGGACAATGTGCCTAACAATCTTGACAACAATGATGATGGACCCAATAGTTCGAATATGGATGTGGATGCTTTGAGAAGATTGATGCGATAGGCGGGATGATGAGGACCTCGGTGTCTATATGATGACTTGGATGATTGGGGTCATTGATGATCCGAGTAAGGGGGAGCTTTAAATTAAAGGATGAAAGAGCTTGAAGATATGGGGAGTTTGTGCAGACTCTTGAAGATGCAAATTGTTATACTTGAATGTACCCAATCCTCTCCTTATTTTCACTTAAAGTTCAATCATTCTTGTAAAAGACTCATTTTAATTTATGTTTTTCTTGTGTTTTTAAATTCTTTAAACTTATAGTAGTGTAGGTATATGCTTTGGTACTTATGCTCTAATTTACGAACTTATTAGTTTGATATTAGATTGAGTTTTTATGTTTAAATTTGTGTTGCTCGACTTATTTTATTTGTCTATGTTATGTTTTATGTTATGTTCATTGTTTATGTTATTGTTTTTGAACTTTTTATAGTTATGCTCTTATTTATGTTTTATATGTCTAGTATTTGATTATATTTAAGTTCGTAGACTTGTTCTTAGTTTGTGTTCTTTGTTGGGATTTAGGTTATTTTCGTCCTCTAACTTTTTACCTTTATTGAAATGGTCCTCTAATTATCTACTTTATCAATTTAGTCCACTATGTTTACATATTTTGTCAATTTAGTCCTCTAATTTTTCACCTTTATTGAAATGGTGCTCTAATTATCTACTTTATCAATTTAGTCCACTATGTTTACATATTTTGCCAATTTAGTCCACTATGTTTACATATTTTGTCAATTTAGTCCAAATTAGTTATTTTATATTATTTTACATAGTGGGCTAATTTGGACTAAATTAAAAAAATATATATGTAAACATAGTGGACTAAATTGGTAAAGAATGTAAACATAGTGTACCAAAATTGATAAAGTAGATAATTAGAGGACCATTTCAGTAGAAGGAGAAAAGTTAGAGGACTAAATTGATAAATTAGATAATTAGAGGATCATTTCAATAAGGTTGAAAAGTTAGAGGGCGAAAATAATCTAAATTCCGTTCTTTGTTTTTGTTTATTGTTTCATTGTTTTTGTTTATTTTAGCTAAGTATTGAGATGTCATTAACTTGATGTTAATTTACTTATCTCTATTGTGTACACATTCCGATCAATGGTACAACATCGGATGTGTTACGATAGTAAGACCGAATTAGGGAGATTGTTGATGTTAGTGACAAGTGTTACTCAAAATGTGCCAACATTACGGTCACAACATCGAATTCGTCCTTCCACTTCCACTAACCCTTAACCCAAGAAATGTCTCGTTCAATGTCTTGTTTTTACAGATTGAAGACTTATGGTAGTTATATAAGTCATGCATTTGAAAAGGCAAGAGTGGGGAGTTGAAAAGATCATGGGGAAGTTACTAGAAGTTACCTATTTTCAAGGGAGATATAGAAGTTATCTTCAAGCACCTTTGATGACCGTAATATCTATAAATACACTACTGCTATGAAGATTAAAACTTCGAAGTTGAGGGAAACACAATCTAACATAGTCTATTGGCATAGATTATAGAATTTATTGATGCGTTTCATATTCGGTGCTTCCGTTGGTGAATGTTCCAATATTTCACTCAACATTTGGATCTTTAAATTATTAGTGATAGGTTAGTTGATTAACATCTATTCACTAGATACATAGATCTATTCACGGTGTAGCTAATGCTTTCACCGATTGTATCACTCGATAATTAATAGTGATATTTCGCCGATTGGCGGTATAGACTTATTCATAGTCTATATAAAATTTTGATATCTATCTTACAAAGTGTTTAAGACATTCGTTGTGAGTTTTCGATCATTTATTTTTGGTGTTGTTCTTCAAATGTGCCAACATTCGTGACAACATTCTCACAAACACTCACGCACATCTTCGATAAATATAATACAATAATTTTTCTTGCTACAACAATTCAAGTGTATTTTATAGCAAATATCTTTTAATTTTTAACAATTATATGTATCAATGTCTCACTACTCAATCTTTATGAAAAAGTTATATAACTTTTTAATTCACCATTAAACAAAGGTTCTAATAAAAATTGATTAATCTTATACATTAACAATACACAAAATTAGTATTTTATTTAAATATTACATTATTAGAAATATGTATATTATATTTTTTGAAAAAAAGATTATAACTTATATTTGAACATACAAAAATTAATTAATTTTTGCAAATAGAAACAACTATGGGAATAATATCAAGGCTAAAATAATTTAATAATATAAAAATTGAGAAACATAATACACTAATATACTAATATATTATTAACATAATTAAAAGTCATTATGGTTAATGAAAATCATTAATATATATCTTAATAAATCTTTGAAACAACACTAATTCATCAATATGGTATACTTCAAATTTAAAATGGGAAATTTTGACCTTACTCTATGAATTAACTTAAATGAATCATATATATGTCTTGGGATTTATTTTGATATATTGTTAATTATTTTGAGTGATTTGGGCATACTTCATCAATTGCTTTGGCAACAATTTTTCAATAGTAGCATCTCGTGTCTAATGATAATTTTCACTTAATTAATTGATTTTTTTCAAGAGTAGCATCCCGTAATTAATTGTATTTTACTAGTTTTTGGTCTACTATCCTTTTGAAAAAGTAATTGATAGAATTTTATTTAAAAGGAAAAACAAATCAAAATCAAATCTCATAATTATCTAAATTTTCGATTTAGCTTGACTTTTGTGATATCATTTTTAGAAAGAAAATCAAGCTGTAAGAAAAAAATATACACAAACAGAAATTATGTGTAATTTGCTTCTTAACATAAAGTCATGGGCAAATAATATGGCTCTAAATTGGTAAATCAACTAATTGATAGAAGAATTTTTCATGCTGATTAATTAGAATATTTATAATAGTATATGTGTGATTATCTCAAATATAGTATCATTCTTAATTTTTAAATTCTTAATTGTCCATTTGTCTAAATATTAAGTTTATCTAATGACTATAAATAGTATAACACAAGAACTTATTTCAATACAATCATATCTTACTTCAATATCTAAGTTTTTATAATGATAACAAAGAAGGAAACAAATTTTAATACATTAATTTTCGGTCCTAAATTTATTGTCCGTAACTTTGATGGTTAATGTCTTATTTGAAATCTTTGACCAAAAAATAAGATATTAAAAAAATTACTTATTACAAAAAGATTTTCAAATTATTTTAGAGTGGGAATATTAATGTATTCAATATAAATAAATTATATAATTCACGCTAACTTGAAAATTAAGGCGCCGTCCCAATAAAAAAAAATAATTAAGGAAATTATGATATTGGAATTTGGTTCTATTTTTTTTTTTTTTTTTTTATGAAAATCCTACATTATCATATTGTTATTTATAATACTTATGTTTGAGATATATTGATTTACTACAAGAACTTCAAGTTATCTAGGTCTCTCATTCTTACATTACTTTTACATGTGAGTTTCTTATTTTGTTTCTATTGTATAATATTATTATGCATAAGTTCATTTACTTATTATATTTTTGATGAAAACGTAGAGTTTCAGAAAAATCATGTATGTCCCCTAATTTATGTAGAGCTTTATGAAGTAATTATGCATAGATTAATGCTACGAACTGTTGATTTTTTTTTCGATTATAAGTTAATGTCCTTTTTCCAAAAATATAATATAGTTTGCTGAATTTCTTTAACCTTCTTTATGAATATTATATTTTATTGTATCATGAAGGCTTTAAATTAAGGAATTTTTTTCTCTCTTTATGATGTAGAAGTTATAGTACTTCTTTTACATCCTTCGTAAAAAAAAAAAAAAAAATTCGTTAAAATTGAACTTCGTATCTAAAACTAATAAATGCACACATTCTTTAAAGATTTTTCTTATTATTAATTGCACACATTCTTTTAAGATTTTTCTTAGACAACTCGCATGCATATTAAAATTGTTAATAATTATTTCTTAGATTTGATTAGAAAGTCAATGTTCTTTTTATTGATATATGCATGTTAGTAATGAGTTTGTGTTTAAATTTTTGCATGCCTTTTTGGCAATATTTATGACATTCTTAATCATTTATGTATAAACTTTAAATTTAAGGAATAATAAATTTAGTGATATTTTAATTTAATGTAGTTTGTAATATAATGAACTTTATTTATGTAAAATAGTACACTCGTATACATTACTATTTTTATATTAATTTTTTTAAATAGGTTGTTTATTATTGAATTTGTTGCACAATAGTAGAACCGTATTCTTATGATATTTGGTACGTTTGTAATGAATTTATGTTTAAGTTTTTGCATGTTTTTTTTTTTTTGGCAATATTTATGATATACTCAATCATTTATGTACAAACTTTAATCATTTCGATGAACAAAAATTATTATTCATTTCATACAATAAATTGCTCTTATTTTTATATAAAAAAATTATTATTGTATAGGTTGATAATGAAAAAAACTCATTCAAATTCGTATATGGCAATTAGTCTTGGGTGATATTTTACGCAAGCTATTTTTTTCGATTCTTATATACAAGATTGAAAACTATGGATCGATTATTGTTCAGTTGTTCATTTATATAGAGATGATGAAGAACAAGATAAAATTCAAGGAAATTTTGGGACTACCGAACTAGAGGCTGAAAATGATGTTATTTTTCGTGCCGTCAATCGTCTTATGAAAAATACAATATCTCAGTAAATGATGTTAATTAATTATAAAATTAATATCAACATGGAAATTTTACCATATAAATTTAAGAAATAATAAATTGAGTAATATTTAATTTGAATATGGTTTGTAATATAATGAACATTTAATTTATGAGACTTTTTTTAATCGATAATGATAGTTGTTAGTAGTTAGTTCACCAAGCGCTCAAACACTCCTAGAATTCTCCAAGCCACCTTATAACTCCTTTAATTTGTTCCCAAAGGAAATCGAACATGAGTCACCCACCGAGACTTATACTAATAACATAAATTTCAATTCACTATTAAACAATGAATCTAATAACAAAAGGCTAGTCTCACATATTTACAATATACTTAATTAATATTATTTTTTATATGTTACATGAATAGAGGTATGCATACTATATTTTATATAAAAAAAAATTTGTAACTTATATAAAACACAAAAATAGAATTTTCAAATACTTCAATAAATATAATACAATGATTTTTCTTGCTACAACAATTCAAGTGTATTTTCTAGCAAATATCTTATAATTTTTAACAATTATATATAACAATGTCCATACTTTGAAATTTTTAAACACTCTAAAATGCTATGGTGTGCCTGATCATAAAACCATTTGAAAATTGGTAGGCCAATAATGTTGTTGAGGAACATTGATCATTTGAAGGGATTATGTAATGGAAGCGAGGTAAATTTTTTTATTAATTTTTTTATTTATAGTTTTGTTATGATTTATAATTATATTTGTTAACAATAATATATTTAATATTTCGTCAATTTTTAATTTTTTGTTTTAATATTAGGTTGATGATTACACGATTGAGAGATAAAATAATTAAAGGAATGGTTTTGGTGGTAGCAGTTGATGGTGAATTGGTTTTGATACCTAGGCTATCATTAACTCCTTCGGATGCAAGATTGCCCTTTAAATTTCAAATGATATAGTTTCCATTAATTATATCATATGCTATGTCAATCAATAAAAGTTAAGGACAATCATTCTGGTCACATCGGATTATTATTGAAGAAACCGGTGTTGACCATGGTCAACTATATGTTGCAATTTCAAGGATTACTAATCGAGGTGGTTTGAAGATCTTATTGTGTAGCACCAAGGTTGTAAAAATAAAAAATTGGTAATCGGGCATTTTGAGGCTGCATAGGCGCCGCCTAGATTTTTTATTTATTTATTTTTAATTTTTATTTAAAAAATAAAAATCGACCGCCTAGCCCGCCTAGATGGCGCCTAGCCACGAAAATGCCCTAGCCGCCTAGGGCCGCCTAGATGGCGCCTAGCCCGCCTAGGTCTACCTAGCCACAAAAATGCCTAAAACGCCGAAATTAGGGAAAATCGGGCGGTCGGCGAGTGTCTAGCGCCTAGGTGCCGCCTAGGCGGCCGCCTAGGCCGATTTTTGCATCCATGGTAACTGTAATGGTAATAATTGTAATAAGAGAAAGAATGTCGTATTCCGTGAGGTTTTTAGAAACCTTTAACTTTTTGGTATATTTGTTAAGTAAAAATTTTATTATCTACAAAATTTATATTTGTTTTATGATTTTTGATTTTTACACACTAATTATTATGTTATTGATTAAATTTTATAGTAAAATATTAATATTATTGAAAACACAAAATAAATTATTTATTAGACAACGATGTGAAGCACGGTTACAAGACAATACTAGTGAAACTAAAACAAATGAAATGCAAATGAAAATGAAATGCAATACAAATGAAATATAAATAAAATTAGAGTAAACACCTCTCTCTCTCTCTCTCTCTCTCTCTCTCTCTCTCTCTCTCTCTCTCTCTCTCTCTCTCTCTCTCTCTCTCTCTCTCTCTCTCTCTCTCTCTCTCTCTCTCTCTCTCTCTCTCTCTCTCTCTCACTTTCAATTTGCGCAGAACAAAATCCTTGCGCGTAACAAAATCCTACTCAAAAATTCCCAAATCCCCCAACTAAAAACTCAAGCTTTCTACCCGCAATCTTGGTAAAAATTGTTCAACCATTAATTTTTGTTGCTATTCAGCGCCTTCGCGCACGTCGAAGCGATGGTGTTCGTTAAAAATAAAAGGACAATGGAATGGCCTCAACCAAAATACGGTAATTGTCTTCTTTATATAAAAAATTGACATTTTTGTGGGTTCTCGTGATAAAGATTTTTGTGTCTTCCTTTAATATTTAAAACACTTATTTTTTTGTGGTTGTGAATATTAAAGTGTGTGCAAATAATAGAATAACATTCGTGTCCCCTGTGGTCCCTTTCTCGCATGTGTTTTGTTTGGATTTTTGTAATGGAATCTAATGTATGTTTTTTTTTATGTGCAGACCCTAAAAGTAAATACCTTATGGTTGTATTGCATTTTGGGGGTATTTTAAAAATATGCCTAATATTGTATATGAGTGAGATGACAGAGTTGCATTTGATTGGGTTAAAGCCGATGAAATTAAGATTTGTGATTTAGTTGACTTTAGTATTAAGGCAAGTATAAAAGGGAGTCTAAATTTTATCTAAGTTGGGCATTTAAGTTTGTATCTAATGATGAAGATCTTAATCAATGGGCACATAGGTTTTTGGTTCTTAGAGAAATAAATGTGTATTTGGAAGCATTAGAAGTAGAAGAACAACCCGATAACATGTATGGCTTTAACTCAGATTATGACTCATTTCAGGATTCCGATTTTGTAATTGGTAATGAACTAACCGATGATGATGATGTGTTTGTTGGTTTTGTGGACGGTGTTGAATCGATTTGTCCGAAATTGACCCTCAAAACATGGTTGAGAGTACAATGCATAAACTCTTTACAAGTAGAAACAACTAGTGATAAAAAAACCTATGTGTGACAAGGGTAAGAGGCATGTGGAGAGTGAAAGTGCAATATTCTCAAGTGCAATATTCTAAATTGTGGTAAGATCTTTGAAGAACATAGGAAAAGTAATCTGGAGTCAACAATTATCCTAGGGACAATTGAGGAAAGTAGGTTTAACGGGTTTTATGTTTCAGGAATGACATGAAGAGGGGTTTTGGGTCGGTGTGGACCTTTGCTAGGAGTTAATGAGTGTTTTACGAAAATAAAATATAGGGAATCTTATTAACTGTTGTGGGAGTTGATGGAAACAATAATTTATTTCCAGTAGCATATGCTATTGTTGAGAAGGAGAATGGGAAAGTTTGGGAGTGGTTTTGACAATACTTAAGAGGGACCTAGAAATCAAAGCTGGGAGTTTACCTTCATTTCGTATAAACAAAAGGGGTTAATACAAGAATTACAATATGTGTTTCTGGGTCGAGCATAGGTACCGTGTTAGGCATATACACGACAATTTTAAAAATGCGTGGAATTTAGGGGTCTTGCATTCAAGCAAGCTATGTGGAAAGCAACTTGCAGTACAACAAAGAGTGAGTTTAAGTTTAGAATGTATGAATTAATGTATTTGAATCAGTGCTTGGGAGTGGTTTAGCAACAAGCCTCCGTAACACCGGTCTAAGGCTTATTTCTCTAAAAGATCCAAATGTAATAGGTCGCTAAATAATATTTGTGAAGAATTTAATGCTAACATTTTAGCTGCTAGGGATAAGAACATCATAATCATGCTTGAGTGGATTAGGGAATATTTGATGAAGAGACTTGAGAAAAATAGGAATTTGGCAAGTGCAAGATGGAAATGGAAGTTGTGTCCTAGGATACAAAAAGATTCTCGGGCAAGAATATGGAGAGAGTGAGTGACTACATCCCAACTAAGGGGAATGACACTCATTATCAGATTTCTATGTTTGATGGTGAGTCACTTTACAGTTGATTTGAATAAGCATTTATGCTCTTGTAGAGCATGACAACTCACAGTATTCCATGCACTCATGGTGTATGTGCAATACTTAGACAAAATCTAGACCACTGTGGCCTTTGTAAATTCTTGCTACACCGTTGAGACTTACCTCAAAACATACGAGCTGCCTATTTATGGTATAAGTCATGATCAATTGTGGGAGATTCCTCCCGATCAAAAAAAAAAAAATTGTGAGGAGATTCCTTGTACATACCTCCATTACCTCTACATTGTTGAGACTTACCTCAACACATACGAGGTCTATTTTGTTTATTATTAGTAACTTAATTGTCTATGTATTAATCATTTATAGGTAGTGATTCGACCTCTAAGGATTGTAAATTAGGAATTGATGGATGAGGATATCAATCCAGAGGGTAACATTGGTACTAAACAGAGTGCCATCACAAGTGAAGCATGGATTCAACCAAATTAAAGCACCGGTGCAAGGTCCCTCAATGCAACAACAATTGGAGTTGGGGCAACCTCAAGCATCAAGGGTTCGAATGACGAAGCCGCCAAGGTTGGGAGAAGGACATTTCACAAGAACTCATTTCATGCCACCACAAAAGATGGACAAGACCCTTATTCCCCTATTTATGTGGATGGTGTTCGAAATACATGAACCTATCATCTCAAACTAGTGGTTCAGATAGGAATGGCAAGGGAAAGAAAAGAAGTGATGTAGTATTTTGAACTTTTTGAATCTATTTTGAAAAGGCGAATAACATGAGTGGTGAACATGTATTTTTGATCTCCCGATGTCATGTATTTTGCTTATTTGGAAGCACTTTGAAAAACAAAATATTTTGTCTTTTGTTGGTGAAACTTGTGAATTTGAAGGAGTATTTGATGGTGATTTTAGGATATATGAAATGTATGATATTGCCTTTCAAAGTGAAGTATTTTCTTGTTACAGTTTCGTGATCAAACTTTGCATTTTCTGGATACATGAAATATATGGAATTGCTTGTTTTTTCAAATTCATTTCCCTATTTTTGCAACCTTAAATTTCCACTTATTTTTCCATCCCCTATTTTATACAGATTGCAAGAGCAACGATTTACCTTAAAAAATTGCATTAATTTCATCCAAATCCAGCAAAAGTACTACCAAATTATATTGATTAACATTACATTTAAAAATAAATTGATATTTTAAGCATATCTTTAACCTATCATCCTAAAGTTCTTGCTAGAACCATCACCAACAAAAGTTCTTGATATCTTGCACAAAATCATCCAACATGCAAAAATTACAAATGAGAATTTCAAAAATATTTTGAATACTTTGTTTGAGATGTTGGCGCCTTCTCCTTATTAATCTTCAGCAGCAAGTTGAGCAAAATATTCTCTTGCTTTAATTCTTTATTTTCTTCCTTCAATCTACCATTTGCATCTTGCAAAATTCTTGTGATTTCCCTCAACTTCTCTCGAAATAGATTCGAGATTACTATTCTCTCGCCTTCAATTCATTGATTTTCTTCAATAAATCAGGAATTATTTGTTTAGCTCTATCGCATTCACCGGAGGATCACCCAAATAAAAAAATAAAAAAAAATAAACAAAAATATCGCACAAATTTAGGTACTCCCATAAACGCCTCTAAACAACCATAAAATTAAAAATACTAATAATCCCATGAACGTATCGGGTACTTTTCACAAGAAAAATCTTCACCCGACATTCTCGCTCTTTCGGCTAGTCGCCGCAATGACATTTCTCTCGAGCTTTCACTACAATCCTCTGAACTTGAGCTTCCACTACAAACGTAGAGCTTCAATATCTTTTGGGGAGATATAATTAGCAATTAGGGTTCTTATTTTGTTGGGGGTGGGGGAGAGACTTTACACGCATGTCTTTAATTGAAGAAATTAATTCTAGAAAAAGCGATTTAATGGAAGAGGAAAAAAATATTTTTAATAGAGCAATTATGTGATGTGGAATTAATTATAAAAATTTAATTGACACATGGAGGCGAAATACCACGCAAGCGTCCACGTCTTCAATTCCACCGAATTCCCCCAAATTGAAGACTCACATGCATGACACATGCCAAAAACGATACCGTTTTGGTGTCTCCGGTGAAAGTTGGGCGTAATTTGAGCAATTAAAAATTATTGGACTAAATTGAAATTTTTAACTAAAGTGTGACCATTTGCGAAAATGGTGATAGTTATGGGACGAAAAAAGTTTTAAACTCATGAGGACTGTTCTTTAAAACCGATTGAACGTGCCATGAGACCGGTTCAATTATCTCCAAAAATCGTTTTTGAGGTTGAACCGAGAAAACCGGTCGAATTGGGAAAGCCGCCAAAATCGGAGAAAAAAATCGGTTGAACCGGTCAAATCAAATTTTATTTTAATTTTTCTTATTATTTATTATAGTTTAGACAATAATATATCTTTATTCCCTTTTATTAAATATTTTAATTATTAAATTTATTAAACAAGTCTCTAAATTTCTAAAATTGTCTATTATGTATGCCTATTCAATTCTCTCTCATTTAAATATTTTTAGCAATTTTTTAATTTTAATATTCTAAAATTATATTGTGTTGTCTATGATTTTATTATGTTTATATTAACTAGTATATTACCGTGCATTCGCACGGTGTGTACATAAGTATTTCACCCATGCATTCTTCCTTTTTCCATACGTAGAGTCGATCGTGATTTTTTTATTATTTTTTTCTAAAATTTAATCCCTATTTGATTTTTTTTTTTGCAATTTCATTGTTTTCTTGATACAAATATTTGAAAATTTGGTTCGAATATTTTTAAAAATATTTTGAAAAAAATCTGAAATTTTACTGAAATTAGTGTCCAATTTATTTTTTTTTCCGAAAAGGTTGGTAATCTTAATGAAAATTGGATCATTGCATTTGTTTTGATTCTTCATCGACTTTAAGTATATATTTCTTAATTGATTTTAAGCTAAAATGTTCTTATCTCAGGCATACTACAATTAATTGAACCAACTACTTTTTCCTTAATTCATATTCTAGTTGTCGATATTGTGATAATAGTGTGAAGTCTACCCGATGGATCTGTTTCATCTCTCTTGGGGAAATTCGTGGAATCTATAAGTGATTCGCTACATATGATATTATATGAACAAATAATATATAGTGCATTTACTTTCAATATATAATTTGTTTATTCTTTCGTGCACCGCATGCCTCCCTTCCCCCTTCCTCCTCCTCCCTCTCCCACCGCCACCACTTCCCTTCCCTCTCTTGCGCCGCTCTCCCGATCTCGCCTCTATCTCTTTACGTTGTTCCCCACCGCCCCTTTATGCCGCTTCCCATTTCCCCCTCACGCTCGCTCCTTTCGCGCCGTGCCACCACATTGCAGATTTTCGTTGCGCTACCGCTCCACCAAGTTCGAATATCTCTCTCCTTTTCTCTCAATTCTCATCCTCCCATCTCTATTCCCAATCTGCTTCAACAATGCATGCTTGATTTTTTTGGTTTTTATCAAAATTTATTTTCGATTACCCGATGTAATATTTACATTTTTACTAAATTATTTAGTTTTTCTAAAAAAATTCAAATTTTTGGATATTTTCGAAAGAAAAATCGAACATATTTAAGTTTTTTTTTTTTTTGGAATTTTTCAGTTTTTTTCCGAAAAAAATTGAACATATCTAATTTTGATGTTTTGTTTTAAAAATTTTGAATTAATTCGAAAAAATCGAACAAATCTGAAATAATTCTATGTCGATGGTGATTCACAATAGTGACTCAGAAAGTTGTGGGTGTATAGATTAAGATTTTGAGTTTATTAAATTTATTTAAATTGAAAAAGGACAATATTATATTTTCACATGTTAATATGAGATCAAAAATTTTATTTTAGGGATCAATATTTAGGTTGAGTCTTAATTTAGTCATGAATTTTGAAGTGTCTCAAATTAGGGTTTAATTTTTATTATTTTCTCAATTTAAGATCTAATTTTTCATTTTTGTGTCAATTCAAGACCCGATCAATTTGTCTTCATTTTTTTTTAATACTCAAAGTATAATAACTTTCTTTTCAATTAATTTTTTAAATATAATATATTAAATTAAAAATTATAATTTTTATTTGACACTTGTTGATTTATTCAAAAATGAAATTTTAAATATTTTTAATAATTAATTTAAGTGATGAACATGAGTATTTATAATAAATGAAGTATGAACAATATAAAAAAATTTAAAATATAAAAATATATAAAATGTATTTTAAAATGTAGATAAAATATATATATATATATAATACAAATAATTATTTATAAAAAAATTAGTGGTGTATGATTAGAAATAAAAAAAAAAAAAAGAATTTTGAACCTTGAATTGAGACTTAATGAATAAAATTGAATCTTAAATTGAGAAAAAAATAAAATTTAAATTCTCATTTAAGACATTTCAAAATTCAAGACCTAAATTGACATTCAACTTAAAAATTAAGCCATAATATTGAAATTCTTCCAATAAAAATTATTGGTGTGTTAATAAAAATATGTGCGCAGATAATCTGGGCCATTTTTTTAAAAAGCCCATGCGTGTCCATGCTGCCCATCCCATCCATGGAATGTACAAAAATGAGGGCTAACTGTGCGCGAACTTTGAAGGTAAGTCTTCGTCGTCTTCTTCTCTTTCTGCATGTGTCTGTGATATCTTGTTTGTGTTTCTACAAAAATTAAGGCCAGGTTATTGGCACTTTTTCCAGCGCCGCCGTCGTTGTTTTCGTTCTAGCGCCGCCCTTGCCTTCCTTTTTTTTTTGGATCGGTACCGCCCTTGCCTTCTGCCAAAGCATTTCCACACTTGAACATGGAGGCCCAAATTACATATAGGCCCATTATAGTCATTGCTGGGCTGATTTAGTACTCTCCCATATAAGCCTCATATCCTTGGGGAACCCAACTCCATTTCTGCAGCATTAGTGCCGCCGCCGCCGCTGCCGCTGCAGCCACCGTACAGGTGTCACTCCACCGGACCAATGCAATCCGTAAGTTTTGCAAAATAATTTTCTGCCTTCAGACTATGAATTCTTATTGTAACTCCTTTTTCCGTATTAATTTTCCCAGCTTATATTACCTGCTCAAGAATCCCATTTTCTTCTCCGAATTTTGAACGGAAGTGTACATACGCTCGAATCAATAAAGGACCAGATTCACCTTTACTTTACGCAACTTCTTGATTTTAAATCCAATTTCGATCTAATTGAATCCAGGTAAGGTGCATTTTCATGATTTATTGGTACTACTCATTTTTAATGTAACTGGTTTAAATGGACAAATTGTTTTCATGTTTCATGGCGAATTAGGAGTGTAAGTAGCGATCGAAATGAGAAGGAATTTTCGGATGGACCAGGGGAGCCGAGGGCCGCAGTTTTCAACGCATTGGATACAATGTTAAAGGGTAGTTTGGATCGATTAAAAACTATGAGGTTCGTTTGTTTGTTCATTTTTAGTGGTTTTCGTTATTATTTGAATTGTGTTGCCAGTGTTGACTTTAAATCTTTGTTTTGTACGAATTGCAGCTCATTCTTTTGTTCTATCAATTTGTTCATCATTTAAGCTAATGGAATACTTATAGATTACCTTAAAATGGCCTTATTCAACACGTCCTTCGTGAAATTTAGATATCGTCAACTCAAGATGGTTTGTGTAAATTGGTATGTGAAGATATTGCATGAATATTGCTTAAGAATTTGAAACTGTTGGAGCTGTTTCTAATATTGATAATATCTGATTGATGTTTATTGCATCTGTTTTTAAATCCCAATATTGCAGGGAAAACATAGTTTGGGTGCATAGTCGTGGTAATGTCGTCTCAGAAAATGTGTTTCAGAGTGATATAAGTATGATAAGAGCTTTGTGTCATGAAGGTAAGTTGGGAACAGCTTTGTGGCTATGGAGGACAGAGGTCGAACAGCTTAGAATTCCTGATGTCATCACTCACAATTATCTTTTAAATGCACTTTGCAAGAGTGGTGACATGGGGATGGCTGAGTGGTTTGTTGAGGAGATGTTCCACCGGGGTCCACCTCCTACTTGTGCTACCTACAACACTTTATTGAATGGTTATTGCCTTGTTGATGACATGGACAAAGCTCTCGACGTTTTTTGTACCATGGCTTACTGTGGGATAAGGCCAAACAGAGTCTCATGCAATATTCTTGTACATGCCCTCTGCCAAAAGGGCTTATTGTCGAGTGCAAGAAATCTGCTTGAGAAAATATTGGATGATAGTAATGATAGGAAACTTCAAATTTAATCACTTCGACTATACTTATGGACAGTCATTTCAAGTCTGGAGACATGGATGGAGCTCACACTTGTTGGAATGACTTAATATTGAAGGGTATAAAATTGGATATTGTTGCATATAATGTTATTATTCATGGATACTCTCTGTGTGGGGACATAAATCTTGCCTATAAGTCTTTGTGTGAAATGTTTAAACGAGGTCACAATCCCGATATTTTTACATATAATACTCTCATTAGCAGTCTTTGCAAGTCTGGCAGTATTGACGAGGTTTGTTATGTTTTCAGTCTCATGTCAAGGATGTGTGTTCCTCCCAATGAAATCACATACAAAATTGTTATTCAAGGTTTGTGTATTTGTGGGGATGTATTTAGAGCAAATTATTTTCTTTCCCAAATGCTGGAGAACTCAATTATACCTAAACCTATCATTTGGAATGTCATGATTGATGCCTATGGGAAATGTGGACAAATGCAAGAGGCATTGTTGGTGAAAAGTAAAATGATCGCATTTGGTGTTCTGCCTAATGTTTACACATATAATTCCCTGATTCATGCACAGATTAGAGATGGAAGTTTAGATAAGGCTCACTATCTGAAGAGACAGATGCTCTTAAATGGTCTTTTCCCTGATTCAGTCACTTACAATTTGTTGATTGGGGCTGCATGTGATCTTGGCGACATAACTTATGCCCTTCTGCTACACAATGAAATGCTGAGGGAGGGTACGAGCCAAATATAATAACTTATACTGAATTAATTAAGTGTTACTGCATGAGAAACAAAATGAAGGAGGCTGAAGAGCTCTTTTTCAAGATACTGGCTTCAAATTTATCATTTGACCACGTGCCATTTATAATTCTCATGAAGAAATGCTTCAAGCTAGGAGCTAGATAAAGTGTTTGAACTTTATCAAATCTGGTTAAGGGGACTTTGAGATGTCTATGACTGAAAATCAATGTGGCAACATATTGCACAATGATCACGTTTTCCTAAGATGGAGCTTTTTTCTGGGTGGTGCAGCAGGGATCTGCTCGTGGACGATGTGGAGGTATTAATTTTCATCGTGGTTCAATTTTTACTTCTAAACCTACGATTTGTTTTTGCTCTCTTTCATTTGAGGGCTTGTTCTTTATCTCTTTTATGCTCTCTTTTGCTTCATTAAAATTTAAAATACTCTACACTGATGCCCATGAAAATGAACTTTAGTAGTGTCTTAATTGGATTGTATTTAAATTTATTTTTCCGATCAATTTAGGACAAGGGGAATCTCCACCCAATTGCTACGCAATTCCCATAAGCAAGAAGAATTTGAGAATGTAATGAGGCGGTTTCACAAAATCTCCGTATGGCTTGGGGTGACTTTCGACATTTCGTCAGAAGTAATCCTACTCCATTGATGTTTTTGATCCAGTGTATCATGCGTACCATACAAATATACTCCCTTTTTGTATTCTGATCACAAGAGTGCTGAAAGTGACAGTTCAGCCTAAATCTCCGAGTAAGTCTTTTCGAAGAATTCCAATTTGCAAAATCATTCCCTGAAAATCTTTTGAAACATGCAACAAGTTCTATTCAGTTTTATGACTAACCTTTTGATTAATGAACTGAATATTGATAGGGCACTCTGATATGTAACTATCATGGCAAATATGTCATTATGCAACTTCACCTGAGTTTTTTATTTTGTTTGTTCGTTATTTTCATTTGTCAGGTACAGGTTGAGGAATTAGCTTTGATGCAGTTCTGTCTGTTAGTTAAGCAAAACACTGTGCAAGTGCTCGATGAATGGTAATCGGGGCTCTAACTCCCCCTCCCCCTTTCCTTTCTTAATCTCTAAAAACGCTTGCAATTGCATCACATTTTGAAATTCTTCTCCTGACCCTGATATTCAGAAGCAAAGATTGAACAATGTTCATCATCTATGCAATCCACATTGATGTTCCAAATCTAGTCCAAGTCTCAAAGCTTGTGGATCCACTTCCAGATTGTCGAAATAGCTACAGTTACATCGTTCATTGTTCATTCAATTGGGTCTCCAAATGGCAACTGGCGTGCTGTCGGCAGCTATGGTTCTGAATCAATAAGACGGGTAGGCGTTTTCCAAGGTTTGATGAATCACACCCTAATTACGATAGCTTTCAGACAACATAAATTTGAGAGATTGACTTTTGTTCTGATAATGTCGAAAATTTATTGAACATCTTAGATTTATATAGACATGATTAGGATAATGTACATATTATGTAGAAAATTTGCTTGTATATTTAAGATTGCATTGCAACGAAATTTATAAAATAACTACAGCTTTACGTGGGAAGTAGAGATGTTAAAAGGGCAGCGGGCAGCCCGTTTAGCCCTGAAAAATGAAGGGTTAGGGGCAGGGTTTAATGGCCCGTTTAAAACCGGGCCTTTTTGGCACGGACCGGTTAGCCCGTGGGCTAAAAGGGCCAGCCGCTGGTTTTCGGGCTGGCCCGTCAGCCCGTTTATTATTATTTTTATTTTTTTAATTTACTAACATCATACCTATTAATTATTTAATAAGAGAAAAATTGGAGATGAAAATTCTTAAAGGTAAAAGTTAATAAAGTACAAAATGTTACTAAAAGGGTTTTAGATATTTCAAGAAAAAAAAGAATAGAATGTTCGCAAATAAGTTGAGTTTATTTCGACGATTTTTTTCCTGAAATGTAAAATGCATTTGACAATCTATTTTGTTGTAATTCCTTATTGTTTAACTATTTTGATGTATTTCTAATGAATTTATGAACAATATTTATGTTTTAAGTTTGTATTATGTTATATTATAATTATAATTTAAGATTTTATATTAAAAATTAATTTTTTTCTTCTGAGCCCGTTAGTAGACCGTTTAGCCTGTAGCCCGCTAGGGTTAGGGTTAGGTTCCAACAAATTGTTGGCCCGCTAAGAGTGAACCGTAAGGTTCGAACCGTTAGCCACGTGACCATGTAGAGCTGGCCCTAATGGGTTAGGGCCAGTCCGTTTAACACCTCTAGTGGGGAGTATGAAATATGTTGATGACTTTTTTTGTAAATAGTTTAAAATTGTACGAAAGTCTTGTGCGACACAAATTTCATTTTATGTGACGGAACTTCAATTAATAATTTTGATTATTGATCCATTTGATTTTATCTCAAGACATATTATTCCTATCAGAAGATGAAATTTGTGAGAAAATCTTGCATTAATTTTGGGGAAATAGTTGGGAATAGGGTGCAAATGAATCGAGTCTAGTAATGTCGACTAGATTGCAATATTCGAAACTTGACTCGAACTAGCTCGAGCTCGACTCGTCCAAAAACTCGATAAACTCGAGCTCGGCTCAACTCAACTCAACTCAACTCGACTCGATAGCATGTACTACATTTATGTATTTAGAATATAAATATATATAATTAAAATAATATAAATGGTAAAATAGTAAATATCGTGATACATTCGCGAGCCTTTTGAGTGTACTTATGAACTCGAAATCAATAACTACCGAAGTAGCTTGAATTTGACTCAATTAAAATTAAGTCAATTTTGATCTTTTTCGAGTTGAGTCACGAGTAATTCGCGAGGTGGCTCGATTCGCTATACCCTTGGTTAGGAAATTAGAAATCAATTTGAGAACCTTTGAAAAGTTGCACTTGTGAAACGAAGGGGTGAAATAGTTCGAAAGAATTCAAAGATAACATTTTAAATTTATTTTTAATTTCATAAAAATATAGCTAAAACATTGAAATGAATTTAAAATTCTGGATTTAAGTTTTTACCTAAGTAAATTAGGCAAAGTTGTATGTATGTTATATTGCACAGTTATGGGGGTGCAAGTGTGGAAGCAATATCTTATGGGTACAAAGATACGATTTTTTTAAAAATTGGGTGAGATTCTTAAAAAATATGTCTATTTATTTATATTTTATTATGTATAAACATATATATTTTAAAAATTCATAAACTAAATATATGTAATTCACAATTTCTCTCAATCAAAATTTAAACATACCTAATAATTTAATCTAATTAAGTAACATAACAACAATTTAATTTTTATTCGTCCAATACGTAAGTCATAATAGTTAATTTAGTCTAAAATGATGTCGATTTAAGTTAAATTACATAATAAATTTCAATTGAAATAATATTATTGCTTAATCGAATGCCTCAGTCTAATCACCAAGTTGGATTTGTCCATCAATCGAAATTCGCGATGGAGTCGCCACGTGACAATCGGATATGCAACGGACTCGCTTTGTGAATCTCACCCTTTTTAAGGGCGGGTGCGAATCCGCTACCGCATTATATTATTTTTAAAAGAATATGTGCATCATAGGTTGTGTGTGAACTAGTTTCATTGTGAAATCAATTTGAAGTGTATTAATTATTTATTATAAATTATTAATTGTAAATCAAATTTTCAATAGAACATATTCACACAAATTAATGTATTTGATTATTATTCTCAAATCAATTTTTTAAATTCAGATTTAAATGAATAAAGCCATACACAATCTTAAATTCTCGCTTCATCTAAAGATTTTTTATTTTTTGTTTGGCAATATCTCCATGTAAAGATTGAGAATGGAATATTAAAAGATATAGAAAAAAAGGCCAAATTCGGGTAGGTCCACAACCCATATTGGGACCCGATTCCATAAGCCCTTATTCTCTCTCCTCTCCTCTTTGTCTTCCTCTGTCAACCAAACACGCCATTATCTCTACTACACCTACCTACTCTACCCCCAACATGGCATCATACATACCCAATTCGTTTTTCCCTCACTTTAATTTCTCGACACTTTTTTTTAATGTTTATTTCGCAATACATATTTTTAAAATGAAAAATTTTTCTTCTTTCAAAAATAAAAATAAAAATTTTCTATAAATTTTATTCTTATAATATTTTATTTTTTTCATTCACATTAACACATAATCTATTGTTCCTCTTACGAGAGTTTTTATGGAACTAATAAAGTATATTTTATTCTAATCGGTAATAACACACGAATGATAATTTTTTATATACATAAGTTACATCGTGTAATTAATGTATATTTTTAAATAATATTAGTTGTTTTAATTGAATAATATTCTCTCCGTCTCATACTAGATGATATATTTGCCGAAAATGCCAGTCTTAAACTCAATTATACATTTTCTAAAAAGAAATAAAGCAACATAATCATCTTCATATATATCCTCTAAGCACCTAAAAATTACACACAATGTCATTACTTTATCAACACTAACCAAAATTTAATTATTTTAATAAAAGTAAAATGGACTCTTTATTTCATTTAATACAAATAAATAATTCCTACCTTAATAACCGTGCAAATAGTAAATGTATCGTTGAGTACGGGAGGGAGGGAGTATTAATTAGAGCCGGCAATTTAGGCCCGGCCCGCCCGCATATTTACCTAGGTGGGCCAGGATAATTATAGGCCCGAAAAAATCGGTCCATTTTGACCGGCCCATTTGGCCCGACGAGTGCGGGCGGCCCGTTGGCCCGTGATTTTTTTAAAAATTTTTTTTTTTAGTTTTTTTCATATTTCAAAGTATAAATAAATCGGTGTTAATATATGAAATCGGTATTAAGTTAGTAACTAATAATTATAATTTATAATTAATAATTTATATGAGAATGTGTTGTTTGGTTAATATGGAAGACATGAAATGCAATCATATTTCGTGGCGAATGCAGATTGTGAGAGAGAAAATTATGAAAAATCTTTATTCATCTAAATTTGTTAGTGGCATTTGATAGACTAACATATATATTCTATATAAATTGGATTTGACCTCACGAATATCTCTTGCCGGACCATTTTAGTTTAATAAAATTTTCAACTTTTGATCAAAAAATTTTATAATTTATAATATTTTCAAATTATGAAAGTGAACCCTATCACATCAACATTCAATTGAGTCATTGATACTTTTATTTGGACTTGTGAATTTTAATGAACTAATATTATGAGCTTATGAATTATAATAGTTTATGTATTTCACATTAACTTATTTTATATTCTTTTTGTATAGATTTATTAGTAATGTGTAAGTGATAATTAAACTTATTTTTTTATAAATAAACATTATATGATCACTATTTTAATACAATTGTTATATATAATTTTTTTGTAAATTAAAAAAAGCAACGGGCCGGGCTGGCCCGATAGCCCGGTGGCTCATACAGGGGCAGTGGGCCTCTATTTTGTAGGTCCGATCAAATTTCGGCCCGGCCCGGCCCGAAAATTTCGTTTGGCCCGGTGGTGGGCCGGCCCAGCCCGCCCGATTTGCCACCTCTAGTATTAATTATTTCTACCGAACAATATTTATTGGTTAATATTAGTTTTTATTATTAAATAATATTAGTTGTTTCTATTAATCACATCAATTATGAATCATTTGGACGGTGTAATAGTACACACATATATCTCTCCAAGTTTATTATGTAAAATTAATAATAGATTGGATCTCATATGAGGTACCTAATACATACATTCACCTCAATAGAAAATAGTAATATCATACAAACTAAAAATAAAAGATACCAATAAAATTAAATGAAGGTATAGTAACAAAATTTGAATGTATACATCCCCCAATTTACCAGAGACAACTCATGATAATATTGATGTGGATACATGTTCACTTTACTTCTCCTTAATTACAAATACAATGCACATGTTACTATTAGCAATCAATACTATAGCTGACTATAGAACAATCAAGTCAACTATCGAACCACTGGAAAATATTAGAATGATTAAAGTAATATAATAATTCAAAATTAAATTAATTACATCCTCGTAATGGGGAGATAATTTCATAAATAGTTTTGTAACTTTGATCGAATTCATATTTGATCGCTTTTTCTTTTTATTTTATCAATTGTAATCCTTTTGATATCAAAATAGGTCTTTTTAGCCGGATAATTCAATTTTTAGCTGAAAAAATTACCGAAAAATGACCGAAAATTTGTTATAGCATATAGAATGATACGAAAATGTACTAAAATGACGGGCTCGACAAGAGAAAAAGAAATTTATAGGCCTCGACCCTCCCCTCATAGTAAAACACTTGAAATTAGTGATGAAAATTTAAAAATTTACGATTTTAAAATTGCAATACGAGGAAGGTGTAATCTAAATTTGAAATTAATTGAGGATTTTGCTTCTTGGATGAGTGACGATTCAAATGAGAATTAATACGACTGTCGACGTGATAAGAATACAAAATTAGGGCAAATTTCTAGCAAAAATTGAAATTTTCCTGTGAAAATAACTAAAATTGAGACCAAAATAATCAAAATTAATAAAATAAAAAAGGGACTAAAATCGAATTCAAGTAAAAATATATGACTGTTTGTGATTTTTCTCTCCTAATGGGTAAATCATCATACACAAATACATGTAGAATTATAAATGCAAATGTTAATATACCTTGAAATGACCAATTTTACTTTGATAGTTTGTATATAACACTCAACGTTACTTTAATAGGACAATTCATTTATACTTCAAACCAGGCGGAACTACTAGCCACTTGGCTCCTTAATTTAGTGGGAGACTCGGGTTCGATTCCCTTTAAAATGAATTATGGAATTGTAAGGTGACTTGGAGAAATTTAGGAGTGTTTGGGTATTTGGTGAACTAACTACTAACAACTAGCCTTTACCGATAAAAAAAAAAATCATTTATACTTCAAATGTAATTTAAATAACTTTAAAATATAATAACAAAAACTTATACTAAATATATAAAGAAAATTTTTACACCAAGAGACTATTACTATATTTGTCTTTTATTTAATAAATTACCTATTAATTAATATAATTAATATCAATTAATATATACATTAGAAAAATAAATGAGAAATATTTTAAAGACTTTTCATTTGGAAATTTAAATCTTTTAATCTTTTATTATTTTAATTAATTAAATTGTCATGTATATATAGATACACATATTTAATTTTCTTAATTTCACACCTAAGTAATTTAGTTGCACGATTTGTTCGTTTAAATTAAGTATGTTGGGGTATGCTCGTAAAAGTTTGTGTGTTTGTTGACTTTGCATGATTTGTTGATGTTGGTCCCACTTAGTTGAGTAGATTAGACAAAACTCGAACTAGCCTTCTAGGAAAAATCTAGAAGGGGGTTGAATAGATTTTGATTTTATAAATCTTTCAAAACTTATTCAAAATACCCGAGTTATAAAACGGAATTAAATTTTAAACTCAACTTTATATGGATCAAAAGCACACCGATATTTAGTCTAACTTGAATTCGAAACTAAACTTTGATTATGAACAGAAATCGATATGAACAAATAAGTAAATGAAAACAAGAAAGAACACGGTAGTTTATAGTGGTTCGGATCAAAGCGATCCTACGTCCACTCTCCTCCTTCAACTTGAAGAAGGGTCTTCACTTACTATCTTCCTTCCTTCTTGCTTACTTACTTACAATCGTGAATCTTCAAACTTATAACAATTTCTTCCAATTTTCGTATATCAATGGCTTGAAGATGTTACGTGAAAAGTGTTCTACAAACACTAAAACTAGAAACGTATAGAACGTTTGTGTGTGGTTACAATATTTGAAATCGTGCGTATAGAATGTGCATGAATAGTCATGTAGTTGCAAAAATTCAAAAAGTAATTATATTCTAATTTCAATCCCTATTTATAGAGATCTTCATTGGTAGTTGTAACTTCCTTGTGAATTCTGTTCTAGTTGGTTATAACGGTGTAACTGAAACTTGTAACTTCTTCTTGATTAGTTATAACTTCTTGATACTTGTGTAAAATTCTCTAACACTTCATCGTCTGCCTTTCGACTTACTCGTCTTCGTCTTCGTTCTATGTCTTGATTATTGTTTATCGTTCTAGACCTCATCATCTCTTTCACGCTGTCCTTGTCGACTTCTTGTCCTTATCTCGCTTTCTTGTCCTCGTCGATATCTAGTCCTTATCGATTTCTTCAACTATCCTTATCTATCATTTGTACATAACTCTATTTACATACTAATACTTACTTCACTGTATATACAAGATACTCATTTGGTCATCCTATTTTACATTTTAACTCATCAAAACTAATTACAGCCTTTCTTCCTAACAATTTCCCCCTTTTTGATGATGTTAAAACACACCAAGAAAAGTGTTAGTATTCTTAGAAGATAAGAATATTACAAAGTATACAACTAAGTCACTTAGTCGGATAATCGATTATTACACTTTATAGTCGGATAATCGGAGCAACAAGATTAATCATAATTGAAGTCGGATAATCAAGTAAACATAAAGAATAAGATCGTAATGTTTGAGATGATTTAGTGTTATGAATTTATAAGCTAGTTATTTATACCAAGAATTAGTTAGTCATTTTGAAAGTAAAACAAGTTAGTTAAACAACCAAGTTTATGAGAGTAGTTCAACCAGTATTCACATATATTAAAAAAACTTGCAGATTTTTCCACATTCATTAAGGCAGGATAATCGGATGAGTAGTATGAGATAGACTTAATCGTACCACTGTCTTCTTACGGAATAGTCATCCGATCGAAGACACGCTTCTTCGACTCAATGTCTCCTCCTCCTTGACTAGATCGGTCATCGTCTCGGCTTGGATCGGATTCTGCTTCACCTTTTCCCTATCCAGACGACCATCTTGTGTGAGTGGAGCAGACATTGTTGAATATGGTGGTGCGACTATGTCCACATTGAACTCCATATCTCTGAGGTCGATTAAGTATTGATAGAAGTTGGGATCCTTCACCTCTAGCCATTCGTGGAATGTTAAACATGAAACAGAAAATCCATTCCCTTCCTAAGCTCTCCACATGGCTTGTTGATCCATGGGAAGAATTTCCTTGGGCACGCTGGTCTGCTCGATGAAATGGGCGAACAACCTCTTCTCCTTCTTTATTTTTCGACCTCTCGAACCCACTTCCTCGTCTTCCCGTCATAAGTTTTACCACCGCCTTCTCCTGCTCCCTCCTTCTTTTCGTATCCCTTCTCTTATATTTCTCCTTCTTTTCCCTCCTCCTCTTGAGAATTCTCTCATCCTCTTCTATCTCAGATCGGGTCTTTTAAGGTTGGCTTGAAACCTTAGCTTTCCCAAATGCTTTGGATGAGGATGAGGGAGATTTGATTGAAAGAACGGGGACAGATCAGCGAAGTGGCAATTTCTTCGAGATTCGTGCTCGAGTTCGACTCGGTGGATTCAGATCGTCTTCGACCTTCTTTTCGCCTCCTCAACACTCTTTGAGACTTCTCATCCGCCGCCTTCTTCCTTTCTTCTTCGCTTTAATGCCTCTTCGACAACTCCTCTAATCGAGATTTAAAGTCGCAGCTGATCCTCTTGTAACTCCACTCTTTTCTTGAGCTCACTATCTTCCCCTTTTGACATCAAGAAATCGGGTGTTGCGAGATAGTGGCTACTTGCTCGATCCGGCCCATGAGTTCTTGCCTTACCAATCCAGTCTTTTGATCCAACCGATCATATCTTTTCTTTTCGAGCGACCTCAACATGTCTAAACTCTCCTTCCGGATACTCTTTGAGGATTTTTGTCTGTCTGTCCTTTTCCATTGCCAAGCTCATCTTAAGGACTTGTGAAAAAGATCCTTCCTTTTCCAACCACGACTCTTTAACTTGCTCCTCAATCGAGTCTCCGATTTCGGAGTAAGCATTCAAGACATGTTGTCGGACCCATTCTCCTTGAGCTTTTACCTCCTCAAAGAATCTGCCGCTTTACCTTGACCATGTTTTCCTCATGTCTGATTTTCAAGAAGTAGAGGTCGATCTTGGTCTTCTCGTGAACTGCAGCCTCTACATTCTCCTTGATTGAAGAAGTGATAATTCTTGGGACCAGACGCAGAGCATTCAGACTAGCTTGCTTTAGATTGAACACTTCTTCCTTCAAAGTGTGTTGAACTCGGATACGCACGAGATGTGGAGGGCAAGGCAGTCTCTGAGATGGAGAAGATAGAGTTAAATCTATCTCTTCAATTGGAATATCAGCTACCACCGCGGCCGGAGGAGAATCTCGCCCAATGTATTGATGTTGTTGGCACTTCCGATTCTACCTCACTGGAACTTGCCCTGTCTCGCTCTATTTGTGCCTCCTCGGTTGTATCCATCTTAGTGGCTCATCGGCCTTCACCAATCATTCCCTCGTGCTCCTCCATCTCATCTCCTTTCTCGCCATTACTTCCTCTTTTTCTTGCTCCTTCTCCTTCACCTCACCTGATTTCTCTACTTCCTCCGGTGCCTCATCTCCGAGATACACTCTTTGAAGAATGTAGTCGAAAAATGTATTCTCGATTAGGATGTCTTGGAAGGACTTGAGTTTTGCCTTTTTGAGTACCTCCTTTTCCCAGATGGATAGGTTGTTTCCCCGCTTCTGCTATTAGGATAGTTGTTTCTTCAAATGAGCCTAATCTGAGTCTTCTTAGTAGATATACATCAACCGGTTCTTTAAGAAGCTCGAGGCTCGTCTGCAAGGGCTGATTCCTTTCGAGGAGGAATTTATTTCCAAGAATCCTTAGGGAGGTTTCGGTTGGACCCATTACACCGGATGGGTTAGGGAGATTAAGAAATAGGTTTGGTTCGGATGATGTAGAGGGTAGGAAAGAAAATGGATCATATGTAGGTTGGGTTTGGATTGGACCTATGGGAGTGGACCGTTTTAGAGGCTCGGAGGCGGCGGTTTTACCTGCCTCTTCATTGCCGAGGTTGGGGTTGGGGTACTTCATCCTCGGATGAGGAAGATGAAGATGGAGCTTGCTCCTTGTCTTGGTCATCTCCGGATGAGACTTCGACCCTTTCTCCTTGACTTGAGCTTTTTGCGGCCTCGGTGAGGCACTTCCCCCTCGAGAAGGCTGTCTCTGTCTCCTCATCTTTAGCTTCCTCCGTCTCGGCAGATGAGGATTCGTCCTCCAATACTGTCTTAACCTCCTTTGGCATGGCTTTTGAAGCCTTCTTTCTTTGTCTTTGGAGGTGGAGCTGGAGCCTCTCCGTCCCCCTCGAGTCCGATGGTCCAAAGATCTTCTCATCTTTGACCAAAAGCCCTTCGCTTCGTATACTTTTTCACTCCTTCCTTCCAGTCCAGATTATGTCTCCTAGCTTATGTTCAAGTATGATGGTGATTCTGGCCATACTTGTGATCTTGGTCAAGGACCATCTCATCAACTCCGATGACACCGGGGTTTTGATAAATTTCTTTCTTTCCTCCATCAGCCTCGAATACACCATCCTTGCCCAATTGATTTACGCCCCATTAATTATAGCTAGGGGTGTGCATTTGGTCGGTTCGGGCCTATTTTGGACCGAACCGAATAGACCAAAATTTTAAAAATCTCCCGAAAACCGAACCGAATATTTTAGGGACCGAACCGAATAGTCCGAACTAATTCGGTTCGGTTATTTCGTAATTCAGGCAAAATCCAATATAAGTGATAAACCATAAAATTGAGAAAAAAATACATTCAATACCAATATTTAAAGGAATACAATACCAAATAAAATTTAAGAGTTCAATACCAAATATGTGTGTGTTGTTTCTCATCGTATACCATTAAGGGTAATGCGTTTGTGCCTTTTTACTCGATATAGAATATTGAAGAAGATCAAAAGGATCCCTTAGGGATATATCCAATTCCCTAAAGAAGATGAAGAAAAGAAACAAAAAATCGAAAGAAATAAGGGCCAAAACTCTCGCAGAAGAAAGCATCTAAACAAGCTAAGGATTATTGTAATGAAGCTTGCTTTTCTCAAAGGCACCGACCATCTGGGTGCAAGGCGCAACGGTGGCGCAAGCGGCGACTCAACCAAAGAATGCCGCGACGCGAGGTAAGAACTTGTGCGGCGCGACCAGAGCGGCGACGCGACGGCAGCGCAAGGCGGCGAGGCTAAGCGGCGCTAATCGAACTGGATCTCGGGAGGCACACCGCGGCGTATTTGTGTTCTGTGTTTTGGAAATGTGAATTGAATTAGGGGCTAGGCAATACTGGATTTAATATATATTATAATATATAATTATAAATATAATATTTAATATAAAATAATATTTCGGGTATTTCGATCGGTTCGGTTACTTTAGGATTAAAACCGAACCGAACCCAACTGAAATAATATATTTTTTCTACCGAAACCTGAATTTTATCCCGAAAACCGAACCGAATAGCCCGAATTTTATCGGGTCAGTTCGAAAATACGCTTTTTTCGGTATTTTGCTCACCCCTAATTATAGCCCTCATACAACAAATTCTGGGCTTCGTTAAGCCATCGTGGCTTTGCTTTGCTCTCCCAAAATACATTTAGTCGAGAATCAGCATTAGCGGCTTGTACTTTCGCTTCAACATTGGCCTTTTCGGGTTCGCCGTAGTGTTACGTGAGTTCTTCTCGCCATTAGTCGGAAACTTTCCAAGTATTCCGATGCCTTGTACATGAAAGGGTTTTCTCCGACGGTGCTTAATCCAAAAATTTCTCCAATATCGTCAATTGATAATACCACCTTCTTATTCTTTCCTTTGGTTCGAATTTGAGTTTCCAAACCAAAGTGTCGGTAGCCTTTGCCTGGTTAGAAACTCAGCAGAAGATCATCCAGAGTTAGATTCCTCGACGGTTTCTTTGTGCAATATTATTTTAATCCTCTGGATTCAAGCAAACTCAGTATCTCTTTGGTCTCGGATCGGTTGAGATATCCCATTCTACGAACATCTTGGATTTTGTTCTATCTCTGATTGAAGTAAGATCATACTCATACTTGATGTTCGATTTCTTTGATTCCGCCATTTTAGGAATATAGAAGGTTTTAGGAGGGAAAATGAAAGTTTGAGAAAATTATGAAGGTTTTTATGTGTGCGTAAATGAAATTATGCACACGAACTCTTATTTATATGGAAAGATATAATAATAAACAATTATAAAACTAATAATTGCCTGAAAAAGTGTAAATATAGGCTTTCGAATCGCCATTAATGCAATTATGACATTTATTTTGAAAAGTGCAGAGAATACTATTAAATATGTCGCGTGTGATATTTAGACGGTTCATATTTCGTAGACCGCCTCCATTTCTAGCGCGTGAAGCTTACTCATCGTAATTCAAAGCTATATTTGATAAAATTTCGGGTCCGTAGTAACTTCTCTTGACAGAGTTACTTATTTAAGAAAATACTTTTTAGTTAATTGGAGAGATAAAATGAAAAATACTTATATTTTAAAAACAAAACTTGAACCCATATCTCTTTATTTTTGTAAAACAAAATATTTTTATTAAAAATGAGTAACTTAATTTTTGAAGAAATAATAAAAAGATTATGATATTAAATTCATATATCAATTATATGAACTTAACATGCATAATTTAATCAATAATTAAAAAGTTTGGAAACTACTTCTGATAATTTTCACCTCGTCTGGATTGATTGCATCATAGTCCTGCTTCATAATCACTTGGATAAGTAGACCTTGTCTTATGTTGAGATATGTTTGTCAAACCTTGTTCTTTCTGAAAAAAACACTTAGGCAAATCATTAGTAATTTTGTGAGTAATTCGCATAAGGTACATATACTCATCCTGTCTTTGTAAAAATGACGACTAGTATGTATTTGTTTGAATTACTTCATGTCGAACAAGTAAGTATCAAGTTGGTCTAAGATCAATGAATTAATCCTTGATTCTTGATTCCTTTAATGGAGATCAATGATATCGGCTCTGTGATTTTCCATATGACCTTCTACTCGTCCGATACTTCTTTCTAGACATAATAAACTAAGATTGAGAGAGACAAAGAATGAAAAACAATAAGATAAGATTATAGATTAACTAACGAAGCATCTAATAATCCTAATTCCACAGATAGTTCTTTAAACCTTGTCTCTGCCGGTGGTTTTGTCAAGATATCAGCTCTTTGGAAATCAGTCGGAATCTTCTCTAGTCGATGTCACCTTTCTCAACATGGTCTCGGATGAAGTGATGTCTAATATCAACATGCTTGCATCTAGTATGTAGGATCGGGTTCGGGTAATAGCTATGCCACTATTACTATCACAAAAGATAGGTACATCTTTGGTGATAATATTATAGTCCCTTAGCTGTTGACTTATCCGGATCGGTTGTGAACAACAACTTCCACCGCCATATACTCGGCTTCGGTTGTGGAAGTAGCTACAGAGGTTTGTTTCTTAGACAACCATGAAATCAGCTTACTACCAAGAAATTGGCAAGTACCAAATGTAGATTTTCTATCTATCTTACACCCACCAAAGTCTCGAGTCTGAGTATCCAGACAACTCAAAGTTGTCATCACCGGATACCACAATCCAACATTTCTTGTTCCTTTTAGATACTTAAGAATTTTCTTCGCTGCTTCAAGATGGCTTTTCTTAGGATTAGCTTGAAATCGTGCGCAGACTCAGTACCGCAAATGAAATATCATGTCTACTAGCGATTAAATATAATAATGAGCCAATTAGACCTCGATATTCGGTTTGATCATCGTCTTCTCCCTTCTCATCTGGATCCATTGAAAAGTTTGTCATCATAGGTATCTTGGCTTCTCGACTTGTACCTATTCCAAATTTTTCAATGAGATCTTTTGTATATTTAGCTTGATTATTGAATATTCCCTTCTTTGTCTGTGTTGACTTGAAGTCCAAGAAAGTAGGTCATCTCTCCCATCATGAACATTTCAAATCTGCTTTTCATAAGATGACTAAATTCTTCACACAAAGATATGTTAGTTGATCCAAAATAATATCATCAACATAAATCAACTAATAAAAGATCACAACCAAATTCTTTTCTAAAAAGAGTTCTATCAATCCTACCTTTAACAAAACCATTTTGAATTAAATAATCGACAAAGTATCATACCATGCTCTAGGTGCTTGTTTAAGTCCATATAGAGCTTTCCTCAATCTATAAACCTAGTCTCCTTTGACAAAACCAGGAGGTTGCTCTACATAAACTTCCTCACTAAGACTCCATTAAGAAACGCCGACTTAACATCCATTTGAAAAACTATGAATCTTTTAAAAGTAGCATAGGCTAAAAACAATCTTATGGCTTCCAGACGAGCTACTTTGGTGCAAAAGTTTCATCATAATCAATCCTCCGATTGTGAATAACCTTGCGCAACTAATCGGCTTTATTTCTAACCACAACATTGTTCTCATCCCTTTTGTTTTTAAAGACCCATTTAGTTCCAATGACTTTTTGATGATGAGGCCTTTCAACAAGCTCCCACACATCTTGTCTTTGAAACTCGATTTAGTTCTTCTTGCATGGAGTTAATCCGGTTGGAATCGATTAGAGCTTCGTAATAGATTTAGGTTCAAGTAATGACACATAACAACTGAACATGCAATCTTGATTTAGTTGAGTCCTTGTCTGGACTCCAATCTAAATCTCCAATTATTTGTTCAATTTGGATGATATGACATTACTTTCTTACCTTTGTCTTTTACAACGGATGAAGTTTTATCTGAATTATTTATTTCAGATAATTCTATGTTACCTTCTCGATGATTCTACCCGATCATCTGTGGTATTAGTCGTCTGATCAGGTGGTGTGGAAGAACTTTCAGTTCCTTTTCTTTGTTTCAATCGATTCTTCCTCTTCATCCGAATCGAATCTTGATTGTAGAACTTTATGGTTGATCTTTTAATAGTCATCGATTCGGATCATCGATATCTTCGTGATGTCATCTGTCTTACTATACTCAAAAGAAGATTCATCAAATACAACATGTGGAGTTTCTTCTACACACAAGGTTGTCTTATTAAAAACTCTATATGCTTTTGATACGTATAGGTATCCTAAGAATATTCCATCTGCTCTCTTGGCATCAAAAGTTTTTAGCTTAGATTTACCATTGTTGTGGATTAAACATTTACAACCAAATATATGAAAGTATGAAATTTTGGGAGGTCTCCCCTTCCATATTTCATAGGAGTTTTGCATTTATCTTTAACAATCAAACTTCTATTTTGAACAAAACAGTCAGTGTATTACCTTCGTCCAAAACTCGTGTGGAGTGTTGTACTCGGATAACATTGTTCTAGCTGCCTCTTTCAAGGTTCTGCTTTCTCTTTTCAACTACTCCATTTTGTTGTGGAGTCCGTGCGAGATGTTTCATGAGCTATGTCATTCTCAATGCAGTAATTAGTGATAAGCTTATTAAGGAATTCAGTACCTTTATCACTTCTAATTTTAACAATAGTTAGCCCTTTTTCATTTTGAACCTTTTTAAGAAATTCGGAATCTTAATCATAGTCTCATTCTTTTTGTATAATAAAATAACCTAGGTAAATCTTGAAAAATCATCAACAATTACCAAAGTATATTTTCTTCCACTAAAATCTGAGAGGTGTTATTGGACCAAAAAGATCCATATGAAGAAGTTCCAGAATTCTTCTGAAGAAGGACTACTTATTGTTTTAAAAGAAAATTTAGTCTGCTTTCCTTTTTGACAAGAATCACACAGATGGTTCTTTGAAAATACTTTATCGAGAGTCCTTTTACTAAAGATTTCCTTGCTATTTTGTTAAGAGTTTTGAAGTTTAAGTGGCCAAGACGTTTGTGCCATAGCCAACTTAAATCATCGAACTCTTAGCAACAAGACAAGTATCTTTAGGATAACTTTTGAAATTAGCAACATAAATGTTACCTTGTCTGACTCCAGCTAATAGAATATTTTCATTGATACCATCTAACACATAGCATGCATTATGAGTAAATTTGACACTTAGCCCCTTATCACAAAATTGTGAAACAGATAGTAAGTTGTGCTTCAATCCTTCCACGAAGTAGACTTCATTTACTTTAATATCACCTATCATCAATGTCCATACTCCTTTGGTAAGTCCATAATTGTTATCTCCAAACATTACTCTTGGTCCGTTTATGGTTCGATAGTTAGAAAGAAGTCGTCTTTCATAGGTCATATGCTTGGAACAACCATCACAATGTACCGTATGACCTCAAGAATGTCTCCTCTTTCAACTATCTTCTTATCTTCCTGCAATCACAGATTTAATGCTTAGGTACCCTTTGTACTTTGGGTCCTTTTATGTTAAGTTGACATTTAGGTATCCAGATAAAGATATCAATGTTCCTCAAAACCATAGATTGAATTTTACATCCATATCTATCTACTAAGATAAGACTTTCAAGATCAATCTTGTTTAACTCGATCTTTTGTAATTGTCTTGTATCTTGGTAAAAATGGATGTGTTTTACTTCTTCCATCAAAGCTATTATACCTAGGATAGGATTTTGACTTAGTCTTAGGTTTGACCTTAGGAGCAACTTTCCTCGTCTGTGTTTTCTTTTGAAGTATTAGATGAGATAATTAATTCCTTAGGTTTCCAGTGACTAAATCTAGTTTCTATCTTTGGTTTAGTTGCTTTAACAAAAACTCTAGGTTTTATTGGATCATTTTTCTTACTCCTATCAAAACCTAATCCAGTCTTGTCATTAGACTTTTGTGAAGTATTGAAGATCTTGTCTATTGTGGTCTGAGAGTTATTTAAAAGTCCTAACTTGAGATTTACTTCTCTGTTAGTTCTTTTGTAATTCTCATTTTCAGAATAGATGTTTGAAAATTTTATTTTTAAAGAATTCAATTCCTTTTCTAACTTATATGTCTTATCGGACAAGGTGCTAGTGATAGTCTCGATCGACATTCCCCTTGAATGTATAGTCCGGTTTCTCACTATCCTTTGTTTGATTGACTTTAGTTAGATCAAGAATTTGATTCTTTAAATTAAAGTTTTCTGTCTCTATCTGTTTATATGCGAGATAGAGCGATCTCCAAGTCTTTCAAAAGTTTATCTATAAGACTAGGATTAGTTTCGTATAAGGTATCATAGTCATTATGCGAGGAAGAATAGTAATGTACCTCGTTTGCCATTAAACGAGATGTCGCCATCTCGATCCAAAATCAGATGAGGATGAGGTTGATGATATTTCATGAACTTCTTCTTTCTCATTAGAAGAGCTCTCGATCAAAGCATACCTTCTGTCTCGCTTTTTCCTCTTTTCTTCTCTCTCTCTTGGAGTGAGTTGGGGACAATCATAACTATAGTGACCAGGTTTGTTGCATGTATAACAAATATCTCCTCCTCTGTCTTAGGACTACTATCTCCTCTTCTAATTGGTGACTTGCGCTTTCTTGTCGATCCTTTTTCCTTTCATTATCGAACTCTTTTCTTCTTTATCCGATCTATAATTCCTTCGACTTGATCTATCTCTCTTATTCCTTTTGTACTTCATTCTAAGCCTTTCATATCATTTTAACAAAAGAGTCATTTCCTCCTTAATAGATAAATCGATGCCTTGGAGATTTTCTCGGATTCTTCTTGATGAAGAAATGCTAAAGTTTTTCCAGATGTTGAAGATTCTCGCTTCATCTTCTTCGTCTTCGATTTGGATGTCATACTCTAATGCCTTGAGATGAGAAAATAGAGTGTGATGTGTTATTGAAGACAGATTCGAGTAGCTTTAAGAATGTTAGCCTTCTCTCTCCATCTTTTCCTTAACGACCTCAACACCTTATTGTTGATTTCTTTCTCTGAATAAGTTTTACCCAAATCACCGCCTTATTTAGAAGATTAATCAGCCTAACATCTAGTTGATCAATGGATTCTCCTTCTTTCATCTTGAAAGTGTCAAAAACATGTAATACCGATTGCTTTGTTTTCATTGACTGCTCTCGATCCTTCACAAATTCCAAAGAAAGTTTCCCACATTTTCTTAGCGAGACTTGTATCTTTTCACTTTTTCGATCCAGTCTTTACTCAATGTTTCAATGATCTCTGTTCTAGCAACTCGATCCAGATTATGGATCTTTCTTTCATTACTTGTTAGTTCTCGAGCTTTTTTCTCTTGTCTAACTCTTGTTTCAGAAACAGTGATCGCTTACTTGTACCTCAATGATAAAATTTGATAGGTCCTTCTTCAAGAACCTCCTCCATTCTATCATGAATCGCTTTAAGATGATTTTACATCCTAAATTTCCAGAGTCATATTCTTCGATTGAGAAATCGGGTAGACTCCTTGATTTCTTGCTCTTAACAAATGACATGTTGAGATAGAAAACCAAAAACTTATACGATCTTGTTAGTAGCACAGCTTAGTGAAACAAAGAAGATGAAGATAATCAAGAGATAATTTCGTAATCTTGGTTAAGACCTAAAATCAATATCGTAACTGACTTAACACTACTCGATACCACTTGCTGGTCCCACTTAGTTGAGTAGATTAGACAAAACTCGAACTAGCCTTCTAGGAAAAATCTAGAAGGGGGGTTGAATAGATTTTTCAGATTTTATAAATCTTTCAAAACTTATTCAAAATACCTAGTTACACAACAAAATTAAATTTTAAACTCAACTTTATAGGGTTCAAAAGCACACCGATATTTAGTCTAACTTGAATTCTCAAACTAAACTTTGATATGAACAGAAATCGATATGAACAAATAAGTAAATGAAAACAGTAAGAACACGGTAGTTTATAGTGGTTCGGATCAAACGATCCTACGTCCACTCTCCTCCTTCAACTTGAAGAAGGGTCTTCACTTACTATCTTCCTTCCTTCTTGCTTACTTACAATCGTGAATCTTCACCTTACAACAATTTCTTCCTAATTTACGTATATCAATGGCTTGAAGATGTTCAGAAAAGTGTTCTACAAACACTAAAGCTAGAAACGTATAGAACGTTTGTGTGTGGTTACAATATTTGAAATCTGTGTGTATAGAATGTGCGTGAATAGTCATGTGTAGTTGCAAAAATTCAAAAGTAATTCTATTCTAATTTCAATCCCTATTTATAGAGATCTTTATTGGTAGTTGTAACTTCCTTGTGAATTCTGTTCTAGTTGGTTATAACGGTGTAATTGAAACTTGTAACTTCTTCTTGATTAGTTATAATCGCTTCTTGATACTTGTGTAAAATTCTCTAACACTTCATCGTCTCGCTTTCGACTTACTCTATCTTCGTCTTCGTTCTATGTCTTGATTATTGTTTATCATTCTAGACCTCATCCGTCTCCTTCACGCTATCCTTGATCGTCTTCTTGTCCTTATCTCGCTTTCTTGTCCTCGTCGATATCTAGTCCTTATCGATTTCTTCAACTATCCTTATCTATAATTTGTACATAACTCTATTTACATACTAATACTTACTTCACTGTCTATACAAGATACTCATTGGTCATCCTATTTTACATTTTAACTCATCAAAACTAATTACGATTTTCTTCCTAATCATGATATTTTTAAATTTTTTCAAAATAGATAAACGGGTAAGTTAGTAAATTATATCTCATTTTAATATGTCTCTCAATAGATCTTATAAATATCTATCACATAACTTTGTCTTAAAGAAGCGAGAAGATTTGAAAATGTTGATATGCCACGGGGATGATAATAAAAAAAAAAACAATCAACATGATTTATAAAAAAGTGTTTCAAAATTTGTAAGTAAACATAATATGAACCTTTACTCAAAAAAACATAATATCTTTCATATTTGTCTTACTTAACAATGTACATATTTTCGACACTTCGAGCATAAAGCGTTTTACAGTTTATTTGAAAATAATAAAAAGTTCAAAAACATTGATCATCACATCAAAATAAAAAAATAATGGTTGTGGTGTATATATGAATATTTAAAAATGGAAAACCGAACACTACCGAGGTGTGTAAGTAAAAAAGAAAAAAACAGATAAAAAGTTATAAATAAAATAACTCTTTCTACTTCATTTAACACAATTTTTTTCGATTGAATGATTATAATAAAAATTAACATCACTAAGCGTACAAACGCACAGGTGATATATTAGTATTCTTAATGATCAATTTTTATTTTAGTAGATTTTTAAAGTATTTTTGTTTTTATAAAATGCCATTCAAGTATTTGAAATTTTATTTCACGAACTCTCTTGAGACGATGAAATTTTTTAATTCATCTTCATTGTCTTGTTGAATAATAAAACTCCAATTTAGTCGGCACTTGATAAATGATAATATTAGTAATATTGAAACAGATTCACATATTTTTTATGACTTATTATACGTGACACAAACCAAATGTATTTGCAATAATCTTAGTGAAAATTTTGAAGAGAAAATTACCCAAAGACAATGGACGAAAATCATCAATTCTAGAGGCCCCGGGACTTAGGGATTAACGTAACAATATTAGAATTGAGTCCAACAGGATAAAAGTTGTGGCGATGAAATAAAAACCGCATTGCACACATCGGACTTAATAATCTCCCAAGCTTCTTGGAAAAATTTACCACCAAAGCCATCCGGCCCCGGAGCACTATCCGCCGATAAATAAAAAATCGCTTGCTTAATTTTTATCTACGAGGGCCGCAAATGAGCCACTGAATTTTGATCGGGAGTAACCACTTGCTCCAACAGGTTCCTCCACATAATTCAAAGACAGCCTTGAAGTCCGATCATCCCTAAACAAACTCCTATAAAAGTCCAGAATATGATCCACAATTGTTTGCCTATCCTCACAAAGTGTCCCATTAATAATCAGCGAAGATAAAGTCACGCGACCCCTGGATACCCATGAAAGCCCTATGGAAAAAAGAGGTGTTACAATCCTCGTCTACTAGCTAATTAGCTCTAGATTTACGTATCATGAGACGATGTTGATTCATGAGGATATCAATTATCTCCCCGCATAAGCCGCTTCTCCTAGGCCGAAATATCATAATTAGCATCCAAATCAAATGTTTTTTCCTGCATCTCACATAACTCGCTTCTTCTTTTCTTCCAAACTGATGAAAAGATTGCTAAATCTTCCCACGCTCCACTCTTTGAGTCTGCTTTTGAGTCTTTTTAATTTGCACACAAAAGCAGTTGATGGGGTCCGATGCATAAATGTGAACCGACCAGGAGTCCGCAACCACCTTTTTTAAGGTCGCATCGAAGCCCAAAAATTTTGGAAGCGAAAAGGTTTGAGCCATATCTTTGCTGCTGCCTTTACACCGAAAAAGAATCGGGTGATGGGCCGAATTAACTCTCGGGAGAAATAACATCACAATCTCCGCCCAAGAAGAGATGAAATTGTCCGAAACAAGAGCCATGTCCAAACGAGAGGAAAGAATTGGTCCAAGATGACAACTTCGCCAAGTAAAAAAAGGCCCGACGTCTCCAAGTCAATCAGCCGCCTCTGAAATAAATTTGCTAAATTCTTCACAAGAAAGCTTATGCAAGGAAGTCGACCGATTTGTTCATGACTTCCTATAATTGCATTGAGATCACTAATGAAACAAATATTAAGGTGCCTCAACGACAATAATGTGGTCCAAAGTTATTGTCTAACAATATATGAATTGGAAGCATGAATGAATCCTAAAAGAACGTACTATGCAAGGAATCAAATTGAATAACAATAACTGATCGATTATCAACAAAACCTGAGGCTTCAACGATAAATTACTCTTGTGCGCAACCCGGATGTTAGGGCGCAGACCTCCATCACATTCATTTTCCACCAAGAACGTCATATTGAGGCTCCTCCAAAATCTCTGTCTCAAATCAGCCAATCGAATTTTTGGCTCCACAATGGCAATTATATCTGGTTTATATGCTCTTTGAAAATTAAGGAGCATATTTTTGGGCAGGTCATTGCCCATCCCCTAATATTCCAAAAAAACACATTCATTTCGACCGATTTACTCCGTGCTTCGGCGGAGGGTCTGTTTCTTCATTGCAAAGGTCTGCCCAACTTTTATTTGCGGCAGCTCGGATAGATGCAAGAGTTCTCGTGTCCACATTCGAGGTGATCGTGTAGGTCGAGAATCCCGAGGAAAAGAAACAATCTTAGGAGTGGAGCTTTACGTAATATTTTTATTGCGGAGATTGTATTCTTTAGTAACAATAGACTTTTTTCCCCCTTAGCGGGCGAAGAAGGCTGTAGGGTGCACCGAATGGGTTTGAGATTCTTCGCTGAAAATATCAATTACACGTGATCGAAAATTAGCGGACACCCCGTGAGGATCCGTGGTGTCCATACAAAGCTCATTCTCTCCAAATGAGGAGCTCTTTCTTCGGTTCCTCAATGAATTTTTCCCCCTCATCCAAGCTCGCCAAGGCCTCAAAAGCATTTTGAGTAATTACACCGGTGGTCCTTCTCCAAATCGGCCTCCTTCTCCATATCTTGATCCTTAGCTACCACTTGCCTCCTTCCTAACCCAAAGTCCATGGCTCTCCGCAATAGGCTGGGATGCTTCACAACAACATTTTTATCTTTTTCTCTGCGGAAGGTGGACATATTAGGGCCGCCCTACACGAGCTCAAGGCATGACCCACAATCTCGCAATGTGAGCAAAACGGGAGCCGCTCGTATTTAAGCAAAGCGTACATCACTTGCCCCTCGATTCAAACATGATTAAATCTTCACATCCTTTAGTCATGTCTATCTCAACAAGAACCCTGGTATAATGGCACATGGTTTGACTTTTCATACGATCATCCGGCCTTGATCACTGTCCCTAATGCCGATGCCATGGCATGGATTATCTTCGTGGAAAAAATCCATCGGAATTTCGAAAGTGCGAACCCAGGACTTGGGCTAAATGAGAATTAACCTTGTAGGGATTAAACCCTTTAACCTATCTCTGCACTCTTATGAACCCGGGCTTCAAACTCCAGTGACCTCTTATCCAAGATTCTGTCCCTGTCTCCAAAAGACGGCGATTAAATATTAAAATAGCCTTTGCAAAGCGGAACTAGGGACCAAGGACCTGATACACCCCATGCCTCGCCGAGTTTACACTTAAGATCATCCAATGAATAAGGGCTATCCCCAATCGCCATGGAAACCCCGCCAATTAGAGAGTATTGCAAGTGACAAATCTCTTTTTGCACCAAAGAATCATCAATCTTGACAGAATAATACTCCCCTTTTCGGGAAGCCTCGCATGTCGGAATGGAAATCCGCATCAAGCGGGACAGAGCTTGCTTGTAAGTGAGAACACGCCCAACACTAAGGACGGTTGCAAATTTGAGATCAAATGATCCTCCAAATTAAGGTTAGGGTTTCCCGTCGAGAATTCATAATAGCGATAGGGTCCAAAAAGGGTTAGGGTTGGGGTTTGCCTCCACACCCGAGTTATCTTTATCTTTTGTAGAGGAGTCACCATTATTTTCTCACGGGGTATCCCGTTATTCACTTGCAATGAAGAATCCCTAGGGATAAGTTCAGTCCACGGCATCAAGGTTTGCAAAGTCCTTAGAATAAGATCGGTAAGTCTTTGCTGCGGATGTGTTGTTGAATCAATTTACCAATATTTTACGAGAGATCGTAAAGGGATGCCATGCCGACGTCGGAAAGAGGACCTCGACCGCAAAGAATCAAAAAAATTTGAAAATTCAAAAATCTAGAACCGACGGAGAAGCCATCGTCTCACCGTTACATGTAGGGGGCTTGGGAATTCATTCCATTAGAGCAACAAATGAAGGGTTTCTGTATAAATTGACTTGGGAGATTTTAGCTCGAAAGATAGTGGCTTGAGCTTCTTATTGGATAGGCACTCCACTTCTACTGGTGGTGCGGTGAAATACCATATTTCTTCCTCTATTTGGAGTGGTATTGCTAGAATTAGGGAGGCTATTCGGGAAGATATGAGATGGATTAGGAATGGACTCTAATGTGAGGTTTTGGTCGATAATTGGTTGGGCTATTCAAGCTGCAGAGAGAATTGATATTCCTTCTAAACAACTCCATCTTTTTTATCATAAAGTGTTGGACTTTCGAGATGAAAATGGTTGGACTTTAAGCAATTTGTTTGCCTTTGGAATACCCGAGTATTTGTTTGGATATTACTGCCGCCAAAATTGCAAGCTTGGCGAAAGATATTCTTATTTGGCCGTTACATAAATCTTGGAACATTTCGTCCAAAGGGGCTTATGATATTTGCGAGCAAGATTTTCGGAGGTAAGGCTGGGGTGCTTGGATCTAGGCAAGCTTTGTCCCGCCTACTCGATCCACCTTATTTGGGCAAGGCTGCCGACGTGGGATGCTTTGGCGTATTGGGGTGTTGAAGGGCCGTCAATGTGTCTTCTCTGCAAACGGGATTGAGACACTTTAGATCATATTTTACGTGATTGCGAGATACACCCGGTGGATTTATGGAAAAGTTGCATATTTATTTCAAACCTCAATTGATACTTCTTTTGGGTTTTGGACGTTTTCATACAGCTTCTCTGGGCAAAGTTCAGCGCAAGAGTTTACAAGTTTTGGAGGCTTATTTGGGTTACTTTTTTTGGTTGTTATGGTCGACTAGAAATTCTATTGTTCATGGTGGGAAATTGCCGTGGTGCCCTTGCTTCTTGGAGTAGCTGCTCATTCATGTGAGAGAAGCAAATTTGCTTTGGACTAGGGGTATAATTCCAACGATTGTGCTTGATTTACATTGTATGAAAGCTATTGGTGTGAACTTTATTTCAAAGCCTGCAATCACTTTAATTCTGTTAGATGGTTGCCGCCACCCAATAGATTCATTAAAATTAATACCGACAGCAGCAAGATGAATGGAAACATCCAAGGTGGTACAATTTTTCGTGATTCAATGGGGTTCGTGGTGGCCGCTTTTGCTAGGAGGATGGGGATAGGCAAGGCTTTCGAAGGTGAGTTATGGATTGCAATTGATAGTGTTTCGATTGCTATCACTAGAGGATGGGATAAAATAATTTTGGAATAGATTCTAGCTACATGGTTTCTTTATTTCAAAAGCCGAGTTTGGAGGTTCCTTGGAGGTTTCGTTCCAAATGGGATGGATGTAAGAAAAGGTCAAGCAAATGGTTTTTTCTCACGGTCACATATTTAAAGAGGAAAATCATGGCTGATGCGATTTCAAGCTTTTAAGATTTTGATAATTTTATTTGGTGGGATTTTAATCAAGAAGGTATCCCGAGTTTTATTTTGGAGCTTGTCTTTGTCAAGGATAGATGTAAGGAGTATTATAGACTCTCTTGATTTTAGAGGGGTTTTGTTGGTCCCAATTGATCAAGTTTACTCAAAAGAGGAAATCTGGAAATGGTGGGGGAGGGGGTTGAATAGATTTTCAAAACTACTCAATGTTTCCTTTCTACAATTCAAAGATAACCCAAACTGATTTTAGATATCCAAAGTATCAAATTATACAATGAAGTAATTTTTATACTTGATCCAATTGATAATTCTTTTAAACAAGTGTTTGATTATCTAAAATTGATTAGAAACAAGTAAGTAATTTGAAGGTAAACGAAAGTAAATAACACATGTATTTATAGTGGTTCGGATTATAAAATCCTACATCCACTCTCCTTTCACAATCTTGTGAAAGGGACTCTACTACGTACTTACTTTCTTACCACCTTAATTACAATTTACAGGTGATGATCTTGACCTTTACAATCAATTCTTCCTAACTTCTAAATTCTATGGCTTGAAGATATATGTAAAAGTGTTCAATAAACACTATGAAAATATGAGCGTTTTAGGACGTTCTTGTGCATGAGAGTATGCTTTGAATGTGTCTTTGGTTGTGTTACGGGATTTGTGTAGATTGTGAGTTGCAAAAGTTCACGAAAGTTATTCTAATTCTAATCTAATGATCTATTTATAAGAGACATTTCGGTAGTTGTAAGTTGTAACTTTCTTGTTGACTCTTTAAAGTTTGTTGAAATAGACTAATGAATCTTGTAATCGCCTCTTGGTTAGTTATAATTGTTCTTGATGTTTGTTATAACTTCCGATTTCTCGAACACTTCTTGTTATCTGCTATTCTTGACTTCGACGCTTTCCACCTCGTCGATCATCTTCATGTCATCGCATGTTACGATCTTTGAAATGTCTAATCATTTGTTACCTTATCTCCATCTCGAGTTCGTCTTCATCTGCCTTTCTATCTCGTCTTCATCTTGTCCTATGTACTTAGTCTATTACAAGATTTTACTTACTACATCAATTTGTTTATACAATAATTTAGCTGATTATCATATTTACATACTCATCTTAACTTCATCAAAACTATAACATTTTTCTCCTAACAATTTCTCCCTTTTTATGATATTAAAACTTACTCAAGAAAATAAATGAGTTAGTAAAATAAGAATATGAGAAAAATAAAAAAATACACTTAAGACACTTAGTCAAATGAGCAGATAGGCTTAATCGATTTAGATAATTAAGTCAAGTCTTGCGAGATGAATTAGTGTTAATAGATTTTAATCAATTAAACCTTCTTTGGTTACTCGAGTTTTAAGATTAAGTCAGTTTATAAGATTAAGTCAACAAAGTTAAACTCCATACAATCTTATATAATAGAATCATGATATATTCACATTTATCTTTCAACACGTTTACACATTGATCACTCACAAAAAAAAAAAAAAAAAAAAGCAGATAAGGATCGGGTATTAGATAGTGTTGGTCCCGGACGAGATGTGCAAGGAGGTGGAAAGTCTAGAAGGGGGTTAAATAGACTTTACCACACTCAAAACTTTTTCAACTTTTCGTGAAATTTGAGTGTGAGGTTAGAAGACTTTGAGGTCTTCTGCGGCAAGGTACTCGAGTGTGCAATGTGAGATCGGCAAACTTCGAAAACTCGAAGTCTTCGATAGTGCGGAAGCTAATCTCGTGTGTACTTGAAAAACCCTTTTCAATGAAAACCTTGGTGATGAATACTAAGCAAGTTTCGGTGCGAGTTTATTGAAATGATGATGAATGAGCAAGCTTATATGTATGTATGCGTAAAGCTCGTAAAGACACGAGAGATTTTTATAGTGGTTCGGATATAACGATCCTACGTCCACTCTCCCCGATCCCACAGGGGCCTTACTATCCACCGAAATCGGTCTTGTCTCCTCTAATCTCCTTGAGGATTCGACCACGGGAAGTTTAACAAGTTCATGCCCTTGGTACAATCAAGATGATCCTCGAGTGTTAACTCTTAGATAAAAAAACAATCAACCTTTTCTCAAATGCAGGAGATAATGAAAGGTGATTTACACTTCCTTGACCAAAAATAAATCTCTTAGGAAGTTCAACGTGTTAGATTGATTTACGGTATGAAGAATTAAGCGTGTTTTGCAATGAGTGAAGGAATTGTTCTTGATGTTTCTCGCGCATATATATTCAAAAATCCTTCACTTCAGCTTTTATGATTACGAATTTGACTAGCCGTTAGGCTAATTTATCAATCAGTCTTCAAAGAAATGGTAAGTGATCGTTGGAAGATTTGTTTGACTTTGGATAATTGATTGTCGATACCAATCAATTATGCCGTGATTGATCTTGATTGATAATCAAATCTTCACTTGATTGACTTCGGATATCTTTGAAATATCTTTCTGTCTTTTGTTAACCACTGATGAATTTCTTGAAGTCAACTCTAGCAACCTTACACCTTGCTCCAACACATCTTAAAGCTTGTGTAGCATGGATTCCAACCTTGTTATCTTCACTTGAACCTTCCTTGACAATACTTCTTTTTGCATAACTCTTATCATCTCTTCTTGATCTTCACGACGCCCTTCTATATGACTTCAAATGAGATCTCTCTTAGATCTTTAAGTCTTCTTATCAGTGACCTTCGAGTTCTCAATCAATAAGAAGCTTGAGTTAAGCTTCCTAGCAAGTTTAACTATACTAAGACATAAACCCTATCTAGATCATCGGTGACTATGATTCAGATTTGGTCCTATTACACTTAGGTTTTAGGAACATCATCAAAACCTACAAATTCAAATCCTAACAAATTCCCCCTTTTTGATGATGTTAAAACCTTTTTGAGAAGCGCACATAAGCAAAGATAAGCGAAAGAAAGACAAAGAGAGACCTTTAGAAAGATCTCAAACAAAACCGGTGACAACAAGAAGTTGTCTTGGCGCAAAACATTCACTTCTATTTATATATAGAGATCAGTACAAATTACGAAGTGAAATGCAAAAAGAACAAGAGATAACAAAGAAATGCATAAAAATAAACACCGACATCAATGACTTTTCATCCAAAGCAACCTAGCTTCCCAACTAGCAACCTTCATATCTTCCTCGGTCATACCTTGAAACCACAGCCGGAGCGTTTAGCCACTCATACACTCTATCATAGAGTTCCTTGTTATCTGTTCCAATAAGTGGGCTGACCTCGGCCAAGCAGATTTTGAGCGTCCTGCGAACACTCAGTGGTCAAACTTCCCATCTGCTTTGTGACCGGAGTAGGAATCTTTTCAAAATCTGGCGCTTGAAGGTTTAGGTTGAATTCCACGAAGCTCTCGGAATATACGCCCAAAGATCACTGTGCTTTTCCTCCATCCAAGCAAAGAATGTTTCATTCATTTGTGGCCCGATGCCGATACTTTTACGGACATAGTATGAGCGAGATGAAATCTCTCTTTGCTGCTTTCAGTCCTCAATCCTCTCGGAGGACAGCAATCATCCACAAATCCATCGATATTGTAGGGGAGGATAAAGTCTTCCTCGGCCTCTGCTCCGGCAGCTTCTTTCCTTTCTTACTCTGCTTCTTCCTTGACACGGCGGAGCTTTGCAGTGCCTTTCTTCGGTATGAACATCTTTTTCATTTCTTGTCCAACACATCCACTTCTTTTCCTTGCTTCCCGAGGAGTTTGATCATCTTGTGACTATCCTTCTCCTCCATCCTTCTAGTTTCTAAGTCGGCAAGAAAAGCTTCCTCATGCAAAGCCTCCAACTCTTCTTGAGACTTCCCTTTTCCTTCAACTTTTCGGACATCTTAACCAACCTTCTCCTTTTCAATGGTTGGGAACTTTGACCTTCATCCATTCCAGCGAGACTCTACTTAGCGCTCTTTTCCCTCTGCTTTTTCTTTCCGTTCAACAGAAAACTTTCAACACCCTCCAGCCTATCTTTCAAATCCTTCAATTCTTTATCCTTGGCCTCATCTCTGTCAACCATCTCGGTTCTCAATCGGCTTTCCCCCTTTTTAACATCATTCAAAAGAGGGGTCAGCGACCTTCCATATCCGTCATCTTGGCAAGAATATCCCGTCTGTATGCGATAAACTTTTCCGTAAACTTCTTCAGTTCGGCATACTCAGTGCTATTGGAGAAGCAATCTTCTCATCGATTTTTAGCATATCTTTGAGCAAAGACGATGTCTGCCGATGGTTGTAAATTGTCTCGTCAATTTAGCATTCGCCTCTTGTACAAGAGCAATTTGCTTTCCCATTTCCAGCATAGAGGATTGGATGGCCGCATTCTCGATCAATGCCATCTCGTAAGCGTGCTTCCATGGCACCGAGTTTAGTTAATCGATCCTCCATCTTTGTCCAGAAATCATCCTCAATCGTCTCTCTTTCAAAGAAACACCTTCACGAGAGTAGCTTCGACTTTCTCACCTTCAGCCTTTACACTTTCAACGTGCTTTCTAACCTCATTTATGTTGTTCAACATCATGCGAGAAAGAGTTTCGATGATAGTCTCTGTTGCTCGAGAAAACATATCGGCGGCGGTTTGACGGATCAAAGAGGGGGCCGTCTGAATGGCGGCCTCGATGTAGGACTTTGATGACTCAATGGACTCGGCAAGAGGAGTGTATTTAGCAGGCCAATACGAGAAAACATTGAAGCATCTTTGTTGTGTTAACTCAGCAAACATTGAAGAGTAAGAGTTATACAAGTCTTCATGAACAACAACGAGGCATAAAGTTGGGCAAGCGTACAGTGTAAAATCGGGAAGAGGAGGAGGGATAGAAGATACACCTTTCCCGATTTCTTCGAGTCATCGTAAAGGGAGGAGCAGAACCATCCTCTGCAGCTCCGGTTCATCTAACAGATCGAGCAACTAGGCAAGCAATCGATGATGCTGTGGTTAGGTCAAATGCTCTGGCTACTCGGCCTTGGTGCGTAGCTCAAACTCCCACAGAGAAAACTTCATTGTGTCCAATCTCATTTACTAGAAGAATGAGATCATCTATTGCTCCAACCCTTGCATTTTTCCATACCGGGATATCTACTAGCAAGCTACGCTCCTCAGGGAAATTTTGCAATCACGGGAAACTTCTTTGTCCACCCAAGTAGAAGCCTCGGCCATCAAACATTTCTCAAGCGATCCACGTGACCTACCAGCAAGGTCTATCATTTGGGTGAATCCATCGGATCTGTTCGATCAAATTCTCTCTGTGATCACCCTCGGCAACCTGGGTGCTAGGCTCGGCGGCACCCATACCCGCAACCTCATCGCCAACTTCCATCGGTGCGGCGAGCTTCGAAGAAGAAGGAATCTCGAAAGAGAAGGAAAGCGAAATTGGTACTGTTCCTCCTCACTAGCATGATTCATGAGAGACCATCTCTTGACATCCGAAATCGGAGAATCATCAACCTCCATTGCATCCACCACCGACGATCCTTTCTTACCGGGAGATACCTTAGGAGGCATACGTGCTCCTCTGCAGTACATTTGCTCACGAAATCTTTCCGAGTTGCCACGGTGAACCTCTTCGCCTTTCTCTGTGGTAATTGAGAGATCGGAATCGATCTTCGCTACGAAGACTTCAAAGTCTTCTCCCTGAACTAGCAGCCTTGGAACTTGCTGGGTTATCCGAATCCTTCACCATCTCATCTTTCCCAATATCAATAGCCGCGGGCAACCGCCAAAATCGGTAACACATCGGCGAGCTCTTCCTCAACTTCAGATCCTCATCATCATCAATCGGGAGGACCAGAGCTTCTCATCCTTATTCAAAGATAAACTTTGCCTTAGTGTATGGTTTCGTCCACTTAGGATCCCAGCTGTGTTAGGCATCATCCTCTCCAAAGAAGACTGTAATCTTATTCGACATAGAAACATCTGCTCCACAACCCATACCTTAACCTCTGGATGTCCGTCCACCTCTGTCCGAAAGAACCTATTCTTTTCCTTCGCAGAATCTCAAAGAATTTCTTGACCCGATCACACTCTACTCCATCCACAATCGCCTTTAAAGCACAAAGACGCCTCGACTAATCGAGTCCATACTGCGTTCACCAAACATCACCTTCACCATGATGTCAAATAACAATCTATATTTCCGCTTGAGATAAGCTTTCTTCAAATCCGACACATGATGACGATATGAAGTTTTCGCTAGAGAACGAAAAGCTTCGAGATGATTTTCTGCCATATATGATTACGGATCAATGCCTTGAAGAGACAAACCCAAGTGTTCATGAATATCTCGCCGCCTCGATGGTCAAACTTTGACCAAACACTGCTGTTTTTATCCGTTCCGCCCAAATTCACCACGAACCGTAAATCGAACAACATAGGCATCAAGAGTCCGCTGCTCAAGAATGAGCCAAAGCGATCTTGAAACAAACCCCTATCGGATAAGAGTTTTAGAATCTCCACCGCTTCCCGTTGTCCAAAGAGTTCGAAAATCCACCGATAATTCACTTCTCACTTTCTCCGAAAGGGCCAAAGGGTCTAGAGTCTTGTGTTTCCTGCAACCTTTTCGAAGATGAAGATTGTTTTGGAGCCATTGAAAATAAAGCAGAGAGAGATCGAGTTTTAAGAAGGAAAAGCGAGAGAATGAAGATCGAGGAAAAATGAGAGAGAGAGAGAGAGAGACGAGAAAAACAATTTATAAGAGAGAAGCGAAACCGCTAAATTTTAAATTACAAAATAAAATTTGAGCGTTGATTTGCATATTGCACGATCGGATCGAGCGATTCTGATTCAACGGTTCGAATTCCGAAAAGTGCGTGTCCTCGGCTCTGGATTTGAAAAAGATATTTTCCAAAAATTAAATGATTTTCGGGTCCGCATGAAATAGGATGTAAAATAATATTTTTAAGGAAAAAAAAATTACCCCATAATTTGTGGTTGAAAAGATTTGATTTGACAATTCACGAGAATTACTTCCCAATGCCGAGGATAAACTCAGAATAAAATATTTCAAAATTAATTTAACCATATAGACTAAGGAATATTTTAGACCAAAATATTTGACAAACAAATAAACAAGGGCAAAACGAAAGAGAGAGAAACATATCTGTTAGTTGATATTGTAATCAACTCGATACCACCGAAATCTTGTAGTAGCAAGCTTTAGAACTTTTTGCAGCAAGTTTTTGAAGTTCTCTTCAAGCTTTATCTTCTCTTCAAAGAAGTTTAATGCTTTCTTCAAAGAGCTTAAATATTCTCTTCGCAGGTTTTATACTTTGTAGCCTTTTTCAAAGCAATATGTTAGCACGATTTTCCTGGATCCGGTAGACCTAATTCTACAGATCTCTAACCGTGCTTCGCCAATGGTTTCGTCAGAATGTCTGCTCTCTGTCGATCTGTATGAATCTTTTCCATTCGAATGTTTTTCTTTTCGACGTGATCTCTAATAAAATGATGACGTATATCCACATGCTTGCATCTTGTGTGAAATCTTGGATTCTCGAGTAATAGCAATGGCATCTTGTTGCTATCACAAAATATAGGAATTTCTTTAGCGACAATGTGATAGTCTTGTAATTGTTGACATATCCAAAGTAATTGTGAGCAACAACTCCCTAAGCCATATATTCTCGTACAGTAGTTGACGTAGCCATCAAGTTTGCTTCTTAGAAAACCAAGAAACCAGCTTACTTCCAAGAAATTGACATGTGCCCGTGGTTGATTTTCTATCAATTCTACAACCACCATAATCTGAATCGAATATCCACCGAGTTCCAGTTGTCATCACAGAGTACCAAAGACCTACATTTGCTGTACCCTTGAGATACTTTAGAATTTTCTTTGCTGCATCCAAATGACTTTTCTTTGGATTGGCTTGAAATCTAGCGCATACTCAAGCTGCGAAAGAAATGTCGAATGCGCTTGCTTTGTTAGATACGACAAGGAACCTATTAAACCTCTCGTACATGGTCTGATCAATGCTTTCACAATCCTCATCTGGATCCATCTTGTAGTCTGTTACCATTGGAATCTTTGCATCCTTGCTTGTTAACATTCCAAACTTTTCTAGCATATTTTTGGTATACTTTGCTTGGTTTATGAATATTCCTTTAGAAGTTTGCTTGACTTGAAGACCTAAGAAATAATTCATTTCTCCCATCATAGACATTTTGAACTTACTTTGCATCAATTTACTGAATTTTTCACAAAGCTTCTTGTTTGGAGATCCAAAATGATGTCATCCACATATATCTGTACTAATAGAATATCTTGTTCTTCTTCAATTACGAACAAGGTTCTATCTATCTTTCCTTTCTTGAATCCATGATCAAGCAAAAATTGTGATAGTGTGTCATACCAAGCTCGAGGAGCTTGCTTTAGTCCATATAGAGCTTTCTTTAGACGGTAGACTTGATTTCCTTGAACAAAACCCGGGGTTGTTCAACGTATACTTCTTCAAAGCAAGAACTCCATTTAGAAACGCAGACTTTACATCCATTTGATATACTCGAATTTCATGTATGCTGCGTACGCAAGGAATAATCTTATAGCTTCCAATCGCTCTGAGTGCGAATGTCTCGTCATAGTCAATTCCTTCTTGTGAGTAACCTTGTGCAACAAGCCTTGCTTTATTTACGGTGACTTCATCTTTCTCATTTTTCTTGTTCTTGAAAACCCACTTCGTGCCAATCACTTTTTGATGTTTTGGTCTATCAACGAGTACCCAAACATCTTGTCGTGTGAATTGATTCGAGTTCATCTTGCATAGCTTCTATCCGATTTGTGTCCAACGGTGCTTCTTCAATATTCTTAGGTTCTTGTAGAGAGACATAGCAGCTAAATAAACCATCTAGGTTTATTTTCCTTCTTGTCTTTACTCCATCTTGAGGATTCCCTAAGATTAAATCGGTCATCCGATTCCTTCTATTAGATACGTGTAATTCTTCTTCAAGATATTGTTGGAACATCATCTTGCGTCATTCCCCCTTGAGTTGACACATTCACATATGGTGTTACGGGTGAGTCATCGGTGACCTTAGAGGTTTCTTCAATGAGACTTTGTCTTGTTTGAGTCCGCCGACGTAGAAGTTTCTTGATCATCTTGAGAATCCGAGTCTAAAATAGGCACTTGAACCTTGACATATTTTGTCTTATCCTTGAGTTCTAGTTTCCCAAATCCTTCGCTAGAGACTCTTCTTGTCCTTTGTCCTTAAACTCAACAATAGATTCATTAAAAACCACATGGGGTGTTTCTTCCACAACAAGAGTTTTCTGTTAAAAACCCGATAGGTTTTGCTTGTCTTTGGAATATCCTAAAAATATTCCATCAAAGCAACCTTGACATCAAAGGTTTTTAACTTGGATTTGCCATTGTCATGAATGAAACACCTACAACCAAAACACGAAAGAAAGAAACACGAGGAATTCTACCTTTCCATAACTCATATGGTGTCTTTCCATGTTCTTTGGTCAACAACTTCGATTCTGAGTGTAGCATGCTTTGTATTCACGGCTTCCGCCCAAAACCTCGAGGAACATCATACTCTGCTAGCATTGTTACGGCGGCTTCCTTGAGTGTTCTATTTCTCCTCTCGGCAACACCATTTCTTTGTGGAGTGCGAGCATGAGACGTTTCATGTTGAATTCCGGCTTCTTTGCAATACGTCGCTATGTGAGAGTTTAAGAATTTTGTTCCTTTGTCACTTCTAATCCTTACAACACTTTCTCCTTTCTCGTTTTGTAATCTCTTGATAATTAGGTAAACTTGTGATGGTTTCATTTTTCTTGAACATAAATATCACCCATGTAAATCTTGAATAGTCATCCACCACCACCGTGAGTATATTTTCTACCACGAAGCTTAACGGAGATACAGACCAAAAAGATCCATATGGAGTAATTGTAGTACCCTACTTGACGTTAGTACGAAACTTCCTTGAAAGTGGCTCTAGTTTGCTTTCCTTTTTACATGAGTCACATATCGATCTTTTGAGAAAACTTCATTTGGCAAGCCTTCTACAAGAGACTTCTGCTATCTTGTTTAGCGTTTTGAAATTTATATGGTGAGTCTCTTGTGCCATAACCAGGTGGCCTCTGAAATACTCTTTGCTACAAGGCATGTATTACTAGAACATTTTAAATTCTGCAACATAGACATTGCCCTTTCTCGGGCCGATTAAGAGCACCCGATCGTTTAAACCACTTAGAACAACACACAGAGAACTAGAAAACTTAACAGTATCCCTTATCACGGATTGCGGAAACCGAGAGCAAGTTATGTTTTAATCCTTCCACGTAGAAAACTTCCTCAACACGTACATCTCCAATGTATAGAGTCCCAACACCTTTGGTAATCCCAAAGTTATTGTCTCCAAATACCACCCGTGGGTCATTTTGTGACTTTATTGAGCTCAAGAGTTGCTTGTTTCCGAGTCATATGCTTCGAACACCCACTTTGTCGATGTACGAGACAGTATTTCCGGAACCTCTCTTTCATGTCCCACGGCGTCACTGCACGTTTAGTTAAGTTTTAGGTACCCTTTAGATTTGGGTCCTTGAGAGTTAGCACGAGTCTTTAGGAATCCATAGGAATAGACTCTTCTTATCATATTCGAAGATCTTATCCTTCTTCCATACATATCAACATAGACAATCTCATCCTTTGGTGCCTTCTTGAATGTATGCCTATGGGTGTCATTTGTGTTCCTTCGAGAAGACTTGACCCTTACGAGGTCTTACGTATGGAGTGATCGGCCCATGCAATGGTCCGAGGGTTTTGATGATAAAGTGCGTTCTACTTGAGCCATCAAAAGATTCATATCTCACGAGCACAGAAGACTTAGTAGACCGTTTAGCAAGCTTTGAAGTTTGCTTAGATTGTGCGATCTTGGTGAGACTGTCTCCACGAGATGGTTTCGGTGATGTCTACTTTTTCCTTCTTGAGGTTTCTTAAGTTGGGATTCCCCCTTCTTTTGATACCCCATCGGTTGTTTAGGTTGTTGAGTATATCTACTCTTCTTCCCTTTCAAGCCGATTTCTTTGGGTCGACAACCTTTTACCCTTATCGGTAGGTTTAGGTTTGGAACCCTCTCCTACCAAATCATTACCCTTAACATGTGTACTCTTCTTAAGTACACTTGTTTGAACTGTGAGGATTGGGCAATGGTAAAACCAATTCCCTTCTTTACGTTAGGTGTTTGAGACGATTCAACTATTGTTTGAACTGCATGAGAAGCTTTGTTCGATTGATCCAACCTCAAACTTAAACGTTCCTCACTCGATTTTATACGCTCATGCCGATGGAAGAGTTCATCGAATTTTGCTTGTAGAATTTTCAAGCGATCGGTTTTCTCAAGATTCTCGGCAAGCAACCTTTCTACCAAGACCACTGTTCAATATACTTCACTTTAAGAGTGTTTAACTCTTACGAAGTTATCTGATTAAGATCTATTAGTGTCTCGAGATGTCTTGCTAATAGATTCTTGTGTAAATAGATCAATTTTTTCTTTCAAGCTCACATTCTCCTTTTCCACACGGTTGTAAGCATTTATAGCGGTTTTGAGATCTTTCATTAACTTATCAACAAAGTTATGGTCAAACTCTTACGCAAAAGAAACACGAGAAGCGAGACGAAGAGCGGGAATCGAAAGTACCTCATCTCCTTTTGCCATAAGACACAAATCATTGTCTGAAGAGAAGTCTGAAGATGATGTTGAATCACTTGAAAGAGTATCCTCCTCTTCACCACTAAAGCACGCTTGTCGACAAACTTTCTGTTCCTCATCAATCTCTTTTCTTCTCTTTCTCTTGGAGTTAAATCTGACAATCATAACTGAAATGTCCCGATTTATGACAATTATAGCAAGCATCACTTCTTGAAGATTTTCTTGGACTAGAATCCCTTTTAGGAGAAAAATCTCTTCTTTTTGGACTATCTTCTCTTCTTCTTTACGGAGTCTTGAACCTTCGTCTTCTTTGGAGTCTTCGATCTCTTGTCTGAAGATTTGTTTCCTGGATCTGAAACCAGCTTTCTTTGTATTCTTCCAATGTCTTCTATATTTCCCAAATTTTGAGTTCATTTTATCAAACTTTCTGGTCAGCAAAGCCATCTGTTCTTTCGAGTCTTAAATCCTCTCAATGGGCTCTTTAGATGACTGATTTGAAGTGACCTTGAAAGCAACTTCCTTTCCCGTGGAATTTGAATTTCCTTCATCCTCGTCTTCTTCTTGTTTGAGATCATATTCATGAGCTTTCAAATGCGAAAATAGCTCATGATGACTAATCTTGCTCGATTCTTTTGTATCCTTAATCACTATAATCTTGACTCTCCATTTGCTAGTTAGAGATCTCAATATTTTGTTGTTGATCTCCTTCTCGGTGTATGATTTTCCCAAAGAGCTTGCTTTATTGATGATATTTGTCAGTCTTAAGTCCAATTGATCTATCGTCTCATCGCTTCATCTTGAAGGTGTCAAATGAATGTAGAATGGACTGCAACTTGTTCTCTTTAATCTACTCCGATCCTTCACACATGAGTGCTAAAGTTTCCCACATTTCTTTAGCACTTTTACACGTCTTGACTTTCTCTCGTAAGTTCTCTAGTTAATGTCTCTATGATCTCTGTCCGAGCAACTTGGTCAAGATTAAATAGTTTCCTTTCATCATTTGACATTTCACTCCTTTTCTTTTCAATCTTCTCGCCGAGCGTATGCTTCGCTCCACCGCTCCCAGAACTTCTTGGTTCAAAGTAAAACTTTATCGGTCCATCTTCTAGTGTCTCGAGCATCCTATCATGGATTGCACCAAGATGATTTTCCATGCGAAATTTCCAGTAGTCATAGTCTTCAATAGAGAACTCTGGTAACTTTCTTTTCTGCTCTTAAGGGAACTCATTGTTAGTAATAAAAACAATTATGCAATGAATGCAATGATTTTTATGAAACCGGTTTTTCAAAAGATCTGCATTCAGTGACCACAACAATCTTTCCTCAAAGACTATTGGTAACCAAAGCCGGTGGTCGGTTGAACCACCGCTCCGATACCACTTGTTGGTCCCGGACGAGATGTGCAAGGAGGTGGAAAGTCTAGAAGGGGGTTGAATAGACTTTACCACACTCAAAAATTTTTCAACTTTTCGTGAGCTGGGTGTGAGGTTAGAAGACTTTGAGGTCTTCTGCAGCAAGGTACTCGAGTGTGCAATGTGAGGTCAAGAAACTTCGAAAACTCGAAGTCTTGATAGTGCGGAAGCTAATCTCGTGTGTATTTGAAAAACCCTTTTCAATGAAAACCTTGGTGATGAATACTAAGCAAGTTTCGGTGCAGGTTTATTGAAATGATGATGAATGAGCGCTTATATGTATGTATGCGTAAAGCTCGTAAAGACACGAGAGATTTTTATAGTGGTTCGGATATAACGATCCTACGTCCACTCTCCCCGATCCCACAGGGCCTTACTATCCACCGAAATCGGTCTTGTCTCCTCTAATCTCCTTGAGGATTCGACCACGGGAAGTTTAACAAGTTCCCGCCCTTGGTACAATCAAGATGATCCTCGAGTGTTAACTCTTAGATAAAAAACAATCAACCTTTTCTCGTACGAGATAATGAAAGGTGATTTACACTTCCTTGACCAAAAATAAATCTCTTAGGAAATTCAACGTGTTAGATTGATTTCTCGTATGAAGAATTAAGCGTGTTTTGCAATGAGTGAAGGAATTGTTCTTGATGTTTCTCGCGCATATATATTCAAAAATCCTTCACTTCGCTTTTATGATTCTCAATTTGACTAGCCGTTAGGCTAATTTGTCAATCGTGTCTTCAAAGAAATGGTAAGTGATCGTTGGAAGATTTGTTTGACTTTGGATAATTGATTGTCCGATACTAATCAATTATGCCGTGATTGATCTTGATTGATAATCAAATCTTCACTTGATTGACTTCGGATATCTTTGAAATATCTTTCTGTCTTTTGTTAACCCCGATGAATTTCTTGAAGTCAACTCTAGCAACCTTACACCTTGCTCCAAAGACATCTTAAAGCTTGCTGTAGCATGGATTCCAACCTTGCTATCTTCACTTGAACCTTCCTTGACAATACTTCTTTTTGCATAACTCTTATCATCTCTTCTTGATCTTCACGACGCCCTTCTATATGACTTGAATGAGATCTCTCTTAGATCTTTAAGTCTTCTTATCAGCTGACCTTGATTCTCAATCAATAAGAAGCTTCGTGTTAAGCCTAGCAAGTTTAAATATACTAAGACATAAACCCTATCTAAATCATCACCGACTAATGATTCACTGGTCCTATTACACTTAGGTTTTAGGAACATCATCAAAACCTACAAATTCAAATCCTAACAGATAGGATTTAGTCATACCACCGGTCTTCTTCTCGAATACTCATCCAAATCAAGACTCATTTCTTCAAGCTTATTGTCTCCCTCCTTCGGCAAGGTCGGCCGCAGCTTCAGCTTGGATCAACATTTGCTTGATCTTCTCTCGGAGGAGACATTGGCGAGTAAGATGGCGCAACTATATCCATGTTGAACTCTATATCGGCAAACTCAATCAGGTCTCTTGGTAGAAATCTGGATCTTGTGCCTCCAACCACTCATGGAAAACGATGTTCTCATCAATACCCCGGAGTGATCTTCTTACTGAACATGGAAAAGAAAGAGCCACTCTGCCTCATAAGATCTCCATTTCTCTTGTTGATCCATCGAAAGATCTCCTTGGGTACAGCTTCGGTTCGTGGTAGGGGCGGAAGGTGACTTCTCCTTGATTGTTTTTCGACCTCCGAACCCATCGTCCGGTCTTTCGATCATATGACTTACCGCTTGTTTTCTCTGCTTCTCTCATTTTCTTAACGTCTCTACGCTTGTATCGGCAACTTCTTCCCTCTTTCTCTTTCTTATCTTTTCTTCTTCTTCCACCTCACCGGGGTCTTTTGAGGTTGGTTTGTTTTGGCTTTCCCACTGATTTAGATGAAGAGGAGGGTTGAAGTGTCTCGAATGGGAGCGAGGATCTTGCATAGGTAGTTCTCTAACGGCTTGCACTCGGTGGGTTCAGCTTCCTTGCTAATTTTTGCCGTCTTTCATCCCCGTCTTAACCTTTTCAAGACATGCCGAGACATGTCCTCACTGTCTTCTTCCTTGCATCCTCTCGCTTGCAATAGCTCCTCGGCAAGCTTATCTATCTTCGATTCGGTGTGGATCTTGTCATCTTGGGAGTCAATTATTTTCTTGAGCTCAATTCTTCCCCTTTTTAGCATCACCAAATGAGTGTTGCAGACGGTGGAACCTTGCTCGATTTAACCGATGACCTCGTGTCGATAAGACGTGTCTTGATCTAGCATATCAAATATTTTCTTGGAGTAGCTTCAATGCCTCTTAGCTTATTGCTCAATCTTTTTGAGAGGGATGCTTTCTCCATAGCTAAAGTCATGTTCGGGATTTGTTGGAAAGATGCTTCCTTTGCAGCCCATGCTTCCTTAGCTTGCTCATTCACTAGATCTTTAATCTCAAGGTAAGCATCCCGAACATACTTCTTCACCCATTCCTCCTGCTTGTTCTCTTCTTCGGTTATCTTGATTAACGGCGCCATCTGCTCTTCGTGCCTGAATTTGGAAAAGTAGAGGTCAATATTTGTCTTCTCTAGAACAAACCTCTACATTCTCTTTAATAGACGAGGTGACAAATCCAGGAAGCATTTTGAATGCAAATTAACAAGCGATTTCAAGCTTGCCACCTCGGCTTTCAGAGCATTGACCTCGGATGCGGATGCGTACGTGGATGGTTAAGCAATATCTTCGATGGAGAAGATAGAGTCAAATCTATCTCCTCGACTTCTCTTGGCTAGCTCATCTCACTGGGGAATCGCCCAATGAGGTTGTTGAGTTGGCACCTCGATTCCACGGTAGGCTGGAGTTTGCTCCTCCACATGCTCTGCTTGTGCCTCCTCTCGTTGTATCCATCTCGCGAGGCTCATCGGCCGCCTCTACCACTTCCTCCTCGGCTTCCTTCTCCTTCTCCTCATCTCCCTTTTCCTTCTCCTTCCCACCCTCGGCTCCTTTTGCTCGGTCGGTTCCTTGGTTGGGGATCCTAGATAAACTCTCCTTAGTATGTGATCGACGAAGATATCTTGAAAATATCTCTTCGATCGATTTAAGACCAGCCTTCTTTAAGACTGTCTTCTCCCAAATTACAAGATTGTTCCCCCGCCTCTCCGATGAGTATAGTCGTTTCCTCGAAGTATCCTGTCCTTAGCCTCCTTAGTAGCCAAACATCTACCATCTCCTTGAGCGGCTCAAGCTCTTCAGGTGTAGTTTAAGTGGGTGGTGGTGTTGACTGTCTGGGTAGGTCGTTTTAGAGGCTCGGAGGCGCGACCATGTCTGCCTCTTCATTGCCGGGTTAGGTTTGGGGTGATGTTGGCTCTTTGTCTGAAATGTCCTCAAATGAGGAGGATGAAGATGATGATGACGCAGCCTTTTCTCGATTCCTCCCTAAAGGAAATTTCTACACTTTCTTTCAAGGGCTTCCTTCGCCCCGAGGTTCCCTTGACCAATTTGAGACACTTCCCCCTTGGGAAGCTGTCTTTTCTACTTCGACCTCCTCTCCTCCATCCGATCTATCCTCATCCGACTTCTCCTCCGATGAAGATTCGTCCATCAAAGAGTTGCGCTTTTCTTGGACTTGACTTTGAAGGCTTTTTCCTAGGTGCAGTAGAGCAGGAGCAACCTCATCTCCTTCGAGAATCGGAAGGGCCAAAGATCTTCTCGTCTTTAGTCGAAGACCCTTCTATCTTGTATAGCTCTTCACTCCAATCTCCTACCAAGTTTGTCTCGAGCCGATCTTCGCCTTTAGGATCGGAGCGATCCTATTCATCATACTTGCTACAGATTTCGAGACCATCTCGAGCCTGGTCATAGAAATCTGTTCTTTCTGAAACCATTTAGATTCCTCCACCCGGCGATGTGAATGCAATCCGGCCCAGCTTTACTTGGACCCCAACGATTAACGCCCTCAAACAACAAATTATGGGCCTCGTCAATCGGGCCGTGGCTCTGTTGTTCACCCAATATGCATTTTGTCGAATAAGCATGAGAAGTCTGTATTTTCTCTTTAGCATTGGCCTCTTCAAATTTGTGGTGGTGTTTTGATGCAAACTCCTCGCCATTAGTTTGAAACTCTCCAAATACTCATCATTCTTATAATGGAAAGGATCCACTCCTTCTGTACTTAAACCAAAAATCTCCCTAGTTCATCAACAAAGACTATAACATCAACTCTTCTCCCATCGGTCCTCACCTTCGATTCAATAAACTCTTTTTGAAGTTTGCTCTCATCGAAACTCCACTGCTAGGTCATCAAGGGTTTTTCCTTTATCAAATTTCATTGAGCAAAATTTCTTTAAACCCCTAGATTTGAGCGGTGAAGAATCTCTACCGATTACTGGATCTCGATGTAGTCTCCCAATCGATGTACATCTCTCGATTTAGTCTTTTTCCCGATGTTTTCGAGATCATATTCAAACTTGGATCTGGGTTGATCCACCATTGAAGAAGTTTAAGTTTTGGGAGGGAAAGAAAATTTAGGAGAGAAAGAGAATATGAATACAAGTTATATGTGTGTAATTAAAAATATGCACACGAACACCTATTTATATGGAAAGAGACTAAATAAAATAATATAGATTCTAATTATTGATCAAAAGTGTGAAAATGGGTTTATGTGCCTATAAAAATACAATCATGGCTATTTTTCTGAAAAAGTGTGTCAATAAAATAATAGTCAAGTTTAATATGTCGCGCGTGATAAGTTTAACGATTCAAATTGCTAAACCGCCTCCATATTAGGCGCGTGAATGTCACTCAGGATTTTTAAAACCAGATTTAATGAAATTTTTTGGGTCCAAAGTAACTTCCCGACAAGAAGTAACTTCTTACTTTTTATTTTTTAGAAAATTAGAAGGATAAGAACCCTTTTTAATAAAATACTATAAAAGTAACTATTTTTCGAAAAATCAATTTTTAGAAGAACTACCGAGTGAATTCATTATTGAATAAATTAAAATAATTATGATATTATATCCACATATTAATTATGTGAACTAATATACATAATTCTTAACAAATAATTAAAAATGCAAGGGTCGAAAATACTTCTGTTTTTATCTCACATCTGGATGAGTTTGTGTATTCGTCGACTTCAAACATCGGATGAGTAATGCTTGTCTATTACCATGAATATTGTAATATCAACTGGATTTGAAGTTTCCTTTCAAGAATTTAAGAATCTTCTTGGCTGCTTCATGATGACTCTTCTTGGGTTAACTTGAAACCATGCATAGACACCTACCGCAAATGAAATATCGTGTCTACCGCAATTAAATATAATAAAGAATCTATTAAGCCCCTGTATTCGAGTTGGATCGAGTCTCTTCCCCCTTCTCAAATGCGGATCCATGGAGAAGTTTGTCATCATAGGTATCTTAGCCTCTCGACTAGTACTATTTCAAACTTTCCTATAAGATCCTTTGCATTGATTGATAAAGATCCCTTTCTTCGTCTGTTTGACTTGTAATCCAAGGAAATATGTCATCTCTCCCATCATGGACATTCCGAATCGTTCTTCATAAGATGACTAAATTCTTTACACAAAGATAGGTTAGTTGAACCAAATATAATATCATCTACATATATTTGAACTAATAAAAGATCATTATCACATTCTTTTCGAAAAAAGAGTTCTATCAATTTTACCCTTAACAAAAGCTGTTTTGAATCGAGATAATCGGATAAGGTGTCATACCAAGTTCTTGGAGCCTGTTTTAGTCCATATAGAGCTTTTCTCACCTATAGACATTGTCTCCTTTGACAAAGCACGGAGGTTGCTCTACATCTTCTTCACTAAGATTCCATTTAGAAATCTTTGATTTAACATCCATCTGAAAAACTATGAATCTTTTGAAAGCGGCATAGGCTAAGAACAATCTAATGGCTTCCGGGCGAGCTACAGCGCAAAAGTTTCATCGTAATCAATCCCTTCCGATTGCGAATAATCCTGAGCAACTAGTCTGGTTTTATTTCTAACCACAATATTGTTCTCATCCCCTTTGTTTTTAAAGACCCACTTAGTTCCAATGAATTTTTGATGATGAGGCCTTTCAACAAGCTCCCACACATCTTGTCTTTGAAACTGATTTAGTTCTTTTTGCATGGCATTAATCCAATTGGAATCGATTAGAGCTTGATAGAACGGACTTAGGTTCAAGTAATGATACATAGCAACGAACATACAATCTATATTTACTTGTGTCCTAGTCTGGACTCCAGAATCTAAATCTCTAATTATTTGTTCACGGATGATAATTCATTATCTTTTTACCCTTGTCTTTTACCATGGATGAAGACTTATGCGAAATATCCTTTTCAATTGGTTCTCGTGATACCTTGATTGAATTTCTTCTTGATCATCTGGAAGAGTAGTTATGCGATCGGTTGTCTTGGAAGTACTTTCAGGATCTCTTTCTTTGTTTGAGTCGATTCTTCTTCTTCTTCGTCGATTCGATTCTCGTACATAGAACTTTACATTGATCTTTTAAAAGTCATCTTTTGTAGATTATCTGTAATCTTTGTGGTGTCACTGTTTCCTTAAACTCAAAAAGTGGATTAATCAAATACAACATGCGGTATTTCTTCCACACACAAGGTTGTCTTGTTGAAAACTCCATCGACTTTAGATATAGTGGAATATCCCAAGAATGTCCCATCTGCTATCTTAGAATCAAAGGTTTTCGGTTGAGACTTACCATTGTTGTGAATGAAACACTTGCAGCCAAAGATATGAAAATATGAAATCTTGGGTGATCTTCCTTTCCATAAGGAGTTTTACACTTATCTCTAACAATTAAACATCTATTTTGAATAAAGCAAGTTGTATTAATGGCTTACGCCCAAAACTTGTGTGGAGTGTTAAATTCAGATAACATTGTCCTTGCAGGCTTCTTTCGAGTTACATTTCTTCTTTCAACAACTCCATTACATGAGTGTGTCCTTGCGGTGAGGTTTCGTGAGCTATATCATTCTCGGTACAATAGTTAGCAACTAGTGAATTAAGAAATTCAGTACCTTTATCACTTCTTATTTTGACAATACTTAATCCTTTTTCATTCTCAGATTCTTTTAAGAAACTCGGTATTTTGGTCATCGTCTCATTTTTTCTTGTATAAGAAAATAACCTAGGTAAATCGAGAATAATCATCTACGATTACCAAAGTATATTTTCTTCCACTAAAACTAAGAGGAGTAACTGGATCAAAAAGATCCATATGAAGTAGTTCCGCACTATGTCTCGAGGAAGGATTGTCTTAAAAGAAGTTTTGGTCTACTTTCCTTTTTGACATGCATTACAAACATGACTCTTTGAAAATATTTTATCTGGAAGTCCTTTGACTAAAGATTTCCTTGCTAACTTGTTAAGAGTCTTGAAGTTTAAGTGACCAAGACAGCTTATGTCATAGCCAACTTAAATCGTTTGAACTCTTTGCAACTAAACAAGTATCTTTAGGACAACTTTTGAAGTTAACAATATAAATATTGACTTGTCGACTCAAGCTAATAGAATATTTTCATCGAGACCATTTTAGAACATAACAAGCATTACAAGTAAATTTTACACAAAAACCTTTGCCACAAAATTGAGAAACAGATAAAAGATTGTGTTTTAACCCTTCAACATAGTAAAGCTCATTAACTTGGACATCACCAATCATCAAGGTTCCAACTCCTTTGGTTTACCCAAAATTATTGTCTCCAAACATGACTTGTGGTCCATCAATTAACTAATAGTTTGAGAGTAAACGTTTCTCATATGTGTTTTGAACATTCACAGTCAATATACTGCATTTACCTCGAGCACGCCTCGCTCTTTCAACTATACATGTATCTTTCTGCAATCAAGGATTAGATTTTAGGTACCCTTTGTAAGTTGGGTCCTTTTTGGTTAAGTTGACCCTTTGGAATCCAAATAAACACATCAATGTTCCTTAAAACAAGTGATTGAAGTTTGCATCTGTATCTATCTACCAATATAAGACTATCAAGATCAATTTTGTTCGGTTGATCTTTAGACATTTATCTTATATCTGGGTAATAATGGATACAATTTGCTCTTTCCATCAAAACTATTATGCTTAAGATGTGATTTTGACCTGATCTTTGGTTTTATCTTTGGAACATTTTTCTTCATCTGTACTTTTTTGCGAAACATCGGATGAGTTAATTTGTTCTTTAGTTTTCCAAGGACCAGTTCTAATTTCTTCTTTAGTATTAGTAGCCTTGACAAAAATCCTTGGTTTAATAGGATAATCCTTCTTGGTTACTGTCGAAACCTAAACCCGTCTTATCACTAGCTTTCTAAGAAGTACTTGAAGATTCTATCTATAGTTGATTGAGTGTTGCTAAGAAGTCCCAACTTGAGATTTGATTCTCTGTTAGTTTTCTTAAAACTCTCATTTTCAATATAGACATTTGATAACTTAAGTTTTAAAGGATCTAATTCTTTTTTTAACTCATTAGACTTTTCAGATGAGGACTTAGTAATAATCTTAGGCTTGCATTCCCCCTTGAATGAGCGGTCGATTTCTCACTACTCCTAGTCGACTTCCTTTAGTTAGATTCAGAATTTGATCTTTTAAACTTAGATTTTCAATCTCTATCTATTTGTAAGCAGCATAAAGCAATCTCCAGATCTTTCAAAAGTTTACTAATAAGACTCTTATCGATTGAACAGAGTTTCACAATTATTTTCAAGATGAGTAATAGTTTACCTCTTTTGCTATAAGACATATTTCATCATCGACCCCAAAACCAGACAAGGATGTGGATGATGAAGTTTCATGTACTTCCTTTTACGCTAGTAGAGCTCTTTGATCCACATACCTCCTGTCACGCTTTTTCCTTTTCTCCTCTCGTTCTCTAGGTGTTAAGCGAGGACAATCGTAATTGTAGTGACCAGTGTCTATTGCATGTATAACAATTATCTCCTCTATCAGATTTTGGACTATTATCCCCTCATCGATTGGTGATTTGAATCTCCTAGTCGATCCTTCTTCTTTTCACTATCGAGATCCATTATCTTCTCTTTTGGACTTGTAGCTCTTTCGACCCGATCTGTCCCATTTGTTCCTTTTATACTTAATTTTAAGCCTTTCATATCTCTTTATCAATAAAGTCATTTCTTCCTTTATTGATAAATCGAGCATATAGATATCTTATGCGGTTCCTCCTAATGAATAAAAGTAGCATCTTCCCAGGATGTAGATGATTATACTTCATCTTCTTCATCTTCAATCAATATCATACTCTAACGTCTTGAGATGCGAGAATAGTGTATGATGTGAAATTGGAGATAAATTCGAGTAGCTTTCAGAATGTTTGCTTTTTCCCTCCATCTCTTGCTCAAAGCTCTAAGGATCTTATTGTTGATTTCCTTTTCGGTGTAGGACTTCCCTAGGTTAGCGACTTTGTTAAGAAGATTAGTCATCCTTATATCCATTTGATCAATTGATTCTCCATCTTTCATCTTAAATGTGTCAAAAGCATGTGTTGTTAACCGAAATATTTAATGAGTGATTGATGTGGCTTTTGATCGGTTAAAACAATATTGATTGGAGTATTTATAGGGATAAATACCCAAGAACAATCAATAGAAATGATGAGCAATAAATATGAGTTAATACTTGTAATGAATGCTAGAAAGCTAATAAGAACACAAGAATTGTTGGGAGTGTTAGTCCCAGGCTAAGAGTGGATGCTTGAGATCCGTTTATTATGCCTTATAGGTCTTATTTATACATGGTATTGGTTGTCTTTTAGGCGGACCAAAGGTACAAATTATCATAAATGTTGTCTTGTCCCCAATTAATTGGGGGTGTACCCACCTGCATCTGGGCGGCGGCTAGCCATTCACGTCTGCCGGTGTCCTCTGGCAGGGGATCTTCGATGGTGGGGGATTTTTCCTTTCCGGGATAGGTTGACATTAAATGGGGGCTGCCACTTTGTACTTGGTACCACTTTGGGAGTGGCTTGGTCGGCAAGCCTCGACCACGCCGAGCTTGGTTGATAGCGAACATGCCGAGCTTCTTTGTCTTGTGCCGAGCTTGGGGCTTCGCCTTGCTTAGACTCGTCCACTCCTTGGATGGTTGATCCCGCCTTGGCGAGGCGAGCGAACTCCTTGGCGGGCCGTGCCCGGGAGAGTTCGACCCGCTTGGCGGAGCTTGCTCGCCACGCCCGGTGAGCCGGCGTCTGCGGGTTCCGTGCTTAAGCAGGTTCGGCTGGATGTGCTCGCTATGCCCGGTAGCTGGCGTAGCGAGGCCGAGCCCCCCTTGGGCCCGGCCGAGTTCGCTCGTTGTGCCCAGCGAGCTGGTTCTCGAAGGGCGAGCTCCTCGGGCTTGACCGAAGTTGGGTAGGCCGGCCCGATTGGTGATGGGCCTTATGGCGAATAATTCGTCATACAACAATTGCCCCATGATTCGGTCTTCGAGGTGGATCGGGGCGAGATGGTCTCTTGATGAGTTGTTCGTCGTTAGACCGAAGCTTCTTCATGCCGAGAATCCTTTGGGATTCAACCGATGGGAGTTGGGATTGGGCTTGGAAGAAATGGCGGTTGGATCGACAAGGGGTCACTTCGCTTCCACGTGGCCCTGCAAAAGTAACTTTGCGGGCGCGTGGCCGTTGGAAGGTGGCTACCTCAAACTACCACGCGCGGACACGTGGCGTGTCCCCATGGTGCCAAAATGGTCACTTGACCTTTCGCGAAGATAATTGCGTTTATGCCCCGAGAATTCGAAAATTTTTAAGGGTTTTTGCAAAGAAGTCCTTCCCGCTTCCTATAAATAAGGGTTGTCTTCTCCATTTGAACCTTCTTTGCATTCGTGATTCTCGAGCTTCACTATCGATCTTGAGCTTTCTTCAACGTTCGTGTTCGATTCTTCAAGTCAATCGGTAAACCTCTTTCGTGCCTTGAAAAACCTTCTTCCTTTTAATTTCTCTTCCTTTTCATCCGATCGAAATGGTGAGATCACGAGGAGCCTCTTCTCGTGGTGCTGGTTACGGGGCTCGGAGGCGTAGCACCATCGTCGAGAGGTGAGTCTTCCCGGGGGATGGCAAATGCCCCAGGAGATACGGATTATCGGCCGGGATGGTCTCGATAGGGTCTTTGGGGACGTCGGATGCCCAAGTGTCGCGGCCCCTAGCGGCGGCGGTTTAGGGATGGTAGGGGATGCCCTTTCGCCCGATCTTGTCGATTTGGGAATCGACATGAGAATCGGCGAGGATTTGGGTGTGCCTCCCGTCGATCTTTGGGATGGAGAAGGCCACGGAGGAAATGGTGGCCAAGCTTTTCTCCTCCGAAAATGGTGACAGCGAGGAGACCGAAGCGAGGAGTGGCGGGACCTCGGTTGCTCGAGGTCCTTCGAGCCGAGCTCTTGGGACGAGTGAGAGGGTCTTGGAGGAGGAGGCCGAAGAGGAAGGCTGCAGGGGCGGGCGATCAGTCGCCGTGAAGGTTCTTGTGGCCTATGAGGCACAGGAGCACTACGTGGACCGGTGGCGAGGCCGGTCCCCACATTCGATTACCGGGAGTACTTACGGCGGTACTCGTACGTCGACAAGAGCGGAGCCGCGAGATGTTTCGGAGGCGGAAGGCTCGGAGTGGCGATGAATGTGGAGGCGAGGAAAAGCTCGGTATCCGAGGTGACTTGACCATGTGGCGGGCGAGGTGGCAAGTTCCGAGCGATGTGCACTTCTATGTGCCCAGCGAGGAGAGGCACGACCAACCTCCCAAAGGGATGCTCGCCATGAATTACCACATTATGGAGGCCGGGCACCGGTTCCCACTTCATCCCGACTCAGCGCACCTCTTCGCCGCCCTGGAGGGTCTCTCGTTTCAAATCCATCCCAATGGTGGATGAATCTCCTCACCCTTTTAAATGCAGTGGGAAGTTTGGTACTGCATCGGATGCCTACCGGCCGAAGTTAACTTCATCTTCACCTTGTCGGAGTCCAAGAAGGAGTTGTACATACGGACTCGGTAGGGTGGGACTTTTTAAATGGGATCCTCCTCCAGGTCGGGACTAGCGGCGGAGGTGGTTCTTCGTCGGCGGGGCTTGGCGGTCGGCGGACGAAGAGGCTGGCGAGGTACCGATAGGGGTTCCGCTTGCCCCGCTAGCCGCCGAGCCCGCCGTGGTTCCCGCCCTGGTTGAAGAACCTTCTCCTGTCCCCACCTCTCCTCGAGGGGTCCGGAGAGAGCGGGAGGCCTCGGTGGAGGTCATAGAAACTAATCCCTCCCGCTGCCCGACAAGAGGCCGAGGGCGGAGAGTCCACCATCGCCGGGCGGAGAGCCCCAGGAAGCACGCTCGGCCGGGGCCTGACGATCGGTCCTATACGGGTCGCGATCCGGCTCTTTACGAGAAGTAAGTTGTATTTTTCCTTAGTTTCCTTCTCTCGTTTAGTTCTCTCAAGGTCGCGACTAACCTCTTTTCGGGTTCCTCGCCGGCGCCGCCGCCACCGCCCTCCTACGGTGGTGGACTTTATCACTTCCGGCGGGATCCCGCTCCCGGGGAGCTCCCGGACTACGTCGTCGGGCGATGGAGAAGATCCCTCCGGCCATGGCGCTCGGGGTTGGCGAGGACTCTTCCTGGAACACGGAGAGTGCCTTCTTCCTTGCCCGAGGCCTTGGGCTTTGAGCTCGGTGGTCTGGAGCGCCGCATAGAGGATCGGGAGGCGGCCGAAACCCGGGAGGTCCGCCGGAGGCGGGACCGGGCCGTGAAAGAAGGGGAGAAAGTCCGGGCCGAGGCCGAGAAAGTGCGGGCGGCCGCCACGGAGCTAGAGGCCGAGGTGGCCGCTTGAAGGAAGAGGTCGCCCGTCGGTGGGCGGATCTTTGAAAAGGAGGTTGCTGCCGTCGGGGAGCGGCTGGAGGCCAAGAAGGCCGCGGTGGAGAGGTTGGCCACGGAGAAATTGAAGGCTGAGCGGGCCGCGGCCGCCGAGTTGAGAGGGAGCGGGATCGGAGCCGCGAAGAGGCTACCCGGCTCGTCGGAGAGAGGCGGGGCTGGCCGAGAAGTTGGGCGAGACCGAGCTCACTTTGCTGCCGCCTTCGCGACTCCATGAGACGGTTGTTATCCACTGGACACGGGATCCGGCGGTGATGGGCGAGTTCGCCTATTACATGTCCTCCGCCGACCTCATCCGAGCGGCGAAGAAGGCCGGAGACCCAATGGGGCCATGGAGAGGTACTTTAAGGAGTACGCCCTCGCCCGCCTCTCCACGAAGAGCTATCATTGAAGATCAAAGATCCTGGAGAGGGATTATGGGGTAGATCTCTCACAGTACCCCGACCAAGAACAGCTGGATTTCCGGAGGAGGCCGAGGAGCGGATGCGGAAGGGCCGGAGACCGAGGGCGGAGATGCTTTGGTGGAGCGGGAGGCGGGCCGTGGCGCGCGAGGCTTAGTAGGCTTCCTCTTTTTGTACGCCCATTGGGCTTTGTATGGCAGCGGCGGGGTTCCAGCGGGGAGTGAGGGATACTTTAAACTCTCGCTCCAGCTGCTGCTGTAACCCTTGCTTTTTAATAGATACCTTGAATTCCAAGGGATATCTTGAACTCCTGCTGCCGTTGTATTCCTTCTTTTTCTTGGTTTAAGGTTTAGGGTTTAGGATCTTCTGTACTCGGCCGTTGGCCTGTTCTATGTTATTAATGAAATTCGTATTTCCCTTCACATCTCAACTGGTCTCGACTTTAATTTCTTCGCTTTACTTATCGCTTTCCATACTTAGAAAATTTTTGTGAAATCTCCCAAATATGACAAAGTCAGTAATGATCTGTCGACCTCGGCCTTACTTGTTCAAAGGAAGGAACTTGACCCATGCCTTTCCGTTTTGGTTTTGGCATGGGTGAGCTCGGACTTTGGCCGAATAAGGGTTAAGTGGGGGAGTTCGGCTCGCCCTTGCATGAATATAATTTAACACTTAGCACTTTTAACAAATTTTGCAAGCGTTTCAAACCGTTTGTGGCTTGTTAGGCCTCGGCCTTACTTGTTCTAGAGGTGAGCTCGGCTGTGCCTTTCCGACTTGGTTTCGGCATTGGCGAGCTCGGCTTTTGGCCAAGTAAGGGTTTACTTGAAGATCTATGCTCGCCCAAGTGTATCATGGCGGGTTGGCGGCCACCGGATCGCCGTCGCCCAAACCGGTTCCGCGGCTGCGAGTTCGGTCGGGCGAGGCGATGAAGGTGCTCGCTAAATGGAGGCTTTGACCACTGAACCGTTCGCTAGGATGGCATCGAAGTGGTTGCTCGGCGTGAGTACGTTTAGCTCGTAGGGAGACTTTTATCTCCGAGAAGAACCCGGTAGCACTTGGGCGACTGTATAGGTGCGCTAGTGGCGTGATATGCGCTTTGGGCTGGTCACTAGGACCTAACCACGCGACTTTTTCCTAACTCCGAGGAGGTGGCGGACCTCACTAGCCGGGAAAGCTTGGAGACCTCGGCGGAGGCTAAGCTCGTCGCGAGGAATTTGAGGGGCACACGGCCGAAAAGTCGGGTGACCTCGGACGGTAACAGACACGTCACGAGGAGTTTAGTAGGAGCCTCCCGGTTTATGGGTAGGCGGACCTCGCCAGAAGGCTAAACTAGGCTGCGAGGAGTTTAAGGGGACGGGTCCCTACCTCGGCGGGCTATCGGCCAGCGAGTATGAGAGGGGCCCATTCTCGGCCGTTCGGCCTCGATTGGAGTCCGCAAGGATGCCTCTTGTGAGGGCTTTGACAAAATTTCCTTTTGAGAACTTCGCTTTATTCGAAAGATAACCTCGCGAAAATTTACAAGATGTACAAGATTTACAAGACTTTTCGGCGAACACGTAAATTTTCTAATTTACAAGAAAAGATCTAATTGACGGCTCACGAAAGTACTTCTTGAGGTGGCATGCGTTCCAAGGATATTGGTCCGGAGTGCCATCCGGGTGCTCAAGCTCGTATGCCCCATTGGGTAGCCATTTGGACACCACTGAGCGGTCCCTCCCGATTCGGGCGAATACTCCTTGGTAGGCCGTGGATCTTTTTAAGACAAGGTCGCCGATTGAGAATTGTCTGATCTTGACCTTAGAGTTGTAATATTTTTCGACCGCTGCTTGTAGGCCGCGTTCTTGTGGATTGAGTCAAGTCGGCGTTCTTCTAGCATGTCGAGGTCGAGCCTCCTCGCTTGGTCGTTGTCCTCGCCGAGCTCCCGCGAAGTGCGGAAGCTCGGCACAGCGACTCTCGGCCCGAATGACGGCTTCAAAGGCCGGCGCGAGCACGAAAGGGGTCTCGCCGTCGAATTTCTCGGTGGTCGTCCCGTATGCCCACAGATGTCCGTGAGCCGGCAGGCCTGCCGCCACTTTCCTTTCCTCTCCTCAAGCTTGGTTTTGAGAGTGTGTTAGATTATTTTGTTGACCGCCTACACTTGACCATTAGTTTGAGGATGGTATGGTGTGGCGAGCAATCTCTTGATTTTCCAACGTTCGCAGAACTCCAAGATCTCGAGCCGTCAAGCTGTTTCCCATTATACGAGACTATGGCACAGGAAGGCCAAATCTGCAGATGATGTTCTTCTATATGAATTTGATGATAGCACTTTGTTGATCGATCTTGTTCGGAGGCTCAGCCTCCGCCCATTTAGTGAAGTAGTCGACGGCGACCACGACAAACTTACACCCCGGGCGCCACCGGTAGGAGTCCGATCAAGTCGATCCCCAGTGGCGACGGCCGAGGCTGAAGATTGATTTCAAATGCTATGGGGAGAGCTTGATGTTGGGCGCCATAATCGGCATTTGTGGCACGCCTTGGCGTACGCGATCGTGTCTCGTTGGAGAGTGGGCGATGGTAGCCTTGCCTCATCGTCTTATAAACGAGCGCTTGCCCCCAGCGTGATTTCCACAGACTCCGTCGTGGATATCCACTAGGACCTTCCTGCCCGTCCTCGGGAGTGATGCATTTGAGTAGGGGTAGAAAGAAACTTCATTTATAAAGCGCTTCCTCGATTAGGGTGTACCTTCTTTGCTCGCGGCTCGAGTTGCCTAGCACTGGACTCGGTCGTCCGGGAGTGCACCCGTTTTGAGGTAAATGATGATGGGCGTCATCCAGCTCGCCTCCTCGGCACGGGCAGTGGCAACGGTTCAGCCAGCGATGGCAGGTGGCGAGCTTCGTGAGGACAATATTGGACATGTCCGCCGCCCTCCGAGGTGGCGAGCTTGGAAAGCGCGTCTACACGGGAGTTTTGTTCCCTTGGGATCTGCTCGATGTAAACTTGTTGAAGCCTTTTTTTGCACATAGAGGCAATGAGCTCACGATACTTGATCATTTGTTCCCCACGGGCTTCATATTCTCCCTTGACACAGTTTACCACCAAAGGGAATCCATGAAGATGTGGAGTCGTCGGACGCCAACCGCGGCGGCGAGCTCGAGACCGCCGACGAGCCTCGTACTCAGCCTCGTTGTTAGTGGTCGAGAACTCGAATCGGCGGCATTCGTAAAGCATTGCCCCTCCGGTCCGACCAAGATGATTCCTGCTCCCGAATAAGATTGTGTTGAGGAGCCATCTACAAACAATTTCCGGGCGGGAAGGTTAAGGTTGAGGGGTTGTTCGGGAAGGTAAGCTCGGCGATGAAGTCGGCGAGCGCTGCCACTGATTGCCATCCTCGGCGTGTATGTGATGTCGTCTTTGGCGATTTCGAGCGACCACTTTAAGAAGCGGCCGGCGGTGTCCGGCCTGTGCGGGACTTGCGAAGTGGAAGGGTCGTGAGGACCTCGACTTGGTGATCGAAGAAGTAGGCCCTCGGTTTCCTAACACTCATGATGAGGGCATACACCAGCTTCTCCGGTGGGGTGTATCGAGCTCGGCATCATGGAGAACTGGGCCGACGAAGTAAATCGGCGGAGTGGTCCCGCCGTCCGCCCTAACGAGCACGGCGCTCGGAGCGAACTCGAGAGGCTGCCAAGTATAGAAACAGACTTCTCGCCACACCGGCTTGGCGAGAATGTTGGGGTTGGTGAGATACTCCTTCGGCTTGAGGAAAGCATCTCGGATTTCTTTGTTCCACGAGAATTTTTGCTTCTTAATGGTGGCAAAGAAAGGCTTACTCTTGTCGCCTAGGTAGGAGATGAACTGTTCAAGGCCGCCGGACACCCGGTGAGTCTGGACCTACTTGACATTGCGAGGTTCCTCCATGTCGAGGATGGCCTTGATTTGGGCGGGGTTAGCTTCGATTCCCCTTTGGCTCACGATGTGGCCGAGGAACTTGCCGAGCCGACCCCGAAGTTGCACTTCTTCGGATTGAGCTTCATGTTGTACTCCCGGAGGATCGCGAAGGTCTCGGCTAGGTCCCTCGAGATGATCCTCTTTTTCACACTCTTGATGACGATGTCGCCTATATAGACCTCCATTGTTTTCCCGATTTATTCGGCAAACATTTTGTTTACTAGCCTTTGATAGGTCGCCCCGCATTTTTCAACCCGAAGGGCATCCTAAGCCGGGAGTAAACGTTCTTTTCGGTGAGGAAGGAGGTGTGCTTAATATCCTCCACGGCCATTAGGATTTGGTGATAGCTGCAAATGCATCCATGAAGGACATCATCTCGTGGCGGCGGTGCTATCCACCGGATGATCGATGTGCGGCATCGGGAAGTGGTCTTTTGGGCATGCCGCATTTAGGTCCGTGAAATCTATGCATAGCCTCCGAGGACCCGTTGGATTTTTACGAGCACGGCGTTCGCCACCCATTGGGGCTCGTCCTCGGCTGCTCGATCGGTTTGTTGTCGAGCGAGTTTCTTTACTTCTTGACTAGAGCGGCATACTTCTCCGAGCTAAATTTCCGCCTTTTTGCGAGACAGGCTTGCGAGTGGGGTCGATCTTAAGATGATGGCAAGTATGTTTTTGGTCTATACCGACCATATCCTGATGCGACCGTGCGAAGACGTCGACGCCGCTTCGAGGAAGTCTATGATATCCCCCGCATTTCGGCGGGTATTTTGGAGCCGATGGAGACTTCAAGCTCGGGCGAGCGAGAATCCACCGTAATGCGCTCTAGCTCTTCGACGGAGCTATGCGTTTTAGTCCACGACCATTGGGGTCTTGGAGGTTTCCCACAGGGTCAATGTCTAGCGGCATTGGCTCAAAACTAAGGCGGGGCTCCAAGTCTTGCTCGCTCACTGGCCGAGCTCCATGGGAGTCGGGGCCAAACGGGCGAGCTCGTCCTGGGCTGCTCGGCTTGTGTTGGAGTTGGAGAGCAATCCATTGGAGTTGCTTCATTTTGTTCGGTGCCGAGGCTCGCTAGGCGAGGTGTGCTCATGGGAAGGCTCGGCATTTTGTTGTTCGGCGACGGTAAAGATAGAGGAAAAATCTAAACTAGGTGCGAAATTAAATGCGGACACGAGTAGTTCAAACATTTCTTTGACATTTTCTAGTCACCCTTAATGGTGCCGACCTCCCCTTCGGCAGTGGGAAACTTGATATAGTAGAAGTAAGAAGAGGCAATCGCCTCAAAGGTTTCGAGAAAGGGGCGACCGAAAAGCCATTATACATGTTCGGTAGGTCAACAATTACAAATTCGGCAGGACCTAGTTATCCTAACCTTATCATTTGCAAAGTCGACTAGCTCAACCGACAGCTTGATCTTCCCATATGCCGAGACAACGGTGTCGCCGGCCGCGGATTTGGAGGTCGTAGGGCTTGATGTACTTGGCGAGGTTGCCCATCTTCCTGTTTGATGGCCGAACACCTCAACCATCGCCGAGGCTACCCCGGCTTGGATCATATTGATCCGTCCGCCGGGCGAGCGGTGGGAGTTCGCCGCCCGACGACTCCATGTCGGCCGCGACTTCGACCGCTGCGACCCTCTCGGGAGAGACGATCCTCTCACACCGGGAGCTCGCTCTTCGGTGTCCGGCCTTGGGGGTGGCCTCTTGGCGTACTTGTCAAGAAGTCCATCCTCGAACAGCCTCCACAGTGCTTAAGCGAGTCCGGCAGCTGGTGTTGTGCCCGGGAGTCGTGATAGGCGCTAATTTGCTAGGATTACGCTTGGCGGGAGTCCCACGAGGGGTTTGGGCTTGGGGATCAGCCCGGTGTCTTTGGATTGCATTGAAGACGAAGGCTGGAGAGTATTTGAGCTTCTCCACAGCACAGACGGACGCGTGTCGGGGTTTGTCTTCAAAGCTCTTGAAGGTCCCCCGTAGGCCTTCTCGTGGCCTTTCCCCTTGTTGGGGGTGTGCTCGGCGGCCGGGGCTGTCTTGGAGGCCGCCTTCCCGTTTTCTCGCCCTCCTCCTTAACCTCGCCCGGCCTTTGAGCGAGCATCTTTTGGCGAGTGATAAGCTCGCCCGCCGCCGGCGGAACTCGGCGTAGGAGGTGGAGTAGTTCTTGGTCATGTGCTGGAACATGTGGGACTCCGGTCTTTGGCCACCGAAGGCGGCGTGGAGTTGGAGCTCATCTCCAACTAGTTCCCGCTGAGGAGAACCTCATCTAAGCGATCAAGGTAGGCCTCGTCGCTCTCCTCCTTCCCGCTTGATTCCCATCGGTCTTTGCCGATTCTTGGCTCGGGAATCTTGGAGGCGAAGTAGGTGGTGAATTTTTGCCCACTCACCGAAAGTACCGATCGAGCGGGCGGGAAGAGAGACATACCACTTATGGGCGAGCTCGCCCAAAGTTAGCAACCGATGGCATTTGGTCGCATCGGAGGCCCCCCGCCAACCACGTAAATATTATATTTACCGAGGTGGGTCTCCGGGTCGATCTTCCCCTCATAAATAGGCATTCGAGGGGAGGATCTTGGGTTGAAGCGGCGCTGTTCAACCTCCATGGAGAGTGGCTCGTTCGCCATACTTCGCTTTGGCTGCCCATCGCGGGCCCCAAAGCGGGACTCTATCTCGTCGATCTTCCTCTGCATGGCGATGAGGAGAGCATCGCGAGAATCGGGTTCGAGTTCTCGGTGAGGGCTTGGGCGGGCGAGTGCTCGAGGCGGAGCAAGGCCTAACCTATCCTTGGTCGATACCCTTCCCGCCTCGCGCTCGAGAGGCGCGCCGGGCGCGGGGTCTGTTGACGGGCCGGGCGGTCTCGGCTGCTCGCCGAGCCGGAGTGCTTCGATCTGGACTCGTTTGGATTCCGATCCAAAGTCTTGACGAGACGACCCAAGTCGCTCGAAGACGGTCCTAGACCCCTGGGCCGGGTCGCCTGGCTGGGGATCCGGGTTCCATCCCGAGCTCGTTGAGCCTTCTTCTTCTTCTTCTTCCCCTTACTTTTTAGGGAGCAGAGGATGGGCTAGGGTTGACCGTGGCAAGCTCGTGGCCTCGAGCCTCAAGTAGCTTGATGGCCGTGCTGGATCTGCTCGGGAGTTTGATACTCCCGAGCGGGATGGGGCAGACTCCCAATACCCCTAGTTGGGGTGAACTCCCCTCGGGGTTGTTCATCTTCATGAGCATGCATGGGTTCCATGCAAGCGGCGGCATGGTGGGGTTTTCCCCCATGAGAATGGCGTTCCGATTTTGTCATCTTCCCAAAGAAATAGGATCTTCTTTGGAAGGGAAGGGTTGTAGGTGAAGAGCAAAGGTGTTTTTAGGATGATTTTAGCTTGAAGAACGGTGAGTGTTCTTCAAGGTTTTCACAAAACTTTTAAACGAGTTGAATGAGGTAAGAAAGACAACATCCCCCTTCCTCTAGCGCCAATTGTTGTTAACCGAAATATTTAATGAGTGATTGATGTGGCTTTTTGATCGGTTAAAATAATATTGATTGGAGTATTTATGGTGATAAATACCCAAGAACAATCAATAGAAATGATGAGCAATAAATATGAGTTAATACTTGTAATGAATGCTAGAAAGCTAATAAGAACACAAGAATTGCTGGGAGTGTTAGTCCCGTGCTAAGAGTGGATTCTTTAGATCCGTTTATTATGCCTTATAGGTCTTATTTATATATGGTATTGGTTGCCTTTTAGGCGAGACCAAAGGTACAAATTATCATAAATGTTGTACTGTCCCCAATTAATTGGGGTGTACCCACCTCGCATCTCGGGCAGGCGGCTAGCCATTCACGTCCCCGCTGTGTCCCCCCTGGCAGGGATCTTCCGATGGCCGGGGAATTTTTTTCCTTTCCGGGATAGGTTGACATTAAATGGGGGCTGCCACTTTGTACTTGGTACCACTTTGGGAGTGGCTTGGTTGGTAATCCTCGACCACGCCGAGCTTGGTTGATAGCGAACATGCCGAGCTTGCTGTCTTGTGTCGAGCTTGGGGCTTCGCCTTGCTTGGACTCGTCCGCTCCTTGGATGGTTGATCCCGCCTTGGCGGGCGAGCGAGCTCCTTGGCGAGCCGTGCCTAGAGGGTTCAACCCGCTCGGCGGCTTGCTCGCCACGCCCGCGAGCCGACGTCTGCGGGTTCCGTGCTTAAGCGGGTTCGGCCGGATGTGCTCGCTATGCCCGGCCGGCTGGCGTAGCGAGGCCGAGCCCCCTTGGGCCCGGCCGAGTTCGCCGCCGTGCCCGGTGAGCCGGGTTCTCGAAGGCCGAGCTCCTCGGGCTTGGCAGAGGCTGGGCCGGCCCGGTTGGTGATGGGCCTTATGGCGAATAATTCGTCATACAACGGCATGTAGTACAGATTGCGGCTTATTTTCTTTGACTTGGTGAACCCTCACACATATTTGCTAGAGTTTCCCACATTTCTTTAACAATTTTGCAACGTTTTACCTTCTCTATCCAATACTTGCTTAAAGTTTCTATTATTTTAGTCCTGACGACTTGATCTAAGTTGTGAATCTTTCTCTCATCATTCGTTAAATCTGCGCTCTTCTTCTCGTGCACGATTCTTGCCTCGAAGACTCGGCTCCATCACTCACGACTCCATGATAGAACTTTATTGGACCTTCTTACAGAATTTCCTCCATACGGTCATGAATGGCTTTAAGATGGTTTTCCATTCGAATTTCCAATAGTCATAATCCTCGATGGAAAAATCGGCAAGCTCTGGGTCTTTTTGCTTTTGATCGATTACATGATAATAAAAAATCCTCAATAGAAACTTATTAGCAGAATTATTAATCAAAGATAAAAATAATCACAAGAACACAATTCAAGAACTATCAAGACCTAAGATATATTAGAAAGCAGGTTTAATCTTGCTCTCGATACCACTTGTTGGTCTCAATTGATCAAGTTTACTCAAAAGAGAAAATCTAGAAGGGGGAGGGTTGAATAGATTTCCAAAACTACCCAATTTTTTTCTTTCTACAATTCGGATATAACTCAAACTGATTTTAGATTATCCAAGTATCATATTATACGGTGAAAGTAATTTTATACTTAATCCGATTGATAATTCTTTTGAACAAGTGTTTGATTATCTAAAATTGATTAGAAACAAGTAAGTAATTTGAAGATAAAATGAAAGTAATGAACACACGTATTTATAATGGTTCGGATTATAAAATCCTACATCCACTCTCCTTTCACAATCTTGTGAAAGGGACTCTACTACGTACTTACTTTCTTACCACCTTACTTACGGTTTACGGTGATGATCTTCACCATTACAATCAATTCTTCCTAACTTACGGAATTTTATGGCTTGAAGATATATGTGAAAGTGTTCTATAAAACACTATGAAACTATGAACGTTTTAGGACGTTCTTGTGCGTGAGAGTATGCTTTGAATGTGTGTTAATTGTGTTACGAGGATTTGTGTAGATTATGAGTTGCAAAAGTTACGAAAGTTATTCTAATTCTAATCTAATGATCTATTTATAAGAGACTGCTTTACGGTAGTTGTAACTTCCTTGTTGACTCTTTAAAGTTTGTTAAAAGCAGACTAATCTTGAATCTTCTTGTAATCGCCTCTTGGTTAGTTATAGTTGTTCTTGATGTTTATTATAACTTCTGATTTCTCTAACACTTCTTGTTGTCTGCTATTCTTGACTTGAGACGCTTTCCACCTCGTCCGATCATCTTCAAGTTTCGTATGTTACGATCTTTGAAATGTCTAATCGTCTGCATTACCTTGTCTCCATCGAGTTCGTCTTAAATGCCTTTTCTATCTCGTCTTCATCTTGTCCTAAGTACTTAGTTTATTACAAGATTTTACTTACTACATCAGCTTGTCTATCTGATAATTAAATTTGGTCATCTTATTTTACATACTCATCTTAACTTTATCAAAATTATAACATTTTTCTCCTAACAGTTTCCCTTTTCCTAATTTAGAGGTTTCCCTAAGAAGGGTTTGACTCTAAGGAGGATTTTAGTGGGGTCGGCCTTTGGATCGATTTGTGATCTTATGGCTTTTAGGTTTTTTTTTCTTTTATAAAACAATATATTAGACAAATAAGGAAAAATCCAAGTTAGTAACTCGTTAAGATTTGTTATTCAATATCAAGAAATTCCCTCTTTCCTCAAGGTTAAAATATAATTATTAATGTTAAGATGTATTTTGTGCAAATCATCACAACCATAATTATTCTTGCGATAACGGCCTAAAATGATTTGTTTGAAATAGTTTTGTATATAATTAAAATTAAATAGAGATGTACATTTGACATTTCTATTGAGATGAATTCAAAATATTTAATAAATTTTTATTTCGAGAGAGATTGATACTTAAAATTAAAAAAAAAAAAATTTAAAAATCTTTTTGAAACAAAAATTTAAAGCTTAAGAAATTTTTGGTGGAGTTTTGATTTTTGATACATGTGGGGGTTGCATCTTCACTTATTTTCTTTTTATGAAAAAAAAATATATATGATAAACTTTGTCTACTCGCAATAGGGCATTTTATCATTAATAGAAACTCTTAAATAAGTTCGTGTTTTCAAAAAAAAAAAAAGTTAAAAAGAATAATTTGTTCTTTAAAAAAAAAAAAATTGCGGTTGAGATTATTTACTTGACCAAGAATTAGTTATTCCTTAAATTAGATCATTTTTTTATTTAATTATGAAAGAAATACTCCTCCATTCCACGAAGATAAACTTATAATCATTTTCACATAAATTAAGACATTGAAGTTATTATGGTTAATACATTAAAATTTTTGTTTGATTTTTTATTTTATCCTTGTGTAAGTATTTAGAATTGATTTGTGAAAAAAACAAGATACATTAGATATGGTTAACATGTAAATTAAAAATGGGATAGTTACTACCAACTACAATCTCTACACCCTTATTACATCCCACTACAAAAAAACCATAATTACTCTCCACTACAATAATATGTGGCAAACTTCCAACATTACCCTTCTCCCTTTCTTTTTTATGTGCATGTGCAGATTGCTTTTTCAATTCCCAAGAAAATACTTTTCAATTTTTTCTCTTTCCAATTTTGATGATACAAAATATTATTCCAATTATATCTTCAATTTTTTTCCAATTTTTAATTTTTCTGTTTCCAATATATATTATTTTCAATTTTTCTCTTTTTCGTATATCATTTTTTTACAATATTAAAATTGACAAATACATTTTTCTCGTTTATTTTTTTGGTTACATCTTGATTCAAAATAAAAAAAAAAAACGCAAAAATCATCACAACAAATCAAAAATAATGTGCAACTTTAATTTTTTATTATCAATTTTTCTCTTTTCAATTTCTAGATTGATCATTAATTTTCACAATCTCATAACCAAAATTTCTACATTAAAAACCTCTCGATTTCTGAGAATCTCTGCACATGTGCGAGATCTGCACATGTGCGTAAATTTACGCACATGTGCAATGAGCGAGAACTCACTATATACGTAACCCCTTGTTCCGAGAATCAAAATCACAAAAATTCTCAAACACAAAAATCCCTTGTGCGTAATAAATTTACATGAAAGAATTTACGCACATTATCAAACACCGCAATCTTGACAAAATATCAAAGATCAACAATGAATTCCCAAAAATCAAACATCTAGATATCATTGCACATGTGCGAGAAAAAATAAAGATTTACGCACATGTGCGAAAAAAATACGAAAAAATGGTGGATTATCTAACATCGGATAACAAAAAAAACACAAAAATCACAAACTATCCATACCCGTGTCACTTCACAACTTATCACAAAAATCACATCGGATACCCGTTTCGGATCTGGATCTCTTCACAAACTATTAACGGTGAAGCTATTTAAACACAAAACTTAAACACACAAAAAAAAATCAGATTTAAAGAATTTCTTGAATCTCTTCACAACCGCCGGCCCAGTCACGATAGGGCGCGCGACGGAACACAAGCAGACAAAAATCGCGTCGGCTGGATAGCGATAGGGGCGGCGGTGGGCGGCATAAAGCTGCCGCGTGGAGCACGAGATCCGTCGTCGCCGTGGAGCACGGATCCGTCGTCGCCGTGGAGCACGAATCCGCCGTCGCCGCAAATCGCGGTCCTCGCGTCGCCGTGGAAAATAGATCGCCGTCGCCGCCTTCGTCGTCTTCGTCGATCTTGTAGCGGGCGGTGGGGATGCGTCGTACGAAAGGCGGTGGTGGAGGGCTTAGGCGAGCCGAGAAGCGGCCGGTGGAGGACTCCTGCGAGTGGTGGCCGACGGAGGATCGTGAAGTGCGCGGCGGCGTCATCGTCTTCTCCCCATCGTGCGAGTCACGTGATGGCACAGGCGGTGGGCGGTGGGCTGGCGGAGCGGTCTATAGGGCGTTAGGCGGTGGCGTCGCCGGAGCAGATCTATGGCTTTGGTGGTGGTGGGCCGTTCTTGTCTGCCCTCTCCGTCGAATGAGAGAGAAAGAGGAGAGAGAGAGAGGAGGGAAGAGAGAGAGAGAGAGGCGTGGGATTGTGAGAGAATCGTGAGATAAATTAGGGTTTAATGGGTCATTAATCGATATAATATTTTTTTAATTAAAAAAGTCAAATGAGGGGAAAAATGGGGAGGAATTGACACGGCAGTCATTTTTTCAAAAGTTAGTACCCCATAGTCATTTCCTTGAATATATAGTACCCCATAGTCATTTTCCCATTAAAAATAAATGATATACGATATAATAATTGACATATCTTTGTGGGATGGATGAAAATAAAAATTAGGTTTATTTTTGTGGGATGGGTAAATAGTATGTATTAAATTATACATATACATAATATAAAATTATTGATTAATTGCAATTGATTGATATTAGGGAAAGTCTTGGATGATACAGTTGATAGTACTTGTAATACCCCAAAATTTTCTAATATTATTTATTATCTTTATTAATTTCAAAATATTAAGTTTTATTAAAATTAAATATTTTTAATATCTTGCAAGTTTTAATAAATAATATATTTTAATTTCATTATTTTCTAAAAAAACTTTTACTTAAAATCAAATCTTGAGTTTTCCATGAGATATAAATAGGGGTGTAAAAGCCGAGTCGAGCCGAGTAGTGTCAAGCTCGAACTCGACTCGACTATAAAACTCGAAGCTCGAAACTCGATTCGAGCTCGATCGAGCTCAAATGTTTTGAGCTCGAACTCGACTCGTTAGAAAGTTCGATAAACTCGAGCTCGACTCGGCTCAATAACCTCTAATTTTTTAAATTCAAGGATTGAATAAACTCAAATCTTTTGTCTTCTCTAAATATCTTTTTCCAGGTTCTACCATTCACAAAATAAAAAGTATCAGATAGATCAACATCAAACAACTCATTAACATTAAATCAAGATTTAAATTTAAAACTGTCGAGAACAATATTACATCGTGCAGGCCATATTAACAAATTCAAAAACTCTCAAGTGGTATAAACTAATTTCAACAATTAACTAGGGACTCCTTCACCGAAAAAGTTAGAAATTGGGTGAATATGAACAAATGTCTAATTTTTCACACTAGAAAATATATTTTCTTCCCTATTTTTAGATTCCTAAATCTTTTAAATAAAGATTTTAAAATCTTTTAATATTTAAATATTAGTCTTTATTTCACTCAACCTCAAGCCCAAACTCAAGCCCAGTCACATGCCTAATATTATTTATATATGAGTTTTAACTTAGAAAATTACACACACAAAAATAAAATCATACTTTTCAACAACGGCGGCCTTTCATTTTCTTCAAGAATAAAGGTATTTTCATTCTACCAAATTAAAATTATTTTCAATTTCTAATCTTTAATTAATTAGTATGATCAATACTATATTATCTATTTATTCTTAGGCAAAAACTTGTATGAGACCGTCTCATGTATGAGACCGTCTCATGTATGAGACCGAATCACTTTTTAATAAATTATTATCACTTTTTTAAAAAGTGATACAAATTAGTATAAAAGTGACAACAAATTAAAAAGTGATAACAATTTATGAAAAGTGATAATAATTTATGAAAAAGTGATAACAAATTATGAAAAAGTGATAATAATTTATTAAAAAGTGACTGTCTCATGTCCGTCTCATGCATGAGACGGTCTCACACAAGAGTGCCCCTTATTCTTATTGCATCTCCATATTTAATTTGATTTACATGAGATATTAAATAATTTTATCCATCAGATGATATTAATTATATATGTATATAGAGAAAGAGAGATTTATGTGTGTGATGTGTGTAGTGTGTGTGCAGTGTGTATAGTGTGTGAGTGTCAGTGTGTGTAGTGCGTCAGTGTGTGTGGTGTATATGTGTGTCTGTGTGTGTTAGTATATTGTTGTGTATGTGTTTGTGTTTTGTGGTGGGTGCGTGAGTTGTGTGCAGTGCGTGAGTTTGGTGTGTGCAGAGTGTGTTAATTATGTGTGTTTTCAATAAAGTAATTTATGCAAATTGTGTAAATTATTTGCGTGAGTTATCAATTCGTCTTTTTATATATATTTATTTTATTTTATTTATTCTATTAAGAATTATATTTATATGATTAATTATGCATTAATTCAAGTCTCACTACTATTAATATAAATTTAATTTGATAATTTAGGATATGAAATTAGTTTAGGTATAATTTGGGAATTAGAGTTTTAATTTAGGGATTTGAATTATCCTAAATTAATTTATAATTATTTATAATTAAGTCCCCAACTACTTGAAACTCTTGCAATTCGATACTCAAATTTATATTAAATGTAAATAATTATTATGCTTTAGGTGACGAAGGTTACGAGGATTAGTTTATTTGAGGCTATCACAACTTGCTCCTAGCACTTACTCTCTTGAGGTGGGGTTTTTGATTGCATTATTCTCTACAGTGGTTAGTAGAGTTTGCATGTTTATTCAATGTTAAATATTTGATATAAATTGTTGAGTTATGCTGTATGTAATTTCATTTTCATGTTATTCTAATAGCGGGGGGCCCTTATGAGGTCCGAGGCGATGGGTCTTCGCGTGTATCTCGTGTGCTCAATGGCAAAGTCTAATAGACGGGGGCTCTAATGAGGTCCGGATCGATGGATCTTCGGGTTTAACCCGCCGTGCTCCATTCTACGTGTGAAAATACCAGGGTCCTTAAAAAGGGCTTTGGAAAGGCTCACAACTCTATTTCAATATTGACAAAGTTGGCAAAGTATCAATGGCAAAGTGGCAAAGTATTAATGGCAATGTTGGCAAATTTTATGTGAATGTTATTTACTTGGCATTGATGTCTTAACTGTTTATTCTAATATTTAATTTTGAATAACTTAACCCCACCGAGTGTGTTTGCATACTCACCCCCATTTAACCCCATTTCGGGCTAATCGGAGGGCGTTGTGGAAGCGTGGTGATGGAGACATCGTGTTTATATTTTCTATTTACTTTTTATTAAAATAAAATTATTTATGTTCAACCTAATAAATAATGTGTTTCTACAAAATATTTCTTATTAAATTATCAAATTGCTTAAATTGTACTTAGTGGTTGCAAACTTATTTTTTTAATAAAATTTTTTTAAGGTTACGTTTCGCCGTAACATTTATTGTTCTTTGAAAAGTATGGTCTTTCCATATTTTAAAATTTTAAGTTCACGCCTTCTATTTTTAAAATCATTAATTTTTCAAAATAAATTATTTATGAAAATTGGGGCGTGAAAAAGTGGTATCGAGCAGTCTACGTTCTTGTAGACTTGTTAAAAATTTAAGGGTCAAAAATTTTTTAAGTGTATTTTATTAACGGAAAAAAATAATTTAGGAAGTAAAGGTCGTCCATCACCGCCTCCCGCTTCACTTCTATAAGGTAAATGCATTACATAATGTATTTCATGTTTCAATTCAAATTAAGTTTACGTTATGCCTGGATCATACTATGAAGTACATTCTTTATGTGAAAATTTTCATTTTATTTGCACACATGCATGCATGATTTATCAATTAAGTTATTAATTTTGAGGACGAAATTTTTTTAAAGAGGTGAAAGATATGTACATATACATTTATTTCCATATTACAAGACTATGCTATGATATACATTTATTTCCATGTTACAAGGCAAAACTATGTTATGACTATGTTATCAAGTGCTTTTAGCATAAATATATTATTTTCAAAGTACATCAATTACATGAGTATTTACAATTTTACCACATGAAGTACAATTTTTCATGAACATATATATACACAACATGCATATTGCATTTTATAGAACCTCGCATTGGGATATATATATATATATATATATATATATATATATATATGAAAGGTAAAAGTAAATGATTTTAGTTACAATGGAAGAAAATAATGTTTTGAGGATAAAAATTTAAGACTTTCATAGTTGATGGAATTTATGGAATAATTAAGGGTGTTACCTTAAGTATTGATGAGAATGATTTCTTTGTGGATGCAAGTGATTTTGGTGTAATATTGAGTAAGGATCAAACGAGCTTTTATTGTCGGAGAAAGACATAGGAAAGAATGGTAAAAGTATGGGTTATTGAAGCAGAGCTCAAGTTCATGCACACAATGAGATAACAATAGCTAGGCATATGATTAATTTTCGAGGACGAAAATATTTTAAGAGGGAAGGATGTAATACCCCTAATTTTTCTAGTATTATTTATTATCTTTATTAATTTCAATATATTGAGTTTTATTAAAATTAAATATTTTTAATATCTTACAAGTTTTAATAAATAATATATTTTAATTTCATTATTTTCTAAAAAAGAATCTTTTACTTAAAATCAAATCTTGAGTTTTCCATGAGATACAAATGCCTAATTTTTCTCACTCGAAAATATATTTCCTTCCCTATTTTTAGATTCCTAAATCTTTTAAATAAAGATTTTAAAATCATTTAATATTTAAATATTAGTCTTTATTTCACTCAACCTCAAGCCCAAACCCAAGTCCAGTCTCATGCCTAATATTATTTATATAAGAGTTTTAACCTAGAAAATTACACACACAAAAATAAAATCATACTTTTCAACAACGGTAGCGGCCTTTCGCTTTCTTCAAGAATAAAGGTATTTTCATTCTACCAAATTAAAATCCTTTTCAATTTCTAGTCTTTAATTAATTAGTATGATCAATACTATATTATCTATTTATTCTTATTGCATCTCCATGTTTAATTTGATGTACATGAGATATTAAATAATTTTATCCCTCAGATGATATTAATTATATATATATAGAGAGAGAGAGAGAGATCTATGTGTGTGATGTGTGTAGTGTGTGCAGTGTGTGTGGTGTATATGTGTGTCTGTGTGTGTAGTGCGTCAGTGTGTGTGGTGTATATGTGTGTCTGTGTGTGTTAGTATATTGTTGTGTATGTGTTTGTGTTTGTGTTTTGTGGTGGGTGCGTGAGTTGTGTGCAGTGCATGAGTTTGGTGTGTGCAGAGTGTGTTAATTATGTGTGTTTTCAATAAAGTAATTTATGCAGAGTGTGTAAATTATTTGCGTGAGTTATCAATTCGTCTTTTTATATATATTTATTTAATTTTATTTTATTCTATTAAGAATTATATTTATATGATTAATTATGCATTAATTCAAGTCTCACTACTATTAATATAAATTTAATTTGATAATTTAGGATATAAAATTAGTTTAGGTATAATTTGGGAATTAGAGTTTTAATTTAGGGATTTGAATTATCCTAAATTAATTTATAATTATTTATAATTAAGTCTCCAACTACTTGAAACTCTTGCAATTCGATACTCAAATTTATATTAAATGTAAATAATTATTATGCTTTAGGTGACGAAGGTTACGAGGATTAGTTTATTTGAGGCTATCACAACTTGCTCCTAGCACTTACTCTCTTGAGGTGGGGTTTTTGATTGCATTTTTCTCTACAGTGGTTAGTAGAGTTTGCATGTTTATACAATGTTAAATATTTGATATAAATTGTTGAGTTATGCTGTATGTGATTTCATTTCCATGTTATTCTAATAGTCGGGGGCCCTTATGAGGTCCGGATCGACGGATCTTCGCGTGTATCTCGCCGTGCTCAATGGGAAAGTCTAATAGACAGGGGCCCTAATGAGGTCCGGGATCGATGGATCTTCGGGGTTTAACCCGCCGTGCTCCATTCTACGTTCGAGAATACCGGGGTCCTTAAAAAGGCTTTGGGAAGGCTCACAACTCCATTTCAATATTGGCAAAGTTGGCAAAGTATCAACGACAAAGTGGCAAAGTATTAATGGCAATGTTGGCAAAGTTTATGTGAATGTTATTTACTTGGCATTGATGTCTTAACTGTTTATTCTAGTATTTAATTTTGAATAACTTAACCCCACCGAGTGTGTTTGCATACTCACCCCCATTTAACCCCATTTCAAAGCTAATCGAGGGCGCAGCGGGAAGTGTGGTGATGGAGACATCGTGTTTATGTTTTCTATTTATTTTTTATTAAAATAAATATATTTATGTTCAACCTAATAAATAATGTTTTTCTACAAAATATTTCTTATTAAATTATCAAATTGCTTAATTTGTACTTAGTGGTTGCAAACTTATTTTTTAATAAAATTTTTTTAAGTTTACGTTTCCGCCGTAACATTTATTATTCTTTGAAAAGTATGGTCTTTCCATATTTTAAAATTTTAAGTTCACGCCTTCTATTTTTAAAATCATTAATTTTTCAAAATAAATTATTTATGAAAATTGGGCGTGACAAGATTCTCCTTATTAAAATCAATTTAAGAAAATTATAATATTGAAATATAAGAATTTTATAATGTCATATTCCCACTGTTTCATAATGATTTGCACACATTCCTTATTCGGACGTTCCAAAATAATTTGCATACTAAAAGTTAGAAAACTCACCATAAACTCTAGATTTTAACTACTATCACATGTGTGCTGGTTTTGGGATGTATTTCATAATTGTGGAGGTGCGCCGTGAGCTATGGCGCCCCATGAAGAATTTCGACATCAATTCTCGCAACGAATTAAAAAAATAATTTTTGATGGGGCGACGTGGGCTATGGCGTCCCTTTAAGAAATCGACATTTTCTCGCCATAAATTCTGTCAAATTCTGCAATGAATTAAAAAAATTTTTTTTTTTTTATGGGGTGCCTTGGGCTATGCGCCCCTTGAATGAATATTTACCTCACCGACAACCTTCGACTTGATCCGTAAACCTGCATCAAAATTTAACAAAAAAAAATTAGAGGGGTGCCACGAGCAATGACTCCCCTTTAAGCTGTTCATAGTCAAAGCTTGCGGGTGGGGAGCAGGGAGCGGTGCCCTTTAATGCGGTCGGTGTGCTTTAAGAATTTGATTCATCTTTTATCAAGCATCGATTCCTCTGTTACCAAGCATTGGATTCCTCTCTTTCTTCTTCTTCTTCTTCTTCTTTAGAGGAGAATCTCGCATGCATTACCGCATTTCACCGTAGCCGATAAGTCTAAATTAACAACAGTATAATTATGTAATATATATATATGTGTGTGTGTATTGTTGAAGATGAAATTATTTGAGAGCACAGAAAAAAATTCGTGAGTTGCGGCAAGGTGAGAACAGAAAAATTCGTGAGTTACAATAAAGTGAGAAAAGAAAAAAATTCTGAGCAAGCTAAGGGAGAACATCGGTATTTCGAGAGTACAATTTTATGAAAGTATGACAAAAATTTAAATTTTATGTGATAGGAGTATATTTTTATTTTTAGTTTAGTTATAATTTTTTTAATAATTTTTTTATAATACATATTTTAATTGTTGTGGAAATTTTTGGAGTAATATTGGACTTATACTTTGGAAGAAGATTGATTTTCTTAATACTTTCGAGTTGGTATTTACCGCAATATTTCTATAATTTAAGGTTTTGTATATTAAAAAGTGTACATTATTGAATATAAAATAAAAGATGAGTAGGATTGTAGATTTCATTTGTGTAGATTTTATCATACTTGAGATCATCTTCTAGATAGAATTTAACTGCACTCAATATTATTTTATATCAATTGTCACAGAGAAACATATTCAAATTTAGTAATTTTAGAATGAGTTTCCTGTAAGTTATGAATTTTCATGTGAAACGTGTACAAAATGACGAACTATGCGACACACTCATTTTCAATAAATTTCTGGTAACGAAGCTCAAATGACTTAGGTTTCTAAATAGAAATTGTGTCCTACCGAGTTTAGAATAACATATTCAAATTTGGTAATTTTTGAATGAGTTTCACCGTAAGTTATGAATTTTTATGTGAAACGTGTACAAAATGACAAACTATATAACACACTCATTTTATTAAATTTCGATAATAATTTGTAGCTCAAATGACTTAGATTTCTAATTGAAAGTTATTTCCCTACTGAGCATAGAATAATATATTTCAATTTGGTAATTTTTGAATGAGTTTCCAGTAAGTTATGAATTTTTATGTGAAATGTGTACACAATGACGAACTATGCGACACACTCATTTTCATTAAATCTTTGGTAATGATTCGTAGCTCAAATGACTTAAGTTACTAAATAAAAATTATTCCCTACCGAGGTTCAAATTATAATTAAATTTTGAGGTTCAAATTTTCTAACCTTGTTCTATTTCATTTTTTATTAAAGGTATAGAAAATATGAGTGATGTTAGAATAATTGTACGTTGTGGGGGAATAAATGTTGGATTACAAAGAGTGGACCGTAAGATCAATTATATAGATCTACTTCGTTTGTTGTCTAAGATGACTGGATTTGACTTGAATGAGTATAACTTGAAGGTGTCTGCAAAATATGAAGACACATCATATATTTATTCAATCACATGCAATCGCGACTTTTGATTTTTCTTTGATCCGAACGTTGGATTTAGATCAATTGAGTTATATGTTGAACAAAAATGATTTCACCACCACAATCACCTCATATTCCAACAGATAATATTTTGAACGAATATACATCCTACATTGCCGATGAATCTAAAATGTCGCCACCGGAGCGTCTGTTGATGCGAATGATAATGATGGGTGCACGTTAGGGACTACTAATGTTGTATGTGATTATTTTAGACCTAATGATGGACTCAATTCCGAGCCGATGGTGATGAAGACGATTCAAACGATGATCATAACGTTGATGATCAATTCCGCATAAGTAGAAATGTGCAACTACAACCACTCTGCATCCTAGTTTATCTAGAGCTTCATTTTTCAATTCATCGTATGAGGACGTGCCTATTAATTCCAAATTGGCATACCTATTGGCAATTTGACATATGATGATAATGTGGCAATTTTGATGAAAGGAATGATTTTCACAAATAAAAATTAATTGCAATCTGTTGTTAAGAATTATTTAACATTTTGAGAATTTTTGAAAAGGAAGTCAAGAAGGATGAGATAGAGATTCACAATGGACAAGCTTATAATAATGCTCTGATTGTCGGTGTATCAATATTTTATGATGGATCTAGAAGCTCAAATACTTACATAGTAAAATTATCTACATGAGAATGTTCTTGCGGTAAATGGAGCTTCGGTGGTATCCCGTGCTCACATGTAATGGTTGTCATAGACATTTTCAATTTAAGGTATCCGAGTTGGTTCAATGTTATAGTACATAAATGTATGTCTCTATGTACATTTCTCCGATGTTTTTACCATTGGCGTATGAAGAGGAATGGAACGAGGCATCTTTCATGTAGCAACATAATCCTCAACATCGAATTAAACATCGCGGTCGGGATGTCATTATTAGAATTCCCAACAAAATGGATTGGGCACAATATCGGGAGAGACAACGATATCAAGCACGTGATAAAGCTGGAAGTGTGAATCCGTGGTCTTCATCGCGACATAGATGATTTAAGCAAATTTCAGTTTTTCTTATGTTATTATTCACCCCACAATTTATTAATACACCCATTGCATTAATACACACATGTTTGTATATTAGTATATTTATTTATTGTGGTATTTAGTATATTTATTCATTGTGGTTTTTTTCAGTTTTCATTGTTCAATTTTATTTCTAAAATATTTCTTTATCGTATTATTTAAGTGTATTTCTTGTGATTATTTCATTCTACAATGACAAGCCCAGTCCCATGGGAACCCAAAAATACGTTCGAGAGTTTGGAGAACAACAACCTTTGGACTCCAGCCGACATAATTCTTAATAATCTCTTATTTGATCGGTACTATTACGGACGTGGAATCCTAAAAAAAAAAACACAAACTACATTAATCAAGTTGTAGTCCGCCTTAACATTGAACTTCAAATGCAAAGCTTTAACAGGATAATGTAATTGAAAGAATTGAATCGTTCGTATTATGTCATGATTGTTGGTACAATATGTTCACTACTAAAGGGGTCCGTGGGGATTGAAAACTACATTTATTGATTGCATCCGACAACATATGGAATTGTTGGTTGATGTTAAGTTATCTAAACTAAACATGTGTTTGTTGTTTATTCTTTATATTTTTAATCATATCTAATCTATTATAAATGCAACATGTTTTAGAATGATATTCAGCCGCACTCATATACAATGCCGCAAGAAGAAGCGTTGTGGGACAAATTAAACATCTTGTTTCCCAAGCCGCATACTCGATTGCGGTCTCATTTACGTACACATGGTGGAGCTTACGTAGTTCGAGCAATAGAGTCTACATGTTTTATTTAGTACGTGGATTTAAGAATATTTTATGTTTTATTAATCTAAACTTGTGTTATTTCGTACTTGACTCGGTCGATTGCAAGTAGCATTATTTTTGTTGATCTCGTACATTTTGGTGTTTTAAATTACTTGGTATTAACTCCAAAATGTTGAAAAAAATTTCTCTGTATAGAAGCCATTTTGTTTCATCATAATACAACAAAAAAAAATCAACATAAGTCTTGATGCAATTATTTCACAAAAATATTAAAATTATTCAACATACAAATTGATATAATTATTTAGTGAGCTCGCCGATGATCCTCTCGTACCACATCTAAGTGGACGTCTCTCCCGCTACCACTCCGTACACCGCCCGTCCAAGCTAGATACCCTCATTCTGGTCCTCTTGGTCATTCAATAGTGTATTGAATGTAGGACTATCAAAGCCCATAAATAGAATCCTGAAACATTGTAGTCTCTTGACATGTCATATCCTCTTTGTCCATGTACCATTGGCGAATAGTCCGTTTGCAATAGACTAGTAAAACTAGTGTCTTGTGGGGTATGCGATTGCAACCGAACTATCTCATCACTCTGTCTGGATGGTGAAGTTCCACTATAGCCATCATTATAAGTGGACATTTTGACATCCAATTTACAGATTAAAAATCGGTTGCCAAGTTGGGCGATTTCTTGGGCATTCACTTCATACAATTGCCACATAAACTATAAATATATATAAAAAAAAAAGAAAAGTGTATTATGAAGTTATATATAATTATTAATAATAAGTAACAAAATATTTAAATTTTGACTTATATCTCTATCATTCAAGCAATTAAACATATCTCTGCTTACACGTACAGAGTTTCTCGTGCTATGACCATGACAATGATACGTAGTCCACCTAAACAATGACAAACCGTGTATAAGATTATTATCTATAAAAAATAATTTTTTAAATACGTTTTAATTTTTTTCCCTAATATCGTAAGGTGGAATTCCAAGGTTGCGATCATTAGCACCATAAAATGGCTCTTTCAAAAGCCTATCAAGTAATTGATTGGTCTTATTAGCGCAATTTTGGACATGTCCATAGCTACAATAACAAATGTATTAAATTTATACAACTTATAAATAAATAATTTAAGTACAATTTTTTTATAAATTCATGTGTTACTCGTAAAAGAGACATGATTCCACAATAGTGATTCACTCGAGTCCGAAGCATGACAAAATACACGGCATAAAAGCGACAAAATAACACTGTCCCAATCAGTATGTTTCAACACCGCTAAGTCATGAATTGCTTGTAAATATAGCAATGAGACATGATTATGTTATATCTTGCTAATCAATGCAAACATTAGCATATTTTTTTGTAATTTTTCTAAATTTTCTAAGGAATTGAATTAAACGTGATAGATAAGAAATGGGGAAGATATCGTAAAGAATATTGAGGGAGAGAGAGTTGGTACTATTTTCCGCCTTCATTCCTCTCGCCAAAATCGGCTAATAACAATCCCAGGGGACCACGACTTACAATGCAATTACAATAACTTTTAGGGAAAATAAGCAAATAGACTAAAGTCTTTAGGGAAACACCGCAAATATATAATAATTAGTAACCTGGAAAGATGGACGTTCGGATCTAATCTCCCAACTTGATCTCCACCGTCGGTTCCGCATCGTTAGCACTCTTTCCTTCCTTCGGACCAAACCCAATCTCACTTCCCAAGGTAGAACTCATCCTGTTCCAATCTCCACTTTTCTCACAACACTCGCCTCCGCCGACCACCGAAAACTCCGGCGAGCCAGACTCTCCAACGTATTTGTGACAATACCCCGGGTTTCAAAGATCCTTGTCCCCAAGGATATAAAGAAGGAAAATGCCTCAAGACAAAGACAAGTATCTTCCCAAGACTCTACATTCCAATCCACTTCCTTCCATTGAATTTAGACTTGTGATTTGGTGTTGCCCTTTTGCGGGATTTGTCGCTGACCTGAATTTGTAGAGGTAGCACCGTCAACAACCCGTCATTCCCAACTTCCGGCAAGGATGTTGAAGATACATGCTTTGTTCCGATATGCTTTTTTAAGAGAGATACGTGAAATACCGGGTGAATCTTAGATCCTGGAGGGAGGTCTAAGCGGTATGCCACTTGCCCTATCTTCTCCAAAAATCGATAAGGACCGAAGTACCTTGCCGAGAGTTTGATTACGCCGAAGGTAAACGAGTGCACTCGGAAGGGTTGTAATTTCGGGTAGACCATATCCCCTACCTCGAATGTTCTCTCTTTTCATTGCAGTCGGCACGAGAATTTCATACGTGATTGGGGCCATCTGTAAATTCTCGCTTGATTTGTTACGTGATTTCTTTGCCTTTCTTTGAATAAGTTCTCGTGACATCGGTGTGTGTTGCCTCCATGTATGGTCCCAGATCTAAAGTAGGAGGTAGATACCCATACAAAGCTTGAAATTGAGTCATTACGAGACTGTATGATTGTTGGTATTGTACCGATTGCTCAGCCATGGCTAACCATTTTAACCAATGTTTTGGATTTTCGTGTACCATACACCTCAGTGCATTCCAAACACCGATTGAGTCTTTCTGTCTATCCATCAGTTGCGGGTGGTAGGTGAACTCATATCAAGCCTAGTTCCCAAAGAATTTAAACAATTCCCTCCGTAAGGTGCTAGTGAAAACCTTATCTCGATCGGTCACAATACTCACCGGCATTCCATGCAACTTATAGATGACATCGAGGAAAATTTTGGCAATAGTTTGAGCGGTATATGGGTGAGATAGCGCAATGAAATGTGAATATTTGGTAAATCTATCCACAATTACCCAAATCACATTTTTGCCCCAAGATTTAGGAAGCCCTTCTATGAAATCCATAGATATATGTGTCCATGCCTGTTTTGGAATAGGCAAAGGTTGTAGTAACCACAAGCTCGCCCATGTTCCACCTTGTTTTGAGCACAAAGCGAAACGGCTCTTCACCATTTCAAGAACATCATCCTCGTAGTTTTGGCCAATAAAACACCCTCTTGATTCTTTGATAGGTACCCACAATTCCTGAATGTCCACCATAGGTCTGTATGATGAAATTCCTCCAATAAAAGTTTCCTAATCCCATTAGAAGAGCCCACCACCAACCTCTTCTTATACTCCGAGAATATTTCCCACCATCCGAAAACTGGATAGGTGTTATTTTCCAAGGATTTAGCGTGATAATCTTCTGGACAAAGTCATCTTTATCATAACTTGACAGGATTTGTTCCACCCATTTAGGCTTAACCGTAGTAAGGGTCGCATACAATTAGCTTCCTCTTCCACCTTCCTGGATAGAGCATCACCGGCGATTATCCTTTCCCCTTTTATATTGTATCTCATAATCAAGCCCAAGCAATTTAGTTATCCACTTTTGTTGCACCAAGTAACTACCCTCCGATCCAAGAAATGCTTGAGTGCTTGCCGATCGGTTTTGATAATGAATTTTCTACCCCGCAAGTAATGTTTCCACTGGATTGCCATCAATACAGCCAAGAATTCTCTTTCGTAGATAGAAAGAGACTGATTTTGGGGCACAATGTTTTACTCATGTAGGAAATGGGCCTTCCTCTGCATGAGCACTACCCCCACTCCTTCCACTAGCATCTGTCTCAATGACAAATTGCTTGGTAAAATCAGTAGTGCCAAGATAGGTGCGATTACCATGGCCTCTTTTAGTTGATGAAACGCTTCTTCAAACTTGTGGACTCCATTTAAATCCATCCTTTTTCAAGAAATTGGTTAATGGTCTCGCCGATCAACCCGTATCCCTTTATAAACTTCTGTAGTACCCGGTGAGGCCAAGAAACCCTCTAAGTTGCTTCACATTCTTGGGTAAAGGCCACCGTGTCATGCCGGGCAATTTTACTTGGGTCGGTAGCCACCCTTGATGAGAAATCGGGTGCCACTAAATACTCAATTTGTTTCGTCCCAAACCGGCACTTGCTTCTTTTTGCATATAGCTGGTTGTCTTTTAGAATCTGCAACACCACTTCTAATTGTTTAAGATGATCATCCCAATTAGAGTAGTAAACTAGGATATCATCGAAGAAAACCAAGACGAATTTCCTCAAATAATCCCCTGAATACCTTGTTCATCAATGATTGGAAGGTAGCAGGGCGTTACACAACCCGAAAGGCATGACAAGGAACTCATAATGTCCGTTATGAGTCCTAAAAGTCAGTAAGGTGCCTATGTTCCTGTCATTAAGATCTGAAAATACCCAGGATCTTAAATCGATCTTAGAAAAGAACTTAGCTCCATGTAACTCATCCAAAAGCTCATCGATAATGGGTATTGGATAGTTATGCTTAATGGTAAGCTCATTTAAGTACCTATAATCCACACACATCCTCCATGACCCATCTTTTTCTTGACAAGTATCACCGGTGAGGCAAAGGGGCTTTTACTATCTCTCACCACACCGAATTTAGTAAATCTTTCACAATCCTTTCAATTTCTTCCTTGTGATCATGTGAGGTCCTATAAGGATATTGTTGCTTAGGCAAACTCCCGTGTTTCAACAAAATCGGTGTTCTACCCTCTTTCGGGAGGCAAACCAAGAGGTTCTTCGAAAACCGCTTGATATTTGATCAACAACTCTTTGAGCCCCGATTCTTCCTCATCGTGTACTTGGTAAATGTTTACCAAGAACATCTCCGCTCCTCTTGTAATAACTCAATGCATCATGTTAAATAACTCAACATCAAACATCATTTTACACTCAATATTTGAAGTAATGGCTGCAACTTGACCTTACTACCCAACAACGTGATCAGAAATGTCATGTTATCATAGTCCAACTCTATAGGTGTACAAGATTTAAGCCAATCTCCTCCCAATATCAAATCACATCCGTCATGCTCTAAAACCCTCAAGGGATAAGAAAATTCATGCCCTTGCATCTTCCAACAAAAGGGTTGAACCTCTTTCGCACTCACCAACCTATGTCCGTTGGCAACTCTCACCAAAGAAGGGATCCGTAGGAGTGACTGGACACCTTAACCTCTTAATCGTGGCGCATTGAATGAAACGAGTGTACTCCCGTATCTATCAATATATGTAGCCTCCGGTTATTGTATTCCCCAAATAACCTCATCATAGTCGCTCCCGCTTTCACTGAAATTGCATCCAAAGTCAACTCGCACCTCACTCATGGGTGTAGTGCCTATGGATTCATCATTCAATTGCAGCTCGGGCGTCTCCCAAGTCTGTTATCTCTTCTTCCTCAGCCCACAATCATATACGAAACTTTCTGCTTACATTTGTGACCGTAACTATATGGTTCATCACGGTTGTAGCAGAGCCCTTTCTCCCTTCTAGCAGCCATTTCGACTGTTAGTATCTTGATTGGTGCCTTGGAACCAGCGTTAGTTGACTTAGGGGAGGAAATGCCGCGTTATCGGCCTTTTAAAGGATGAATTTGAGTAGTGTAGTTCTTGGATACAGCCTCAATCTTTTGGTAAGAGCATCAATTGTTTGTACTGTTTCTTACCCAAATTGATTGCATCTTTGCAGAGTCTTAGGTTCAAACATAGCAATTGAGGATTGCAACTCTTCATTCAACCCACTAATAAAACTAGCTACGAAATAGCTCTCCGAAAATTCTTCTCCATTAATCAACAACATGCAAGCCTTAAGCTCCTCAAATTTATCCACGTAATCGTAATATAACCTAGTTTGTTTCAATTTATTAAACTCAAAGAATAACCCTAGATTCCTTCATCTCCTCAAATCTATGCAAGAATGACCTCTAAAAATTGTGACCATGTGAGTTCAATATGTTTTTGTGTGTAGTTTTGGTACCATAAGGTCAGTTTTCCATCAAAATGCATGGAAGCAAGAGTTACCTTATGAGCGTACTGGAACATTTGACACCACTGAAATAGGAATTACACCTTAAGATCCAAATCCTAAGGTTTGATCCGTCAAACCGCGGAAAATCGATTCGTGGCAACGGAGTGTGCACCACATTGCTTGTATGCTCTTGGATCTGTCTATTCCTCGGAGTATCTCTGGGTCCGAGCATACGTTCCCATACCGCTTGATCCTTGAATAGGATTTCCCAATATTGAGTCTCTATCCACCGAGCTTTTTCCACGATCCATGTTCATGATTTGTAGAATCGGATTCTCGCTAAAGTATTGGTAATGCACTCTAGTTTCCCCATTACTCCAAAGAATCGGCTATCCACCCGATTGTTAATTCCTTGTATGGCATCTTGTAATCTTGCATCTGTAGCCTCCCACTTAAGTGTTTCGGTTTGTAGGCTTTGCTCTAATTTTTCTCGTGTTTCTTGCAGATCTTTGAAACGGTACCCTCCGCCATCTCCGAGGATCGACCGCTCCGAATACCAATTGTTATATCTTGCTAATCAATGCAAACATTAGCATATTTTTTTGTAATTTTTCTAAATTTTCTGAAATTGAATTAAACGTGATAGATAAGAAATGGGGAAGATATCGTAAAGAATATTGAGGGAGAGAGAGTTGGTACTATTTTCCCGCCTTTCATTCCTCTCGCCAAAATCAAGCTAATAACAATCCCTGTGGACCACGACTTACAATGCAATTACAATAACTTTTAGGAAAAATAAGCAAATAGACTAAAGTCTTTAGGGAAACACCTGCAAATATATAATAATTAGTAATCGGAAAGATGGACGCCCGCATCTAATCTCCCAACTTGATCTCCACCGTCGGTTCCGCATCGCTAGCATCATCCCTTCCTTCGGACCAAACCCAATCTCACTTCCCAAGGTAGAACTCATCCCTGCTCCAATCTCCACTTTTCTCACAACACTCGCCTCCGCCGACCACCGAAAACTCCGGCGAGCCAGACTCTCCAACGTATTTGTGACAGATTATGTGATGTATCCGGAATTATAAATATCCCCAAAGATGAGAAGAATGCACCCTCGTGTATACCGGTTCACTATCTCCTAGTCGGTGTAGTCTATAATGACAATGAAGCAAAGATAGGTCATTAGCGTTGTGAGCATAATGCGGGTCTTGCTCTTAAAATCAGCATCCTCATGTGCGAAAACAAGAAAGTCATAACAACATGACTTCCACTCTTCAATACTTCTGAGTGGCCATCTATAGTCACCGGGTTCGTCGTATATAGGCAGACACCAAATAATGACCACATCCTATAATGTAACCATAGCCTCTCTGATCGAGAAATGAAATGTGTGCATTTTTGCCGCCATCTCTTTACCAATGCAGTAATAAGATGATTATTGACTGCCATCGGTCCACAATGAGCAATATAGTAAACACCAAGTCGTGAAAATTATCTAGAATCCGAGGGTGCAATCGAAACCATCCGGTTCATCTACCCCGAAAGTCTAGAAAATATAGGATGTCAAGTGATTTGATCTAATTGTTGCATCCTCATCAATTTCATGTTAAAAAGTAGTTCAAAACGATGAGTTTTTGATCGACCAAAGAGACGGGTCCCGAGGCCCATACATCTTCCTATACAATACAGAGATCGATATTAAAAATAATAAAATAAAGTTAGACTTATCAAAAATTAAAAATATTTTAGAATATTACACATCTATCAACATAGAACAAAGTTTATTTAGGGTCCAAAAATTCATAACGATTCACGAAAATAAAGGAAATCGCAACTTATCCACTCATTCGCCAAAACAAGGTATACTCTATGGAAAAATTCATAACTTTCTATAAACTCATTAAAATATTATCAAATTTGAATATGCTAATCTATACTCTGTAAGGAACAACTTTCATATAGAAATCTAATTCATTTGAGCTACGGATCGCTACCAAAAATTAATAAAAATGAGTGTTTCACAGAGTTCGTCATTTTGTACACATTTCACATAAAAATTCATAACTTACAAGAAACTCATTCAAAAATTACCAAATTATAATATGTTATTTTATACTCAGTAGAAAAAAACTTTTATTTAGAAACCTAAATTATTTGAACTACGGTTCGTTACCAAAAATTTAAAGAAAACAAGTGTGTCGCATAATTTATCATTTTGTACACGTTTCACATAAAAATTCATAACTTACTGTAAACTCATTCAAAAACCAAATTCTAATATGTTATTCTATACTCAGTAGGAAACAATTTTCATTTAGAAACTTAAGTCATTTAAGCTACGGATCGTTACCAAAAATTTAATGAAATGAGTGTATCGCAAAGTCCGTCATTTTGTACATATTTCATATTAAAATTCATAACTTACTGTAAACTCAATAAAAATTACCAAATTTTAATATGTTATTCTATATTCAATAGGAAACAACTTTTATTTAGAAATCTAAGTCATTTGAGCTACGGATCGTTATCAGAAATTTTAAAAAATAAGTATGTCGCATAGTTCGCTTCTTTTGTACACGTTTCACATAAAAATTCATAACTTATTATAAACTCATTCAAAAATTATCCAATTTTAATATATTATTTTATACTCAGTAGGGAACAACTTTTATTTAGAAACCTATGTCATTTGAGCTATGGATCATTACCAGATATTTAATAAAAACGAGTGTGCAACATAGTTCGTCATACTATACACATTTCACATAAAAATTCATAACTCACTGGAAACTTATTAATTTTTTACTAAATTTAAATATGTTATTCTATGATAAGTAGAGAACATCTAAAAAAATTCTTGATTTTTACATAATAATAAAATGGCCAAATAAAAAAATCATTGTTTCAATATTTATTAAAAATGAACCACATAATAATAATCAAACATCTAAACAAAACAAAATGATTTTTGAGTATGTCACAAAAAATAAAGGGGAACATCCCAAATAATACATTTAAAAGATATTATTACTCTTTTCGAAAAAGATATTATTACTATATTTTTAAGAAAACAACAAGTATTAAATTATATATTACGTAAGTTTATAATATTTAAAGTAGACAAACCTTGTTGGTTGTTGCTTCATTCTCACTCAAATTATAACTATTTCCTGCACAAACAATTGAAATGTAATTTATACTTACATCTCTTTTAATATAAAACGTTATTGATTGAAAAAATTGAAAGAGAAAAAAACAAAAGTATTGTATTTGTAAAAATTCTTACTGATAAAAAAATGGAAGAGAGGAAGGGTTTGAGGGTGAAAAAATGCAGTTGGGTATATATATATATGAGGCTTGGGGCGCTGAGTGTGAACAGTATTGCATGTGACCGACACGTCAGTCAAATTGCGTGCCTCAGTTTGCAGCTTTGACCGAAATTATTGGCGTTGTTGATGGTGGTGCCCCATTAAATATAATTTTTTTATTTTATTGCAGGTTTTGCAGGTCATAATGTTGGAACTATAAAAGGGGCGCCATAGCTCACGGCGCCCCATCAATTTTTTTATTTTATTTTATTACAGATTTGGCAGAATTTGGTTTAGAAAATATCGGGATTCTCAAAGGGTTGCCATAACCCACAACGCCTCATCAAAAATTATTACTATTATTTTTTTAATTGCTAGGAATTGATGTCGGAATTCTCCATGGGGTGCCATAGCTCACAGCGCCCCTCCACAATTATGAAATACATCACAAAATCACCACAAATATGATAGTAGTTTTCAAAACCACAATATTTAATTAAAAATCTTATAAACTTCACCTCACATTATCCATAATTTTACACAAAAATATCATTATATATACATTATTCAACTCATTTTTTACTTTATATATACAAATTTACAAAATTACCCAAAAAAATCATCTAATTACTTCACTTTTTAATTTTGTACGCTCACCAAATGCTTTAAGTTAATCCTGATTGAAAAATTTATATTATTCCCATTATTTAGGAGATTGACCAAGGTAAAGGTGGATTTGTATGTTAACGACACTAAATAAGTCGTGTAATTAATATTTAAAAAAATTCTAAATATATTTGTGGTAAGATTTGCTACGATATTCGAGAACACTCCTTCCGTCCCAATATAATTTAACTGTTTTTTCGGGTAAAAACTAAAGGTAAGATAATAAAATATAAATATAGTATAAGTGATGTGATGAAAAAAATAAAAATTAAAAGATTTAGGTAAAATTAAGATAAATGAGTGATATATGTGTAAATAATATAAAAACTTAAGAATATAAATTTAGTGTTACTTGCCAAAAAATAGAATGTATAATTTATAATGTGATAAACAAAAATGAAAAAATAAATACTAATTTATATTGAATAGGGGTGTAAATGAGTCGAGTCGAGCCGAGTAGTGCCGAGCTCGAAACTCAACTCGATTGCAATACTCGAAGCTCGAGCTCGACTCGAACTCGATCGAGCCTAAAATTTTCGAGCTCGAGCTCGGCTCGACAAAGAACTCGATAAACTCGAGCTCGACTCGAGCTCGACTCGATTACCTGTATTGTTTTTCAAAATTAAATGTAAAATATAATTTTTGTTATTTCCTCGTCCAAACTTTCTATATCAAATACAATGAAACATTAAAATAATTCAAAGTCACAAATATTCTTCACACCAAATACACAAAAAAAAAAAAAAAAAAAAATTAGTTTCAAGTTAATAAGAAACAATCAAACTTAGGAATTACAATAGAGGTTTCACCTTTAAAGTTAAAAACAAAAATTAGTTTCAAGTTAATAAAAAAACAACGAGAGGTTAAGAAGGAAAAAACGAGGAGATTACACAATCTTAACAGCTTAACACTATCTTAATAGGAGATTACATAATCAACCTAACTTAACCCTGTTTAAAGAAGTAAACACTATCATAATAGTTAATTTCTAAACACTATCTTACATAATCTATAATGAATGCTCAACAGAGAACTTCAATTATTGGCAACAATACGTTTACAAAGCACCAACAATACAAAGAAATATACGAAATCAAAGTATCTTTACAAAGCACCAACAATACGTCTTGGCTTAGCTATCCATTCGGAGAAAGAAATATTACAAAGAACTAGGGAAAACAACAAAGCAACTCCACTCCACATCCGTATTTTAATGCCTTCTAAAATCTGCTACCAAACGAACGGTTTATTTTTCAAAAATAAGGTCATATTATATATACTAGATAACATAGTGAAACAAGATTCATAAATAAATTACGACAGAAAGTGGAACTTGAGTACTGGGCCGGGACTTGCCACTTGCGTATCTGCGTGAGGAAGGATTCGCGATTCTGCGAGTGTCGGTGAGTGCGATGTGAACGGCGGCACCGTGTGGTCAGTGGCTGTAACGAGGACGGAGCGCCGGCCGTGGATAATGACGGAAGGCGCACGCGCTTGTAATGCAGGATGAGTGAAGGCGCATACACTGTATGTATGAGATAATGACGAGAAGGAATAGAGCGCCGCCATGGGCTGTAGAGGAGGAGTGGAGCGCCGCCGCGGCTGTGGAGGAGAGCGACGACGGAGCGACATACGCGCAGAGGAAGGGAATCGGGGCGGAGGCGAAATTGCAAATTGAGATTTGAGAGAGGCGGTTTTGGAATTAGGCTTTTTTTTTCCTTTTGTTATTTTTTTATTTTTATATTTATATATTAATAATATATATATATATATATATATATATATATATTTAATTAATAAAATATAATGGTAAAATTGTAATATAATGCAAGCTCGATAAGGCTCGCGAGCCTTCGTGAAAGTATCTGTGAGCTCGAGCTCGATAGCTACTCGAGTAGCTCGAAACTCGACTCGACTAATTGCGAGTCAATTTCGATCTTTTTCAAGTCGAAGACGCAGTAAATTTCGCGAACCTACCGACTCACTTACACCCCTAATATTGAAACAAGATTGCTATTTTTTTTTAAAAATGGAAATTTAAAAAAAAAAAAAATAGACATGTCATTTATTCGTAATGTGTATGAAATACAGTGTTTGAACAATCTAAGCCGAAAAACTTCGTAATCCAACTTCTTTTGGCTGAGATTTTGCCACGTTTCGATTGTTGATTGGTTCTTCACTAGATCTCCATACTCAGCTTTTTCTTGCTTACCCCAATGGCTACATTTACTCTACACACTACACTACAGTGTCAAAAAGCAAGATTATCAGAAAACGATCATTCTCTCTCTCCTCTCTTTCTCTCTCTAGAACAGTGGAGATCAACAGAAAAGAAATTCAACAAAATGGGGGTGAAAGTTGGAGCATAACAGCGAAGCCGTGCGACTCGTGCAAGACGGCGGCCGCCACCGTCTTTTGCCGCGCCGATTCCGCCTTCCTCTGCACAACCTGCGACGGCGAAATCCACGCCGCCAACAAGCTGGCCTCGCGTCACCCCCGCGTCTGGATGTGCGATGTCTGCGAGCAAGCTCCCGCCGCCGTCACCTGCAAAGCCGACGCAGCCGCCCTCTGCGCCACCTGCGACGCCGACATACACTCCGCCAATCCCCTCGCCCACCGCCACGAGCGCCTCCCCGTCGTCCCCTTCTACGACGCCGTTTCCGCCACGAAATCCTCCCGCCCTACCGCCTCCGCCGAAGAATTTTCCGACGAGGAGGCCGAGGCCGCCTCCTGGCTCCTACCCGACCCGAAAAACAAGGCGGATATCGATTCCGGGTACAAATCGACCGAATATTTGTTCAGCGACATGGATCCGTATCTGGATCTTCATCTGATACCCGGGCCGCAGAAACCGGGTCAAGTCGAGCAGAAACAGGCTTCTTCCGATGGAGTTGTGCCGGTTGAGGACAATAACGATTACGGGTCGGGTCAATATCCAGCACCGGTCGTTGACGGGCTTCCGACGTACAATATTGACTATTCGGGTTCAAAGCCTTTCATGTACAACTTCACCTCACAGTCCTTTACACAAAGTGTATGTTCTCCATCCTTGATCTCTCTCATTTTTTAATTAATTATTATTTTATTTATTATTATTTGATGCCTTTTGCTTTTTCCAAATAATAATTTCTTGTTGAGTAAAAGTCACTTGTTAGTTGAGTAAAGTTATTGCCAGTATATCTGTCAAAAAAGTTATTGCTAGTATAAATTGAATTAAATGCTTTTTGTTTGGTTCAAATTGTAAGCTGTCAAGTCGTAATTTAATTTGACAATGTTATTTATGATGAATTGGATCAAGGGTGAATTAGATTGGTAGGTGAGCGAAGATCTCATCACAATAGACTGTGTAGACGATTTCGTATATGAGACGAATCCCCACTTTTAAATTTATGTTTTTATTTTAAAATATGATTTTATAAATTTTAGAAACTCAGGCATCATAAAATATATACAGAAACCGACACATATAAATTTTTATCATTGTCAAATAAACTTTCATAGATCTATCACAACTTCGCAATAATCTGATTAATCTACATATTGTTGAACTTTTCATAGATCTAGATTCTACAAAAGTGAAATGAAATGTAAAAATCAATCTAAGATTAGACAAATTAGTATATCACTCATGCATTGTAGTTACGATCCGTAGTGATGCGGACCAAACCATCCCCTCTCCAGTCTTCATCTTCTTTTCCTCAATCCGGTTCAATCTTGATCCGTCGGACCTGCAAAAACACGTCGGGGAGGCCTCGCACGGGACTCCGACGCTCAAGTCGATATCAATATCATTTTTTAGAGAATATTTGGAAAAATGTAAGAACAAAAGGGGAGGAAGAGAAGAGTAGAGGAGGAAGAGAAGAGTCCCTTTTTACCTTTGGATGGGTCTAGTATATATAACCATACATTAGGATTACGGTTTTACTCTTATTGGGCTTGCTAGACGGGCTGTTTTGTATAGGTTCAATCCGATTATTATTTATTCACTACGGTCTTTGACTGGATTAGACTATAATCGATAGCTTATGTCTTTATCCTGGATAAGACTTGAATTGATGACTAAATATCCAATATGGGCCGGGGCCCTAATTTTCGAGAATGACAGGTCGCTCCTCATCACGTAGGTATAAAATAAATGTGATGTTAGTTTTTGTTATAATTATTTTCATCGATTTATCTATAGTTTTTTTAATTGATTTTTATTATAAATTATTTTTATCTTTAGAAATACTTTAGTGCTGGACTATTAATATCACAAAAATTATTGTATACATCTACTTCATATAAATGCATGTAACAATTCAATGAATGTTAAAAATCGCATTCATAAACAATTAACACATCTTACTAGCTAGCTAACAACATCATGATGGGTTATGATAGGTATCATCTTCTTCATTTGAAGTAGGAGTTGTGCCTGACCACAATGCGATGGCGATATATCAAAGAGCGTAGTCATTCCGTGTGTCGAGCCTTAGGGGGTCGACAGAGAAGCGAGGGTTTCAAGATACAAAGAGAAACGAAAGAACAGGAAGTTCAATAAAACAATACGGTATGCTTCGAGAAAGGCGTATGCGGAAACGAGGCCGAGGGTGAAAGGGAGGTTCGCGAAGCGGTCGGAGCTCGATGCATCTTATGGCGTTGTTCCAACTTTTTGATCATCCTTTGCCAACTAAATTTTGGTCATAAATAACTGGCATGTAACCAATTAAGGTGATCAACAAGGTGTAGTAGTGTACATATATTAATGTAGGAGGAGGAATGAATGCATATGACTGTGTATGTTTGTATTGTTTCAAGTCATCCATTTTGCTAGGGATTACTATGCCATTTTTGTTGATACATAGCGGTTTTTAGTTGCTATTAAAAGATTTAAGAAGGGGCTATTGTATAGGGGTATTAAAAGGGCGATTAAAGATAGCGTTCTAAACCGCTATTATTTTGTTATTCAATAGCGGTGTATAACCGCTATTGAATGTCAGACGACTCAGACCATCGCTATTATACATTATTAATTATTAACCTAAATATCACATACGAAATCGGTTTGTAACACATATGCTATCGGTTGTTGACTGCTATAGTAAATATCCATTATAGCAGCTGATAACCGCCGTCTTTGATCACACTTTTTAACAGCAGGGCTTTTAACTTCGATTTTAATACCATTTAACAACAGTGAATAAGCGCTATTGTATATTATTTAAAAAAACCAGCAATATTATTATTAATTTAATAATTAAAATAACATCAAAATTTTTATAAAATATCAACAAATCCAAAAATTTAAAACAATAATAACAAATCATCATATTATATAATGTATGATTCAAATGCATTACATATTCATAAAGTAATTCAACTACAACATAACGTCAATTAATAACTAAAACTAGCTACTACATCATAATCATCAATTGAAGCTTGAGCACAGCAAATTTCTCCTTCATTCTTTGGTTCACACTGAAAGACGGCGACTCAATATCTAGCTTCAAACTTAAAATAGAAAACAAAATAACATTAAAAAAACAGCAAACCTTGAGAGAGCTAGCTATCAAACCTACTCAATACATGTGAAAATTAACATGTCAAGCCTACTCAACAAATATGAAAATTAACATGTCAAACCTACGTCAAATTAACAATATCAATCGATTCACAATAATTAGGCTTTTAATGTTACTTTTATAAAAGGTTAATTATACTTCTCAAAAGGGTAAATACAAGACCTTTAAAATAACTACTAGCACTGAAATCTCAGTAACATATTAAACAAGTACCTTAGGCAAAAGTTTGATGATCTGCTTCATTTCTTCTTCAAAATTAGCTTCCAGAATCCTATCAGCTTCATCAATCATGAGGCACTGCATATAAAAAATGTAACATACAAATTAAGGCAAGAGTCTGTTAGTCAACATAATATTTTCAGAAAGAATGCTGTGGATTATTAATTAAGGCTTAATATTGACTAAGTGGAAAACATTCAAGGATGGCAACATGTGTGATTAATTATGCCAGAGAAGCTTCCATAATCTCATTGACTAAGTGAATAAAATAAGATAAAGCAACATACAGAATAAACATACGATGGTACAATGGCCACAACAGCCTCTTGACAGAGATGGAAGCATCAATTCATATGAACAATCTTATTTCACTCATAAAGCAGTTGAATATGATAAAAACAGTATATATGAGTAAAAAGATCAAATAAGAGAAGCTTCTCTCAACTAATATTGAAAAAAAGATGTCAGCAGGTATTATTTTCGAAGTTATTACTGTATTTTATAGTTTAGGTATATCAAAATCAAGTCAACATAAAAGGAAATTCTTGTACCTGTATAGCCAACTCCCTTGTAGGACAAATGACACTTACATCAGTCCCATTTCGAGGTGTAAAACGTATGTGATACAATATTTCCACTGCCGGTACCAAAAAGGCAAGTGTTTTTCCAGAACCTGTTCTTGCATCTCCAATAACGTCTTTGCCTTCCAATAGTGTGTGCAAGCTCTAAGTATACTCTAGTAGCTATAAGCTATACGATAGAAAGAATAAAGACAGCAAACATATGACCTACGGTAAATGGTTATAAATATGAAAATCATGCTATGATGAATTAATGCATATGAATTTTCTGTAAAAGAAGAAATAGAGGTGTTCTCAAAGTAAATAATACTTTTAGCCTCGTTTACATACTTCCTCTTTTTCCTCGATACACCACCATTTCAGTCATCGCCTTTTGCCCTCGATACACCACCATTTCAGTCATTGCTCTTCAATGTGCTTATCCTCTTCTTTTCCTTAACAATCAACAGAAAAACCATTGTGATCAGGCAAGACCGAAAACCAAACAAAAATACCAGTTCTAATAAAACTTATCCATATACTAGATCGAATTAGTCTTCAAAGGAAGTGTCTGTGCGTCTTGCTATCTTGAACCACAGGACAGAGCAAAAATTAGACATCATAACTGATATGACCAAACCAAACAAAAATTTGACAGCACAAAATTGCAAATATAATCAACAAAAACCAAAACTAAATAAAACTAAAAATTAGACAACTCAAAATTGCAAATAAAATCAACAAAAAATAAAAACCCTACAGAAAAATATCACAAAAATCCCAACAAAATATAAAAAATGTACAAGGACCCAACGAACACCAACATAAATTGTAATAATAACATGAATCACCAAGAATATCAAGAAATTAACAAAGAATCTAATAAATAATGTATATCAGAGAGCGAAAAGAGTGACGAAAGTACCTAAACAGCGAAAGAACGAGAGAAAAGAGAGCGAGTGGGTTTGACGGAGTTTGAGTCTTCGAAGGGGAGTAAATAATGATGGGTTGTAAACGCTGAGTCTTCGGTGGAGGCGACGCCACGACGGACACTATCGAACGAATGCAACGACACCGCGACGGTGGACGTGACAGCGAACGCAAAACACATGGGGTGAAGGCGACGTTGAACGGAAAACGGCGACGGGTAGAGGCGACGGCGAACGGAAAACGTCGACCGTGCTCAGCGTCATGACTCATGAGAAATTTTATCTCAAATTTTCTGTCTAGTGCTCTACGTTTTTTAAAAGTGCTCAGCGTTTTTTCTGAAAAAAAAATCTAATTATTTCACATATTTTTATTAGCAGTGGTTAAATCGTTTTATAATATCAATCAATCATTTTTATAAAAAAAAAAAAAAATTGAAAGAATTTCATATTAGCGCTCATTTTAGGTTTTGAATTTTGAAGTGTCTCAAATTAACATCTAATTTATAATTTTTTTCTCAATTTAAGATTTATTTTTCTCTTTTGTCTCAATTCAAGACTCGATTAATTTATCTTTAATTCAATCATTTTTATAAAATACTTAAAGTATAATAATTTTTTTCTAATTAATTTTTAAAAATATATATTAAAATAAAAAAATAAAAATAATTTTTTTAAGTTTTTTTATTTTTATTCTAGGTGATGAGCGTGAGTATTATAATAAATGCAGTGACAATAACATAAAAAAATCAAAATATAAAAATATATAAAATATATTCCAGAATGTAGATAAGAAAAATTATACATAATAAAAATAATTCTTTATAAATGAATTAATGGTGTATGATTTAGAAATGAAAAAATTAAATTAAATTTTGGGTCTTATATTGAGACATAATGAATAAAATTGGATCTTAAATTGAGAAAAAAATAAAAATTAGACCTTAATTTGAGACACTTCAAAATTCAAGACCTAAATTGAGACTCCAATCTAAAAGCGAGCCCTAATATGAAATTCTTCCAAAAAGATTCTATTACAGTGGTATTTAACTCCAGATTTTATAGTGGTTTTTAAATAATTTTATACCGATTTTAAACAGCTATAAAAGATCTATTTATTGTATTTAACTCAGATTTTATAGCGGTTTTAAACCGCTCTGTATTATTTTGTTGCTATTAAATAAAAGATATCAGTCCATTAAGAGCGGTAAAAGATATGATAGCATTTTTTTATTTTTTTAAGAGCGGTTGTAAATAACCACTATGTATTAGCTCCACATGTAATTATTGTTTCGCTTTGCAAGAGTTATCGGCCAATATTGGTGTGATCACCCATCTCCCTTTAAAGTACTCCATCCGTCCAAGAAGTTGTGCACATTTCTTGTGGACACGAAACTAAGAAAAATTAATTTTGTTAACTTTTATGAGAATAAAGTGTTAAGGGTATTTTGAGTGATTTAATGAGATAAAGTATGAAAGAGAATAAAGTAAAGAGTAGAATAAGAGTGACATTTTTGTGATTTAAATAATATTGTGAGGGTATTAATATTGTGTGATGTTTCTATTTTAGGAGTGTGCATAACTTGTTGGGACAGGGCGAAAAAGAAAAATGTGCATAACTTCTTGAGCAGAGGGAGTATTTAAGTTTTAATTTGGAAATGTCAAAAATACCCATGTTCTTTATAAGGTAATCATTACCCATTATGATTAACATTTTCCCCATCTACAATCATTTCTCCTCAATCATTCTCCTCCACCACCAATAACAAGCTTCTTTTGTTTCACTTTTTCCAAAATTAGAGCACAACACCAATGACGTAACCAACGTGGAGGCATTTCTTCCTCCAATAAATTTGGGGGCATAAGGGGAAAAGTCGATTTCATTCTCATTCCCATCAAGATCTCGTGAACAAACGCCCCTTATTTTTACAAATCTCCTCATTATTCTATCTATCGCCACCGCTGGTTTTAAGTAACTATCTACGGGAAATTTGCATCAAATTTATTACAAGGATGTAGAAGAAATTTGTAAACCTAATTTGCCGGTGAACGTGCTCTGATCTATTCAATTAAGTGTTGAGGGGTTTAAAATTAGGTGCTGACATATGAATATTGGTATGCTCTGATCTATCCATTCAATTTGTGTGACGCCCTAATTTTTAAAGACTTAGATTTTAAATAAGTAATAGAAATTAAAAGCTTTGAGGCGTCAAATTTAATTTTGGAATAAAACAACGATAAACTTTATATAAAAGAGTTAATGTCTAATTTTTTAAAAGTGAAATAATGTTACGGCGGAAACGTAAACATTTAAATAATTTCTAAGAAAAACATAAATTCTTAAGTTCAACATAAATTCATTAATTAAATAAATAGTAAAAGTAAAAGCATGAGCATGATGTCCCTCGTCATCACTCCTCGCCGTCCGACTCATTACTGAAATGGGTTTATTGGGGGGTGAGTATGCAAGCACACTCCGTGGAGATAAAATTTATTCAAAATTTAATACACAAGTAAAAACATGATAATCAACTAAAAACCAAATAAATTCACATGAACTTTGCCAATAATAAACTTTGCCAATTTTGCCATTGATACTTTGTCACTTTGCCATTGATACTTTGCCACTTTGCCAATAATACTTTGCCAACATAGAAATGGAGTTGTGAGCCTTCCCAAAGCCATTTAAAGACTCTGGTATTCTCACACGTAGAATGGAGCACGGCGGGTTAAACCCGAAGATCCGTCGATCCGGACCACATTAGGGTCCCTAGCTATTAGACTTTGCCATTGAGCACGGCGGGATACACCCAAGACCCGTCGATCCCGGACCTCATAAGGGCCCCGCTATTAGAATAACATGGAATAATAAAATTTCAAGCGAGATAATCACATAATTTACGGTAGGCATTAAACATTGAATAAAACATGCAATACTCTACGATACCCTTTGTAGAGCTTAGAGCAATTAATTCCCCACCTTAATTGATCACTGTAGGAGTGTAACAAAATAGCCTCGTAAAATTTAGCCTTCGTAACTTTCGTCACCTAGCATAATAATTATTTATATTTAATTAGCACATATCCTAATCAAATTTTCAAGAGGACTAATGATTTTAGTTATATATTTATTATAAATTTGAGGATCAAAAAGCAAGATCTTAAATAATTTTTGGACTTAATTATAAGAAATCACAAATTAATTTGGGATAATCTAAATCCCCAAATTAAAACCCTAATTCTCAAATGGTACAACAACTAAATTTATATTAATAATAGTGAGGCAAGAATTACCGCATAATTAATGTTGGTCCCGGAAAGTTGAGTTGATTAAAACCTTGAGAAAGCTTTCTAGAACAAAATCTAGAAAGGGGGTTTGAATAGATTTTGTAGATTTTTCAAATCTTAAAAAAATCAATCCAAAGTATCGATTAAGCACGGATTAAGAATAAATTCTCAACTTCTTATAAGATCAAAAGCAAGGTTGAAATCTTGATTTTAGTTATGATTCTGAAATTAACTCTTGATAAAACCCGGTTGTAAAATAGACGAGAAAATTAAAGAAAGCAAGAAATAACACCGGGATTTATAGTGGTTCGGATTTTAAAATCCTACATCCACTCTCCTTCTTCAATTTGAAGAAGGGACTCTGCTTGCTTACTTTCTCACTTTCACTTACAACTTACAAGTGGTACAATTCTTGAATCTTCAATCTCCTAGACTCTCCTTCTAGAAATCTAGCTATTACGATTGTATATTGGATTTTGAAGATTCTTTGGAAAAGTGTTCTAAAACACTTAGAACTCTTTGAAACTCTCCGTAAACTCTTGTGAAAAGATTGTGAAATCGAGTAGTGAATTGTGTAAATCAAATATGCATAAGTGTTCTATCTCTTCAAAAATGAAAAACCTAGACCTATATATAAGTGCTCGAAAAGACAGGTTAGTTTGTTAGTTAGTTCTAACAAACTTGAAATAACAAACTTAATCTTGAAAACAACACCTCGGTGATTCTTCCTACTCAAATGCCGGTGACTTGGTGAAGATTAGCCTTTCTTATTCTACTCAGCTTATCTTGACCTCGTCTCGAGCTCTTCATATTTGTCTCCTGCAGATGACTAGACTTGAGCTTGTCTCCGGATGACTTGTCATTCCTCGTCTTGGTGACTTGAATTAATCTGACCTAGTACGATCGGCTTCGTACTAGAACTTAGTCTTCGATTCTACATCATAGTCTGCTCATCTGGGCAGTCTTTTAACTCATCAAAACAATCTTGATCTAACAATTTCCCCTTTTTGATGAAGTTAAAACCTACAAGAAAGAGACACACTCACACTGAAGTTAGTTTAGAGTTTATCAAAATCAATAGATAGGTATCAAAACACATTTTTCACATTACAATGATTTGTTCACATAAAAACTTTAGATCTTTTAGACTCCCCAAAAAACTTAGAAAACCAAATGAGTCTTCAAGACTTAGTTAAAATTTGAAAATATTTTTAAGTCGAGAGATAAAATTCTCGAGATGACTTATTCTTAAGAAAATTTTAAATCTTTCTTAAAACAAAATAAAACTTTAAGAAATTAATACACATAAAATGAATCAAACAAAGTATATTCACATTGGATTTACAAAGATTACGGATGAAAAGATAATAGAAAAGTAGAAATAAGGAAAAGAAAAATCCTGTTTCTATTAGTCTTCCCACCGGTCTTCATCTGGAATCATCACCAATTGAATACCCGACTCCTAAGTGCTTTATATCCTCCTCTTGAGTGAGTCCGCAGTTCAGCCTCTGCCTTCTTCAAAATACCCTTTACCCGATCTAGGTCCGAGGATCCATCGATTTCTGGCGGGGATGGCATACTCAAAAGCTGGAGAGATCGAGTTGACGTTGAACTCTACATCGGCTTCTTCTAGCGGCGATGATAGAACTCGGCATCTACCTTCTCCATCCACTCATGCCAAGCTAAATGCGGATCTTCTTTGAGTTGCTCAGGGGCCCTTGAGAATATACCGAAGTATATCCACATACCCTCCAGTTCTTGTCTTTGTACTCAGTGCATATTTCCCCTGGCTTGACTTAGGAGGAGCGGATGTGTTGTGGAATGGCACAGAACTTTCCCTTTGCCTTGATCTTTGATTAACCATTTGCGCTCGGTGCTCCGAGAAGACGTTGGAGTCTTTCTTCTTCCTCTGCTTCTTTTTTCTTTCTTGCCAAAATATTCCATCTCTCTCTTAATCCTTTTGATCTGCTCTTGAGAGATTGGAATAATCGGCTTCCCTCTTACCTTTTCCTTTAGCGTGCCCACAGGGATGATTTCGGTGATCTGGGCTCGGCGCTGCTACTTCTTTTCCCTTCCCCTTGGCTCCTTGATTCGGATCCTTTAAAGCCCAGCCAAGAGCTTCTCGATCTTTCCTCCTCTTCTTTCCTCCTCTTCTCCTCATCCTCTTTCAACGCTTCCTCCGGTTGACTCACCTCGTGAGAGCAACCAGCTCATCCAGTTGATCCGAGCTTCCTCCTGGCCGCCTCCGGATCAGTGTGTTGGCCTTCATGCCCACTTCTTTTCTGGTCTCCTCGACCACATGTGAGGGCTAGTCTCTTCTTTTCTTGACTTTTCCCCCTTTAACCCGACCAAGTCCGAAAGTTTTGCATCTAGAGTGTTGCACTTGACCACGAAGTCGAGTGGTCTCTGACCAACTCATTCACCACTAGCTGATTGTATCCCATAACCTCCTCCTTCAACGCCCTCGGCTCCTCCTCCATTGATTTCACTTTACCCGGCCCGGCCGAGTTAGTGACATTTATGATTTTATCGAGACAATGTTACCTCGGCTTCCTTCATCTTTGGCTAGCATAGCGTATGTCGATTCGACTTTGACCATCCTCCTTGTCTTTCTTTTCCATTTTCCTTCGGAATGTAGCATTGACTTTCTTTTCGACAAGGGACAATATAGATGAGAAGGCGGTGGTTGGGCTTAGGTCGATGTCTTCATCCTCGGTTGAGGAGTCGGACGAGGAGATTATTTGTTACGGTGAAGAAGATGGGAGAGGAATAGATTGTGTTTGAATAGTTGGAAGAGAGGAGTAAGATATTATCGGGATTGGAGAGGTTTGGGTGTAGGGAGAGGTACTTGTTCGGATGAAGGTGGGGGTGGGATTTCAGGTGGTGGTGATGATGGTAGAGGTGGGATATCGGTTTTAATTTGTTGGGATTTGGATTGTAGGGATTTGGGTGTAGGGTGTTGGAGAGGCTCTGGGATACCGGCACAGGATACCCCTTCATCGCCTATTTGGGTGGTGGGAGATCGGTGAGGCGAAGGCTCGAAATGCCAGCTGAGGCATTTCTTCATTCTACTTAGGAGTATGGAAGATAAGGAAGGAGATGTGGAAAGACTTGTACTGCCTCGGGGAATTGGGAAAGAAACGACTTCATCGGTTGGGGAGAGAGGAACCTCCAGTGACCAACCTCGGCTGCTATACGAAGGACCGGAACCTCCTCTGGTAGCGGGGTTGATGGATCTATCTCGTGGTTCGGAGCTACCGGACTTGGTGGATCCTTGAGCTCTGGGCTGCTCGTCTTGGCCTCCTCACCAAGGGAATTTCTTCCTCTTCTTCCTCTTCATACGAAGGCAACCTTGGCGGGAGTAGCGAGATGAGCTATCCCCCTTCTTCTTGTCAGAGGCTTTCACCAGCCTCCTCTTCCTCCTCTGAAACATCCTTGGGACCACGGCACTGTTTGACGAGGTTGGACTTGAGGTGCGACCTCATTCTTCTTTGTTCCATGTCCCTCTGTTTCGACCTCCACTTCAGGGCCACCTCAATTTGTTCAGTGCTTTGGACCTGTCCCTCAGTGCGGCCTTGACCTCCGATTTACTGGCTGCATCGGACTCATCATCCGAGTCTGGAACTCCTCCCGATCTGTCATCCTTTGTGAGGATGCCCTTACACTTTGAATATTTTTAGTGCCTATTCTCCAGTCGGCCTCCTATTCAATCCTTGATTAAAAGCGGTGATTTTATTGAAGAAGTATTGTCAGTAGGAACCCGACCCTCTGTATTTGACTTGAAAGTCAATCGCTTCTTCTCCTCACGAGCTTGAACGAAAGCAAAATCTACCCAATTCACTTCCACACCATCCAATATGGCTCGCATTACGCACAATCTAGGTTTGGTTAACCCGTCATGTGAGCTCTGCTCACCTGCCATATACGTAACCACCGTCATCAACAATCGAAACCTTCTTCTCATTCTTCTTTAAATCCCTGCGAGTCCCCTGTAACTAACCCTCGCCATCATATCGAATGATTCTTCCCAACTATCCTCCTTATACGTCAATGGATTTACTCCCTCCATTGGCGTGTCGAATATCCTAGCAATGTTTTGCAGAATAGCTCAATGTAGTCCCATCCACCGATGTATCAAACCCATCACAGGTATCCTCCATTCTAGCCAAAAAGTCTCCTAACAAATCCGCCGTTACATCGTGGAGACTTCATTGAAAGGAAACCTCGAGTCGTGAGGCTTCAAGAAGGCGAAGAATCTCTGCAGATTACTGGATCATTGGTGGTTTCAAAATCAACATACATTTCCGCTTTCAAAGCGGTTTTTGAAATATTCCTCATTCATTTTGAAATGAGAGATATTTGTGGAAATGTATGTGGGTTTATAAGTTTTGGTAGTTTTGAAGAAGATGCCATTGGAAGATTTTTGTAAATTTGTAAAGGATTTGATAAAATATGTAGGTTTTACGAGTAAGGAAAGAAAAAGTTTTAGGGAAGAAGAAGATGTATTTATAGGGGGAAGATTGGAAAGAGAAACCGCCATTTTTGAAAATATGAATTAATCTCGGCCATTTATTCAAAAAGTTTTCTTGAGTATTAATCAACGGTTAAAAACAAAGATAAGCGATTAGGATTCAGCGCGTGAATTGTAATCGCCTTCGGAATGTGTAAATAGTTACTTTATAGATCGTTGATTTGACCAGTATAGGTTACTTTATTCGAAGTAAGTATATGTGACGTCGGCCATGTGATATCTTACTTCAATCGAAGGTTTCCTAAACAGATGGGTTTGAAAAAGCAGATCGGCTTAAAAGCAGATAAGTTTTAGAAAGTCATCGATAGAGTAACTTGTCGATTAAACCAACAATTTATATGTAACTTTTTAGCATTTTTCAAACCGAGGTTTAAACAAAACACATTCAATTACTTTTCTAAAACAAATTTTTAAGAAACAGATCGGACTCGGGTTAAGAATAAAGAAGTTTGAATAAAAGAATGAATCGGTGTTATTTATCACTGTTCCTGCAAAGACATAAACTCAAAAGAAACCATCGAAGCTTAAGATAAATCGAGATAGGATGTAAATAGTCATCTGTTTTCTTAGGAGTTCGGTGACTATTATGTCCTTGTGCGATTTACTCAATGTCGAGATAAGTAATTATCAATTGAGATAAGGTCAATATGACTAATCCTTGATTCTTGATTCCTAAAAGGAGATCAATGATATCACTACACGATTGCCCTTTGACACATATCTAGTCGATAATTCTTTCTAGACATTAATTTAAGGAAAAGAAAATGAATAAGGAAACAAATGCACACAATTAGAAATCAGCTAAAGATGCATCAAGTAATCCTAATTCTAAACACATTTCTTTGAACCTAGACTCGGCTAATGGTTTTGTAAGAATGTCGACTTTTTGTGATTCGGTGGCAATTTTCTCAATCCTAATGTCATTCTTTTCAACATGATCTCTAATGAAATGATGCCTAATATCTATATGCTTGCATCTAGAGATGTAAAACGAGGATTGTAAGTCATTGCTATTGCACTATTACTATCACGGTAAATAGGAGCAGTGATGTTTGAATATTATAGTCTCTAAGTGTTGACTAATCCAGAAGTTGAGAGCAACAACTTCCGGTGCCATGTACTCGGCTTCGATTGTGGAGGTGGCAGCGGATGTCTGTTTCTTAGATAACCAAGAAATTAATTTGTTGCCTAAAAATTGACAAGTTCGAGAAGTGGATTTCCTATCAATCTTACATCCTCCAAAGTCTGAATCAATATCCTGTTAGCTCAAAGTTGTCATCATTTGAGTACCATAACCCTACTTGCAAGGTTCCTTTGAGATATCTAAGAATTTTCTTAGCGGTCTCCGATGAGTTTTCTTGGGATTAGGCGGAATCTTGCACATACCCCGCAAAGGCTATATCCGGCCTACTTGCGGTGAGATAAAGAAAGAGATCCAATCGATCCACGATACTCCGTTGCATCGGTGGGTATCCCTGCTCATCTGAATCCATTGAGAAGTTAGTTGCCATAGGTATTTTGACTTCTCTGCTAGTAGTCATTCCAAATTTCTCAATCGGATCCTTAGCATACTTAGGTGATGTATAAATATACCCTTACTCATCCTTAATTTGTAAGCTAGAAAATATGTCAATTCTCCCATCATTGACATTTCAAACTCATTCTTCATGAGAATGCTAAACTCTTCACATAATTTGATTAGGTGAACCAAGAATTATGTCATCTACATAAACTTGAACTAGTAAGATGTTGCCATCTACTTCCTTTCTAAACAAAGTTCTATCAATCTTACCTTTGGAAAAACCATTTGATGTCAAGAAATCGGATAGAGTATCATACCAAGCTCACGGGAGCTTGTTTTAGTCCATATAGAGCTTTGTTGAGTTTATAGACCTTGTTATTGATCTTAAACCCGGAGAAATTTGCTCTACATAGACCTCTTCAAGTAACACACCATTAAGAAAAGCGGACTTAACATCCATTTGAAAAACTTTGAAAGACTTATATGCAAAGCAAATGCCAAGAACAATCTTATTGCCTCTAATCCAACTGGAGCATAGGTTTCATCATAGTCTATTCCCTCGGTGTGAATAACCTTGTCAACCAGTCTTGCCTTATTTCGAACAATAATATTGTTCTCATCTATTTATTTTTAAACACCCATTTGGTGCCTATAATCTTTACGTGTAAAGTCTTTCCACTAGATCCCATACATGTTGTCTTTCAAAGCGATGCGATTCTTCTTGCATGGTCATTATCCAGATTTGGAGTGCGATAATGCTTCTTCAATAGACTTGGGTTCAAGAAGCGATACATAACAATCGAAAAGACTTTCGTAGTCTAACATCATTCGTGTCTGCACACTACTAGATGGGTCTCCTATAATCGATCGGATGGATGATAGCTTCTCATCCTTTTGCCTATATGAGGAAAAGTATCCTCATCTTGAGTCTCGATCGACAACTCATCGGACTCGACCTTAGGTGACATTCCCCCTTCATTGGTGACTCGTCTTTGATCGGTGATGTCAAGGTGTGTCCGATCTGAAGGAGTCGATCGGAAGTTGTCTTACGATTATCGGATGGGGATTCTTCTTCATCGATTAAGTCAAGAGTAGGTAGATAAATAGTTCTATGTTTAGTCTTGGATAATTCAATTTTATCTAGATTTTCGAAATTTGATTCACTTTTGAGAAGGAATACAACTCATCAAAAACAACATGAGGAGTTTCCTCCACACAAAGGGTTGTCTTGTTAAAAACTCTAAATGCCTTTGAAGTATTAGAATATCCCAAGAATATTCCATCACCGCTTTAGCATCAAAAGTTCTTAACTTAGATTTCCCATTGTTATGAATGAAACACTTACAACCAAAAGCTTTGAAGTATGAGATCCTTGGAATCTTACCCTTCCAAATCTCATAAGGAGTCTTACCCTTATCTTTGACAACTAAGCATACATTACAGTATAGCAAGGTGTGTTGATAGCTTCTCCCGAGAACCTATGAGGGGTATTATACTCGGCCAACATGCTCTGGCCGCTTCTTTCAAAGTTCTATTCCTTCTTTCAACCACTCCATTTTGTTGAGGAGTTCTTGCTGAAGATGTCTCATGTATAATTCCAAACTCATTGAAGAAGTTAGATAAACAAGAATTCAAAAATTCTCGTACCCTTATCACTTGATTTTAATAATATTAACTCCACTTCTCATTGAATTTATGCGAGCAGATCGGGAATCTTGTTTCTGATCTCATTTTTCTTGAAAAGAAATATAACCCAAGTGTATCTAGAGAAGTCATCTACTACAACAAGAGTATATTTCCTTCCACTTTGAAGTGAGAGGTGTAACAGTCCAAACAAATCCAGATGAAGGAGTTGCAACACTCTTTCGGATGAGGAGGAGTTAATACTCTTAAATGAGTGTCTAGAGTTTACCTTTTTGACAAGCATCACATTTAAGATCGAGTTGATAAAAGTTTTCGTGTAATCCCTTAACAAGGTTCTTCTTAGCCAGACTTACTAAGGGTCTTGAAATTCGGATGACTAAGCCTTTTATGCCATAGCCGGTGACATTTTCTCCACCCTTAGCCATCGGACAAGTATCTTGAGAACAACTATTAAAGTTGGCCACATAGACATTACCACATGCGAAGCCGATTAATAGTACCTTATACGAGGAATTATCCAAAATATCACATTTATCCCTTGAAAATTTTACAAGAAAACCTTTATCACAAAGGTGAGAAAGCAGATAACAAATTATGTTTCAAACCTTCAACAAAATATACCTCGAGATACCGAATATCCTTGATAATCAAAGTACCTATACCTTTAGTCGACCACAATTATTATCACCAAATACAACTCTTGGACCATCAATACTTTGAAAATTTGATAATAGCTTCTTGTTATGGGTCATATGTTGTGAGCGACCACCGTCGATGTACCATATTGAAGCTAAAATCTCTTCCTTAAGTGATGATCCTGTGAATCTGTAAAAGCAGTTAGTTTTGAGGTACCCTAGTGATCTTGGGTCCTTTTGGGTCAAGAATCACTTTAGGAATCCAAACAAACATCTCATCTGCGGACAACAAGTCGGACTCAGATTTTCTACCAAATCATGTCTACAATAATATCATTTTTAAATGACAACTTGTTGTATTCAGATTGAGTAATTATCCTAAACTTAGGAAATGTAGGATAGCATTTGCTCCTTCCATCAAAAGAATTATAATAAGAAAATCTTCTTATTTTGGTTCTTGGATTCCTTCTAGTCTGATAGGAATTCTTCGATTGAATTCTTGGTTTTGGTGGAAGTTGTAGTCTTATCGACTAGTTGGTTTCCATGGACCAATTTTAATATCCTTTGATTGAACAGATGCTTTTACAAATTTCCTAGGTTTTGAACATCTGATTTATTGTTCCTATCATAACCAAGTCTGTCTTATCATGAGATTTACAGGAAGTATTAAAAATATGATCTATTACTCGATTGTGAATTATTAAGTGACTAATTTTGAAGACAAGCTTCTCATTGTCTTTCTTAATTAATTCATTTTCAGCACAGACTACTTCAAATTTATCTTTTAAAGTTTTCGATTCATTTTCTAACCTTTCGGAGTAAGGTGGTTGATGTACTAGCTTCATGCGATGAAAACATTCCCCCTTGAATGTTTCCTCGGTCTAGTCATTAATCACCTTGCCTTTATTTAGAATTTGAATCGATCCTTTAAAAATAAATTCTCTGTCTCATTTGTTTATAAGCGGCTAAAGATGTCTTTAAATCTCTCAATAATTCATGTATAACATTTTGGTCATGATCGGATCTTGGTGACAAGAATCATTATCCGAAGATGAATAGTAGATTACCTCATTAGCCATGAGACAGATCTCATCATCGATCCAAAATCGGATGAGGATGATGAAGATGATGATGATTTCTTTGGCTCTTTTTCTTGACCCAACAAAGCTCTTTGATCTGCAAATCTCCTGTCTCTTTTCTTCCTCTTCTCTTCCCTTTCTTTAGGAGTCGATTGAGGACAGTCATAGCTGAAATGTCACGGCTTGTTGCAAGTATAGCAAATGTCACTCCTATCGATCTGGGACTGGAAGTATTTCTTCTAACAAGGTGATCTGTATCTTCTTGTAAGCTCTTGTTTTTGTCATCATCTGAAGATTTGTCTTCCTTCCTATACGATCTGGATCTTTGTCTATCTCTACTGCAAATCTCAATTTATTTCTCTTATACTTCATTCTCAATTTATCATACCTTTTTGTAAGTAAAGCCATCTGCTCTTTCAAGGATAGATCGGCTCCTCTGACCTTTGTTGACACCTTGTCTTCTTTCTTGACAAAGGCAACAGATTTGGATGAGGTGCTTGACTCCATCTCATCTTCCTCATCTTCTATCTGAATATCATACTCTAAAGCTTTAAGATGAGAAAATAAAGTATGGTGAGTAATAGAGGATAAATCTTGAGTTGCTTTAAGGATATTGGATTTTTCCCTCCATCTCTTGGTTAATGATCTCAAAATCTTGTTGTTAATCTCCTTTTCTGAATAATTCTTTCCAAGATCAGCTTTGTTAAGTAGATTGGTCAACCTCATATCAAAGCGATCCACGAGACTCATTTTCTTTCATCTTGAATGTTTCAAATGTATGCACATCTTGTAGCTTGTTCTCCTTAACTTGGTCGAACCTTCACAAACATTAGCTAAGGTTTGCCACATTTCTTTAGCTGTTTTACATCTCTTAACCTTCTCTATCCAATCTTTACTCGTAGTCTCTATGATTTTGTTCTAGCTACTTGGTCAAGATTGTGGACCTTCCTTTCATCATTAGTCAATTCGTAACTCTTCTTCTCTTGCCTAGTTCTTGACTCAATTTGCCTCTGCTCCAGCCTTTGGTGCCTCCATGGAAAAACTTTATAGGACCTTCCTCAAGAACCTCTTCCATTCTATCATGAATGGCCTTTAGATGATTTTCCATCCTAAATTTCCAATAATCATACTCTTCAATTGAAAATTCGGATTCTGGACTTATTACTTTTACCTGAAGACATGATGAAACAAAAACAAAATACTCCACAAAATCTTATTAGTAGCAGCTGTTAGAAATGAAAGAAAATGAAGAAAATCAAGATTATTTCGAATCTTGTTCAAGACCTAAAATCAATATCGAACACCGCTCCGATACCACTTATTGGTCCCGGAAAGTTGAGTTGATTAAAACCTTGAGAAAGCTTTCTAGAACAAAATCTAGAAAGGGGGTTTGAATAGATTTTGTAGATTTTTCAAATCTTAAAAAAATCAATCCAAAGTATCGATTAAGCACACGGATTAAGAATAAATTCTCAACTTCTTATAAGATCAAAAGCAAGGTTGAAATCTGATTTTAGTTATGATTACGAAATTAACTCTTGATAAAACCCAGCTTGTAAAATAGACGAGAAAATTAAAGAAAGCAAGAAATAACACTGTGATTTATAGTGGTTCGGATTTTAAAATCCTACATCCACTCTCCTTCTTCAATTTGAAGAAGGGACTCTCGCTTTCGCTTACTTTCTCACTTTCACTTACAACTTACAACGGTACAATTCTTCGAATCTTCAATCTCCTAGACTCTCCTTCTAGAAATCTAGCTATTACGGTGTATATTGGATTTTGAAGATTCTTTGGAAAAGTGTTCTAAAACACTTAGAACTCTTTGAAACTCTCCGAAACTCTTGTGAAAGATTGTGAAATCCGAGTAGTGAATTGTGTAAATCAAATATGCATAAGTGTTCTATCTCTTCAAAAATGAAAAACCTAGACCTATATATAAGTCCTGAAAGACAGGTTAGTTTGTTAGTTAGTTCTAACAAACTTGAAAGCTATAACAAACTTAATCTTGAAAATCGCTTAACACCTCGGCGATTCTTCCTACTCGTCTGGTGACTTGGTGAAGATTAGCCTTTCTTATTCTACTCACCTTATCTTGACCTCGTCAGAGCTCTTCATATTTGTCTCCTGCAGATGACTAGACTTGAGCTTGTCTCCGGATGACTTGTCATTCCTCGTCTTGGTGACTTGAATTAATCGACCTAGTCCGATCGGCTTCGTACTAGAACTTAGTCTTCGGTTCTACATCATAGTCTGCTCATCCAGAACAGTCTTTTAACTCATCAAAACAATCTTGATCTAACAATTAATCATATAATTATAATTCTTAATTTAATAGAATAAAATAAAGTAATATTAAGAGAATAAAATAAATAAAGTAAATATATAAAAAAATGCACTGATAACTCACGCACACTATCATCACACACTCAAAATTACACACACACATATTGTACACACACAAAACTCACGCCACACACAACACACTCAACACACACTGCACCTACCAATCTTGCACACACACACACAAAGTGCGCACACACACGCACAATACACACACTGTACAACGCACACACACACCCAAATATATATATATATATATATATATATATATTATGTATAAAATATTTGATATTTTTATATACATCAAATTAAACATGGAGATATGAAAAGAATTAATAGAGAGATAATATTGATCATATTAATTGATTAAATACAAAGAATTGAAAAGAATTTTGGTAGAATGAAAATACCGTTATTCTTGAGAAAGGAAAAAGTACTTTGCCGTCTTGAGAAATATGAGAATTATTTGGGTGCGTATGATTTTCTAGGTTAAAACTCTTATAAATAAGTATTAGGAATGGACTTGGGCTTGAGTGAGATAAGGACTAATAAATATTATAATCTAATTGGGAGATAAGAATTGAAATTTAAATTTAAATTAGAATTTAAAAATAAGGACTAATAAATATTATAATCTAATTGGGAGATAAGAATTGAAATTTAAATTTAAATTAGAATTTAAAAATTGAGGGTGAAATTGAATTAGGGATTTAAAAGATTAATAGGAATAACTAATAAAATAAAATAAAAATTACATTAAATATATATTATATATTATATAATTATGGGTATTACAATTTGTAAAATTAGGTGCTGACATATTAAAATTAAGTGTTGAGGGGTTTAAAATTTGTAAAAAAAAAAAAATTAGTATGCTCTGATCTATCCATTCAATTTGTAAACCTAATTTGAGACGACATATGAATATTGGTAAGCTGAGAGGGTACTTAAAATGTGATGATTTAGACAATATAATTTTGGCTAGGGGTTAAACTTGTCATATGATGATAAAGAAAATACTGTAGCAGCCGCACAAAGTGAATAGGTAAATCACCTTGTAGTGTGTGTATACCAAGGAGATGTTGGAGACATATTTCTTTTACTAATTTGGGCTGATGAGATGGAATATCAATCTGGCCAGATATCTCATGAACCCTACCAAAGGAGCTCTAAATTGCTTGCTCTTACAAACATGCCTATACGAATATTTTTCATCGCAGTGAAAACATAACTCTAATGCCCTCATCTCTTGGTATTGTGCATCACGTATTGATGCGCGCAAACCGCACTCACCTCCCAAGTGTAGGAGGATCGTGTAGTTGGCAAGCACCCAAAATAATTATTGAATCATGGGAATCAAGTGAGGGATAGCCCTAAAATCATACATCTACTCATAATTGTAGTGCTAAGCATAGATCGGGATTTTGGAGTTGCAACTAAACAAAATGATAAACAAGAAAGCAATTAATAAAAAATTTAGTCTCATATGCACTCACTTTATGCATGCACTTGAGTCCACCAAAAAAAGTGTTACGTATTATAACTGAATAATGTAATTTTCTATAAATAAAAGTGCTAATCTATACTTATATAATAACAAAAACTTATACTAAATATAGAAAACAAATTTTGACACCAAAAGACTATTACTATATTTGTCTTATATTTAATAAATTACCTATTAATTAATATAATAAATATCAATTAATATATACATTAGAAAAATAAATGATATATTTTAAAGACTTTTCATTTGGAAATTTAAATCTTTTAATCTTTTATTATTTTAATTAATTAAATTATCATGTATATATAGATACACATATTTTATTTTCTTAATTTCACACCTAAGTAATTTAGTTTCAAGATTTGTTTGTTTAAATTAAGTATGTTGTTGGATATGAATGTTCGTAAAAGTTTGTGTGTTTGTTGACTTTGCATGATTTATTGATATTTTAATTTTTTTAATTGTTGAGAAATGTTTATATATAAAATAAAAAGGAAAACATCTTTATTGTTGAATAATGCAAATTTGCAAGACTTTTTTTTTTTTTTTTTAGTTTATAAACTTTTAATCTTTCTATTTTTTTAATTAATTAAATTGTCATGTTTATCGACAAAAAAATTAAATTGTCATACACATATTTTTTTCTTAATTTCACACCTAAGTAATTTAGTTGTTTTCTTGGTTGAGCGCGCATCTATATATATAATTTGATATTAAAATAAATATTTATATTATAATAATAGATAATATTACGATTTAAAATAATATTAGTCTCTGTGCAAGGCTGATAGATTATGTGATTTGAATTTAAGCATATATATATATATATATATATATATATATATATATATATATATATATATATATATATATATAATAAAATTAAATATTTCTATTAAAATATTTTTATTTTATTTGGTATAAATTTGTGTAAAAGATAAGCGAATAAGCTTAATTCCAATGAGTTGTATAATATATATTGACGTAATTTAAAATATAAATCAGTTTAATTATATTTTTATATTCGTAGAGTTTTTAACAAGACATTACAACAACATTCTAAAAAAACTAAAATAAATTCCATATATATATATATATATATATATATATATATATATATATATATATAATATGTGTGCGTACAAAACATAAATATAAAAATAATAATCTATTAATTCTTAAATTTGAATTTTTTTATCATTCTAACTATTTACTTTCTCAAAATATTTAAGAAAAATAAAATTTTAAAAATAATGTGTTTTTAAAGTTAGAATTATTGAATTATTCATGACATTGGTGTATATAAATACACATGTACACAAATACATAATTTAAAACTATAGTGTTACCATTATAATAATATAGTTTTAGGTTAATATATATATATATATATATATATATATATTTAACATGACCGACTGGATTTTGTGTTGTATTAAAATAGACTAAAATTATTAAAAATGAATATAATGAAGCGAGGTAATACTCATATGAGAATTTTTTTCAACATAAAACTGAAATAGAATTTATTAACAAATTAAAAAAATCAAAATAGATTAACGGGTAAGTTAATAAATCATATATCATTTTAATATGTCTCTCGATGGATCTTATAAAAATTTCATAGCTTTGTTTTAAAGAAGCGAGAAGATTTGAAAATGTTGACATGCCACGGGAATGATAATTAAAAAAAAAAAAAAACAATCAACATGATTTATAAAGAAATATTACAAAATTTGTAAGCAAACATAATAACACCCTTTACCCGATAAAAAAAAGAAGCAAACATAATATCTTTCATATTTGTCTTACTTAACAATGTACATGTTTTCCACACTTCGATCATAAAACGTTTTACACTGATTTGAAAAAAAGGGTTAAAAAATATCGAGCATCACATAAAAAAATAATAATTAATGATCGTGGTGTATATATGAATATTTAAAAAATGAGAAAACCAACACTACCGAGGGGTGTGTAAGGAAAAATTATAAATAAAATAACTCTTTCTATTTTATTTAATACATTTTTTTACCAATTGAAATGATTATATTAAAAATTAATATTATATTTATTTTACAATCACTAACCGTGCGAACGCACGGTGATATACTAGTTATAGTAACGAGAAAAATGCTAGGTGTTAGCATCATTAAAATTTGCCAACAAAATTAACTGAAAAATGTCATAAGAAAACCCGAGTGCATGCACTCACCTCACAAGAGACCAACTCTTAATAAAAATAAACAATTAACTAGTAAATAAGGAATAAACAATATAATAAAAAGGGTGCTTAAGTGTTTTTCATCAAAGGGTAATTAAGTCAAGATCTATTTCAAATGGTATTCCCGTTTGTTGGTTGACAATAAGGGTAATCACACAAAAAATAACATTAAACCGTACTTAGTAAACCTAGGATTAATGTCACGATTAAACACGTAGCATTGAATAGATCGACGTCCCCCTTCCTTTCGGGTAATTACACAAGTCAATAGATCTCTCTAGCATGAATTACCTTCGATACTAAGGTCGTCCCTTTGGTCCCTTCACTAATTACTCGACTATTAATCAAAATAATCATTGTAGGTTAATATTAGTTCTAATGAATTTAACCAAATCTCCTTGCATTAGCCCAATATTCACTCTAATTACCTAATTAAACCTAACACCAATCTAGCAATTCAAATACCTAAGTTTCCTTACAATAATTAAATCACCAAACAAAATATCAAAGCATAATCAAAAGCACACATTAAACTAATCAATCAACCATCAATTGAAAATACTAATTCAAATCATCAATTAACCAATAATTCTAAACACCCAAACACAAATAATCTAGCTAATCATGGCAAAAATAAAAGAACTCATAAGAATTAGAAAGCAATAAACTATAATACTAGAAATTAATCCAACAAAACTTGAAATAAAAGGAAGATATCACTTATTATATAGAGATTTTACAACTTGAATCTATCAATTGATCTTCAAATCCTATGAAAACTTGTAGAGGAAGCTTTTAAATTCTAACTATGTGTGAGGTAAGGTATAGAAGTGTGTGAAAAAGGCCTAAGGTGTGGTTCCCTATTGCTAATTCTAAGGAAAAATGAACTCAAGGAAGAAGTGTCAACACAATTTTGATAAAAAAATCGTGTTTTTGATGTGTTGAAGGGGTTGCTCAACCGAGCACCACTGGTCGAGCATGACTTAGAAAACTTGCATGATGATTCTTGGCCGGACGCCGCTCGACCAAGTTGCCTTGCGCAATCGAGCATGCCCGTCTCTTGGTTGATCTCTGTAAGTCATGAAAGCTATCCGCGCAAGCCGGGCTGCCCGACCAAATCCGAACGAGTATCCTCCAATTTTTACCCTTTTACTCGTTTCTTCCAATTCCTTGCTCGTTTCTCACCTATTTCTTGTACGAGAACCTCCTATGGACTTCAAATTATCTCATTTGCCTACAAAACCAACAAAAGTTCCCTTCACGATAATTAAATATATTTTTGGATTAAATAAGGTGACAAAATGCCATAACATGTACAAAATATGCAATTAAACCACACTAAATTCATGCAACTTATCATCATAATCACTAATGTTCTTGTAGGATACCAATTGTAATGGCCCAGTTTATGAATAATATTGGGGGAAGCTTGATTGAATAATAAAACAGAGTTCAACTATTACAACTAAAGATAATAGACATTAAACATGAAAATAGATAATATGAAGATCTATGAAAATAAGATTGAAGACGAGCGATAATACTCGAATGAGTATTGGATATGGGTGATGAGAATATAAGGATATCACGATAATACTCATGGGTAATTCTCTACTTTGATGATGAAATATATATGGTATGGATGGACATTTCTAGTGACATAATTTTGCAACTAATGTGGATGAAATATTATTTGATACTATTCTTTTACACACTTAAAATATATTTTAGCAAATTAGGTTATTCTCATTGGATGAAGAAAAAAATAATACTCCCTCTGCCCAAATTAGTTTTCATACTAATTTGGGCATACATTTTTAAAAATATATATATAATAATAAATAGAGTATTAAAGAGTAATTTTGTAAATTTTTATTATTAAAGTAAAAGAGGTGATTGAATTGAGTGTAAAAAGTAATGATATCTATAATCTATAATCTATATCTATAATATATATAAAAGTGACTAAGAGTGTAAATCATTTTTGGACCATTTTGTCCATTCATCTTTTACTTCATACAAGTTTGTCCTTTTTTTTTTGTTTCATTTGTAACGTAATTTTTACGTGTCTTTTTATTTGTCTATGCTTTGTCTATATTTACTACTTCATTTATCAATGTCACATTTATCATTTTTAAATTAAATTGTATTATTAACTTAGGAATGCAAACTTATATATCCAAGCTCAGACACTACTCTTTTTATTTTTGTTTTATTGATTTTCACTTTCAACAATAAACAAAGATTATTTTAACGTAATAGTATTGTTTGTAATTTTTAGGTGTTTGTAAATTGTAGTATTGTCCAACTAGTTGTATGGTTGTTCAATCTCCATATTGTTTTAATTTAGTTATACAACTTAGTTATACAATTTTTAATATGCAATTTTTTTTTGTGGTTTAGTGTAAATTGTATTTATTATGCAACTAATCATATAGTTGTTCAACACGCCTGTCTCGTATTTTGTGCCAAATATTTTTGAAAAATTAACTATTGCACTAACTTTATGTCCAATCCAAATACAGTGGTACAACATATTTTGACTTGTTGTGCAACTAATTATATAGTTGTTCAACACTTCGTCTCATTTTTCGTGCCAAGAGTATTAAAAAATTATTTGTTGCACTTTGCTAGCTACGGTATCCATTCCAACCGCACCGATCTTGTCTCATAGCTCGGGGTAGTTTTGACTTTTCATCCAAAAAATTGTATTGGCTTGTAATTTTCTTTTTTCATGTATGTACTTGCAATTCCTACAACTAAATTGTAGTGCATAGTAATTGACCCTATAATATATATATATATATATATATATATATATATATATATATATATATATATATATATATATTGTTTTCACAATAATATTATTATTTTATTATAAAATTTAATCAATAATACAATAATTAATGTGTGACAAATCATATATATATATATATATATATATATATATATATCATATATAATATTTCCTAAAAACTAACTATTTAAATTTTAAACTCCAAATTAATTTTCTTTTTTCTATCTATCTCTTGAAAATAATAAAAACGCAACTATAAGATGCTGCCTTCAAACTGCTAAAGAACTTCCACTATGAAATGTTTATTTTATCTTTTAGGGATATTTAGCTTTCAATATATTCTCATTCTTCTGGGTTCATCATCCTCCATTGACATAAGAATATGCAAATGCAGAATAATTTTTCTAACTTCATTCACAAATGAAAATTCCATCACATATACTAATATAGAGTTATTATAGCTTATATGTCGATTTGGTGAATTTTGATGATGTGTCAGTTAATTCTGAAGTTAGAAATATGTGTGTGAAGAAGTCTCAAATATATTAACACCTATTAATAATTAAATTTATTGTTCGAGAAATTAATAATAAACTGCGATTTTTTTATTATATGATAAAATATTTTAAATAATTTATAAATTTAATGTATTTTTTTAAAAAAACATAAATATAATGTATTTTAAAAAATCAAGGTTTAAAATATATTTGATGGTTATATTATTGTAACAACAAATTTCGTGAATTTAATTTATAAAAACACGAAAAGGTTTACAATTTGATTTTAATCGGATTGAGCAGTTAAATTTTAGCGGATCCTAGCTCTAAATTTAATCCTCCGATTCTTCTCTTCAAAAGTGGTGTTGACTTAGATGATTTGGCGGATTTGGTGGACTTATAACGTTAATCCAAGGGCTTAAGAGCCTTATTTTGGATTAAACGCTATTTACAGAGACTTTTGGATGAACGTTCTTGAATCTTCAAGAGGCCGCGATGAACGCCTTTGAATCTTCAAAGAGAAACGCGTCGATCGAAGGGTTGAACACCTTGATCCCGGATCGGACGTTGTTCCCGGTTGATTTGCTTGAAGAACGCCTTTGAATGCCGCGAAGAACGTCAAGTCTGCTCTGAGCTCTGGAATTCGAGTCCGAGTGCAGGTTGCCTCTCAAATTGTGTGGAATGAATGAATGAAGACCCCTATTTATAGTTGTGGGGTGAGATTGATTTAATGGTGGGCTTAGAAGCCCATCGGACTTGATTTGATTTGATCCGATTTGATTTGACTTGATTTGATTTGTTTCCATGTGGGGCAATTTGATTTAACTTTCCATTTAACGAGATTTTATACGTTACTAGATGAGGTCGCGTATTCACGCGATATTTTCGTTAAATAAACTTTACAATATAATATATTATATATAATATTTTTAAATAATAATATATATATATTAAAATAATGTATATGTATAAAAATATTGTAATTATAATATTAAATTTAAATAATGGTAATATTAATTTTATGATTAGAATTATTATAATTATGTGAAAGAATTTACTATAAGATTTGTTTCAAATTTATTTTACAATTAATAAAAAAGAGACGATTAATATAATTTTTTTATATAATTGATGCATAAATATTACTCCGAATAATATATATATCGTATAATTACAATAAATATCATATATGATTATATTAAGTTTATTTTTATAAAAGATGATGCAACTACAAATTTTTCTTACATACATTTATAGGCTTAAGTTAAATATAATTTTATGTTTACAAATTGTCATATGATAACACTTTTTAGACATAAAATAGATATTTGAAGATTTATATATTAACTTATTTATTAAAAATATACATATCTTGTACAAGAGGTCTAAGGTTCAAACCTCCTTAGAAATATATTTTTAATTAATTCCTATATTAAAAATACCACATAGATGCCATATATTAATTATAAATCAATAGGAAAATGACACATAAATTATTAACATATATATGCATTTAATAAGAATGTGACACCTCATTCAAATTAACCTAATGACGACACCTAATAAGCAAAACAAACTCTCTATTAGTAATATAGGGATATGGTAAGTTAATTACTTTGCCACCAAGTTACGAATATTTAAAATTCGTAGGATTTAATTTCGGCTTTACGTGTATATTTAATATCAATAAATTATTTAATTTGAGAATTAATTTAATTAAATTCTCCAAATATAAATAATTAAATTTATTTGTTATTAATACTTAATTTTCCACGTGTCGCCATTTAATTGGACACAAAATTAATGTGCTTACAAATGCCCCCTCGTGCTTTGTTCACGGTCATTTGTGACTTGAAGTGAATAAAGCACCGAAAATCTTTAATTTTTTTAAATGTCTCATTATTAAGTGTAAGAACTTAAATGAAATAATTAAATCATGACTGTACTTAGAGAATTTCTAAGTTGTCTACGTACCTCTTTAAAGAGAATCAAGCCATAACGTAGTTCAAGGGGCAACATGATTTGATTTGGGGGCTTAGATAGTTTTATCTCGTATCAAGGAGATTTGATTTGAAGACTCAATTTGAGAGTCATAGACAGTTTCGTCTCGTGTCAAGGAAATTTGATTTGAAGACTCAATTTTAGAGTCATAGACAGGTTTCGTCTCGTGTCAAGGAGATTTGATTTGAAGACTCAATTTGAGAGTCATAGACAGTTTCGTCTCGTGTCGAGGAGATTTGATTTAAAGACTCAACTTTAGAGTCATAGACAGTTTCGTCTCATGTCAAGGAGATTTCAGACAGCTTTATTCTCTTGTCAAGGAGCATTTCGGACAGTTTATTCTCTTGTCAATGAGCATTGATTTGATGGACTTTAGGTAGTCTCTTCTAACACTATATCCCCTTCTTGAACCAACCGCATTATCTTTTCCTTGAAGATAAAGCGGTCTTGAATCGTGACCCACTAATCGATGGTACTTGCAGACTTTGGATCCTCGGTGCGTCCGGCTTCCTCCCAGTCGTTTCATCTTAGGCAACTCAATCGGCTTTGCATCGAACAACTCATCAAATATCCCCGAGACATCGTAGTCCGAAAATGGATATTGTTTTTGTTGCATGTCCTTCGCAGTCATCCCTCTTTGCCCCCTATCGTGAGGCATGTCATTATGTATTCTTTAGTTGAAGGTCTAACATAAGTCTTATCATGATGTTCTGAAATCGGTGGTCCTTCGACTCCATTTCCAATCATGCTTAGCTCCATATCATGAGCTCTTGTTACCAGTTCTTGAAAGTCCTTGGTCGAATTCCTTGGAGGATATATCGGAGACCCCATTGCATCCCTTGGATACACATCTTAATTGCGAAGTTTACGGCATCTGTCCTTGCAATTGAGGCTTAGATTTCTCCATCGATTAATGTAATCGATCACAGTTCCTCTTTCCACTTTGGCGAGTGTTAGTCAACTCAATCATGCTGATTGTTCTCCTTGTCTTGTAGAAGCGATTGAAATTCTTGCTCCATCGATCCCAACTATCGATGGAGTTAGCTTCTATATCTATGTACCGGTTGAACGCGTTTCCTTTCAAGGAGCGAACGAACCTTGGCAGGTGATCTCCATAAGTTCCGCATTGTTGCACGTTTCAATGAAATGGGCCACGTGTTGCTTCGAATTTCCCTTGCCATCAAATTGTTGGAATTTTGGAGGTTGGTAGCCAATGGCATCTTCAAACCATCAATTCTCTTTGTGTATGGCTTGGCATAGGTGAAGGATGACTTAGAATCGTCGCCGAACTTATCCTTCATCGCTTCCCCGTATAAGCTCTTTAAGTTGCTCCACATGGATTCCTCCATCGCCAGAAATCTGCAACTCCTTTGCAGTCGGCTCGATTCAATTGCATGATGCTTAGTTGAGGTTTCCTCGTCATTGTACCCCTCAACTTGCTTCCCCTTAGCTATGCTTGCCTCATCGTTTTCCACCTTATTCATCAAGCTGGAAATGCGGGAGTCATGTTCTTGAACATGACGTGTGAGCCCTCTATTGCTCTAGTTAAAGCTGACAAGTTGTTCCTCAATGCTTGAGGCATTCGTCATCATGACCGGAGCTATGCTCGAGGTTGATGAAGAGTCCGGCGAGGAGTCAGTGAGTAGAGCATGGGGAATCGCCTTCCTTGCCTTGACAATGTAGGATGACTTGTTTGCGGGAGTGTTGATCGAAAGATTTGCTCTGAAGAGGTCTGAGTTTGGGACCTTCTTGACATGCTTCGAGTGATAGCGTTGACATCGTAAGCGTTTGATGAGCCGGCTCCAATTAGGTAGAGCTTACGAGGACCCATTCGATGATCTTCAAATTTGTTGAAGGAAGAGAAGAGATGAGAGGTAGAGCGGTCCCATTTGGCGTGCCAAATTTGTAACAACAAATTTCGTGAATTTAATTTATAAAAACACGAAAAGGTTTACAATTTGATTTTAATCGGATTGAACCGATTAAATTTTAGCGGACCCTAGCTCTAAATTTAATCCTCTAATTCTTCTCTTCAAAATTGGTTATGACTTCAGATGATTTGGACGGATTTGGTGGATTTGGTGGACTTATAACGTTAATCCAAGGGCTTAAGAGCCTTATTTTGGATTAAACGCTATTTACTTGAGACTTTTGGATGAGCGTTCTTGAATCTTCAAGAGGCGCGATGAACGCCTTTGAATCTTCAAGGAGAAAGCGTCGATCGGAGGGTTGAACACCTTGATCCCGGATCGGACGTTGTTCCCGGTTGATTTGCTTGAAGAACGCCTTTGAATGCCGCGAAGAACGTCAAGTCTGCTCGAGCTCTGGAATTGAGTGCGGAGTTGCCTCCGAAATGTGTGGAATGAATGAATGAAGACCCCTATTTATAGTTGTGGGGAGATTGATTTAATGGTGGGCTTAAAAGCCCATCAGACTTGATTTGATTTGATCTGATTTGATTTGACTTGATTTGATTTGTTTACATGTGAGGCAATTTGATTTAACTTTCCATTTAACGAGATTTTATACGTTATATGGTAAGTTAATTACTTTGCCACCAAGTTACGAATATTTAAAATTCGTAGGATTTAATTTCGACTTTTACGTGTATATTTAATATCAATAAATTATTTAATTTGAGAATTAATTTAATTAAATTCTCCAAATATAAATAATTAAATTTATTTGATATTAATACTTAATTTTTCAAGTGTCGCCATTTAATTGGGCACAAAATTAATGTGCTTATAATTATAAAATTAATTTTTACAAATTTTTTGTATAATACACAGAGTCTCATCTTAGATAAGTTTTACTTAAAATGTGCCTATTAGTGTGTGCCTATATTTTGATTTTGTAAGACATGATTTTGTTGAAATGTGCATTAATACATATTATTAAAAACAATGCTCTAATTGCATTGTATTTTGATAAAATCTTATGTATACAATATAAGTTTGCAGTGTTTCACTTTTTAATTTCATTATTTTTTGATAGTTTTTGACAAATATTTGATACTCTTGGTTAAATATTTTATACTTTAAATATTATTTTTCAATTTCATTAAATTTTTATACTCTTGGTCAATTTTTTTATACCATTGATCAAATATAATAATTTTTATACTCAATTAATTTTCAATACAATTAATTATCTCTCTTATATTTTGATACATTTAAATTATAATTCACATCATCCAAACATTTCAATCACACTCAATTATAATATAATAATATAACTTTACTAATTCTTACACATTAATTTGACATGAAATTAAATTTCCCTACTCGTACATTCAAAACAAATATACACATTTTTTTATAAAAAAATTGAAATTTCCTACTCCCTCCTCATTTTATTTATATTCCTCAAACTTTTTAAAAAAATGGATGTTTTTTTTTTTTTTTGTCTTCTCATATCCAAAATGACAAAATAGTAACTCTACCCTTTCAAACCCCATCTCTTATTTACACCTCATATCACTCAATTACCACTCTACCATCTCAAATTAAAGCAATCTCTCCCCCAAATAATCTCCCCCAAATAAGTTGAAATGACTTATTTCCCTTCAATTTTACGCCTTCTAATATTAATAAATATTTTTTCTCATTAAAATCCGTGTTGTTTGAACAATAAAAAACTAAGATGGAGATAGTATTATTTTAAAAAAGACCATTTACATATATATTAAAAAAATAACCCAATTACAAATAGATTCAAAATATTTAAACAAAAATATAAATAATATTTGAGTATGTCTCGTGTGAACCAAGTTTCATGGTGAAACTTGATCCACATTGAAAAAAATTCAGCTTATCCCGACTAATACACTTTAGTAATGTAGGTGATACCCTTGATTATCATGACTAATACTCTTTGTAATATTGTCTTGTATTGTAATATAGGTCATACGACTTATACCCTTGATTATCACAATTTATACCTTTCAATAATATAAGTAATACCCTTCAATTATCATAATCGATACCCTTTAATAATTTAGTGCATACTTTTCAATTATCACGACCGATACTCTTTAGTAATATATGTTATATCCTTTAATCATGACAACCGTTATTCTTTAGTAAATGGATCAAGATTCACCATAAACCTTGTTCATAGTAAATCTTGTCATAATATTTGAATAAATGCACAAAATTATATAAACATACATTTATTTATAATTTTAATTTTTTTAAAAAATCTATTTTAATTTTAAAATCATTTAAAAGTCAAAACAAACATCACCTAGACGAACATCTGAATAGGGGAATAAGGGTGGAGCCCATAAACCTAGAGTGGAATAGCATTTGCAAGAAGCAATAAATGATGGCGGATGGCCACTCCCCCTTTATAACAATCCACTCTCTCCACATTTTCCACCAATAAATCCCCAATTCGATCATATTCTCCACTTCACTAATTTTATTGGACCCAAGATTTTGAGACAACGAAGCGGGAAAAGATGCAGATCTTCGTCAAAACCCTAACTGGAAAAACAATCACGCTAGAGGTTGAGAGCAGTGACACCATCGATAATGTCAAGGCCAAGATTCAGGTCTCTTTTCTTTTCGTAATTTTGCGATTTGATTCTTGATTTCAGTGGTTTTGGGTTGTTAATCGTGTTATCATGTTGTTGATTTTGGTATGTAGCTGGGATAATTGTAGTTTTTCGGACTGTTCTAGCTGAAATATTTTAGTTTATCTGATTTTTTTATTGAACTAGGGTTTAAGGATTTTATTTGATTTTTCGATGATTTTTTACTCTTTTTCTCTTAATCTTTTTCTTCTAAGTGATATTGTTGGTCTTTATGTGCAAAACGATCTTGATTTTTGTTATCTGATTGCTTATCCTTCCTCAAGGTCCCTGATTGATACTTCTTTCTTTCATATATTTATGAATTTGAGATGCTTTATATTCGAACCGTGGTTTGGAGTTAGTGATCTGGGGAAGGTGGAATAGTAGGACTTGAGAGCTTGGGTCGCATGAAGCATCCAAACAACTTAAAATAAATGGATGTTAATGCATTTCTTGAAATTTTTCTTATGGATATCACTTAATTTGAGCGAATTTAAGTTTGTGTTTATTGTTGTCTCAACTTCCTGCGCAGTCTTTCTTTGTAAAGATTGTCCCCCTTTTTCGTCCGATAGCCAGTGAGTTTTCTGTTTGATTTTGATAGCCAGTGAGTTTTCTGTTTGATTTGTTATAGTCCATATGAAATATAAAGGGGGCTGTTGGAGGTGTTTCTTGCTTGAATATTTAGTGATAGTTGCTATGAATGATATTTTTATTGCCGTATTCGGTTGTGCAAATCTGATCCTGGTAATAAAAATATTCATGTTTGTTGGCTGGGATTGCTTCTGTTGGATAGTTATTTTTTTATTTAGTTTGTGTTAATTGTCTCAGTGCCAATTGGTTGCCCCATTTTGGCTGTGCGTTGTACTTAAGTTGCTTTAGGATGTGTATCTTTCCGCATTTATTTTTTATTCCCTTACTATAACAAGAAAAATGTTGCTCACAGGATAAAGAAGGCATACCTCCTGACCAGCAAAGGCTCATATTTGCTGGTAAACAGTTGGAAGATGGCAGAACTTTGGCAGATTACAACATCCAAAAAGAATCAACACTTCACCTTGTTTTGAGGCTTAGGGGAGGAACGATGATCAAAGTCAAAACTCTTACAGGAAAAGAGATTGAAATTGATATTGAACCAACTGATACCATAGACAGGATTAAGGAACGGGTTGAGGAAAAAGAAGGAATTCCCCCAGTGCAGCAGAGGTTTGTAGATTATATTTCAGATACTGTCTTACCTACGGTATCTTTGAGTTCTCTCTAGTTTGGTGTTACATCCTGATGCTTCAAGTACCTCTCGATTATGTTGGTTCTTTTCTTAACATGATGCGACAGTCGCTAAATTCCTCAATCTTCTGTAGCTGGTATGCCTTTTTGTTGAACACGACGACCTGTGTCTCGAGTCTCATTTTACATTGCAATAAATAGTCGTGAAAATTAAATGGGAATTTTTTTGCATCTACGTATAGTGGGACATTCCAGGTTTTCCAAATCATCAAATATTTTTGTTGGAAAATCACCTTTATTTTAATTTTCATATAATTCCTGGCCAGAGTTGACCTGCATTCTGTTCTTTCTTGATGAGAAAAGAAGAGAGATGTGACAATTACAGTCTTCATTACTTTCTGCTCCTTAAATTCAATTCTTTAGATTGAACATCATTACACTGTTATAATCTCCAAGGTAAAATAGGTACTCACATTGAAAATATTTGGACCATGTAGTAACAGAAATATTTGTTGTAGGCTTATTTATGCAGGGAAACAGCTAGCAGACGACAAAACAGCCAAAGACTACAACATCGAAGGTGGCTCTGTTCTTCACCTGGTCCTTGCTCTGAGGGGTGGTAGCCCCTAGGAAGGCAAGCTGCATTCCAGGAAATTTGCAATGAAGTTGTTAAATTTGTTGTACTCATTTGAAAACCAGCAAATTTGTCTGAATTTTTTCTAGAATTTTGTTGCCCCTTATGCATTTCTTCGTCGTCGGTGTTCCCCCTATATAGTTTCTTAAATATTTGCACTGCATTTGGGTTCTGGGAAGACTATAGATTGATTGAAAGGGCATGACCTTTCTCATTAGCTGTTGCTATATATTTGCTACTCTTTCATCACGTGAAGCTATTGCTATATGTTTCTCCAAAAATAAAGTCTTATGTTTTTTATATCATCAGTTCTAATTATGCCTTTTTGTTATTCAATTAGATTCAATTCTTCTACACTTGTGTAAAGAATGCTAAAAACTTAATGGAGAAACAAATCGAAACATGACTCTATCTTTCTTGCTGAGGAAGTATATTGTTTTGATATGGAAATAATTTCGAACAAAGCCTGTGTCCCCTTGATATACGATGAATTACTTAAAAATTCATTTGTGTTTTTAGGTGAAATCAATTTTCCTAATACTTGGGTTTTCTACGGTCAGGTAGGACAAACTTTCTACTGTCGGGTAGGCTTTCTCCTACTTGATGTCAGTCAACCCTTTAAATATTATTGGATCATTGATCTAACGATGAAGTATAATTTAAATGATTACACTTTGCATTAGAGCATTTGCATTGTGTTTATTGCAATGAAACTAGATCACCTTAATAATAAATTAAAATAATACTAAAAATAAATATAAAATGAAAGAATTATCCTTTTGATTTAATATTTGTTTTTTCTTTCGAATATATTTAAATTAACTAACAAATAATACAAAGTTTCGAGAGATCAATTATATTTAATAATAACTAGTGCAATAAAATTAAAAGTTTTGAAATTTAAATAAAATTGTTCATCTTCTTCCTAAACTATTCTTCATCTTCGCAGCCGCCTCCACCCTGTTGCTGCTGCCTTCCATTTAATGTAACCCTCATCACCATAACACTCCAAGTCTTAGTAATCTATATTCCAAATCCAAATTCTTAGTAATCTATATTCCAAATCCTCATTCAAATTGAAGGACTCAGAAATCTCGAAATAATTCTATGAAAATACAAAACCCATCATGCATTAGATAATTATATGATTGCAAGTTGGTCATCACGTATATAATTTGTTTTTGCTATTCAATATTTCGAATTTATGAAGTCTTCTGTCTACAATTTGGCTTTAATTCCGATTCTGATTTTGTGGGTGAGATTCATCAGACTTGGAGTTATCTACTCTGTTCGGCACATCAATTTCAGATTCTAATCTCTTGGGTGGGTTTAATTTGTGGATTGGAAGAGTTAATTTTTGGTATAGATTCAATTTAAATTGCAGGCTATGTGATAAATTACTGAGAAAAGAGGAATTATATCGCTTCAGCGTATAGATTCAATTTTTATAGTGATATTGAGTATATGCCCCTGTTTCGCTCCAGAATACATTGGAACAATTAAAACAGTGATGAATCATCTCTCCTTTTTCTTCATCTTTTCTCTTTATTATTCTAGAGAGAGAAATTTTCGAGCGGCTGAGCGCAAAGAGGATGAGCGGTGGGTTGTGAGTAGTAATTCTGATTCCGAGTGGAGGCAGAAAAGAAACTGTTGGAACCCAAACCCCAGAGTAGGCAAAGCATTAGCAGCCAGGAAAGATGATTGGAACAAAGTTTGGGATACCAACAATGGAACATTAACTTACTTTTTCAAAAATTTCCCCGATACCTGGAATGCCAATGCATTGATGGAGATTTTCAATAAGGTTGAACCAGTATTGGATGTGTTCATCCCTAATAGGAAAGGCAACGATGGTCAGAGATTTGGATTTGTGAGTTTCCGAGTCAATATCGATAAACCGAGGGTTGAGAAAATGCAAATAACATCTGGATAGGAACATATAAACTACGCGCAAATTTATCTTAGTTTGTTTGGGAGAAGGGGTAAAAGGGTCATGTAGACCTGTCATTCATAATTAGGCATGGAAAAAGGAAGGAATTTCCTTTGTGGAGGCAATGGAGGGAAGAAAGACAGACATGGACCCATATATACAGGGGGATAAAATTGACGAAACAAAGAGTGTAAAAGGTTTCAGTTATACGGCAGAGGAGTCTGACGTACTTTATCTTCAAAAGTGCTTTACGGGATGTCTAAAGGATGAATTTTAGTGGTTTGAAATTGGAAAGTTAATTACGCATTTAGTGGTTTGAAATTGGAAAGTTAATTACGGATTTATGCGGGGACTCGGTGAAAGTTTTACATTTGGGAGGTGAATTAGTATTATTCTAGGCAGTAGGTCAACACCAGATTAGAATTGAGGATTTGGAGGGCTTTTTGGATTGGTTTGATTTCACATGACCATGGTTTGATTCCATTACACGCGTGAAATCTTAAATTTTTTAATTTACTGCATCTAAATTTGGAAAGTCGCTGAAGATTGACGCCAATAGATTACATCTGCCAAAAAATTCATTTATCATTTAAGGTACATCTTACAACGACTATAATAATAAAAAAATATCATTTACCATTCATTTAAGTAACAGTCAAAAATTACAACGGCTATAATTATAATTAAAAAAATAGTTGTTTGTCTATAAATATAAGGTACATATTTATGTAGTTTGTGAATTTAATGAAGTTCCGATCCAGCCTTGGTTAAAATTAAAGATTGTGTAGAAATGGTGAGTTGAACAACAATCACAAATAATACCACAAGCGGTACACACTTTTAGTAATCTGATATAAATTATTGGCTTGAAGTACTACATAAGAATTAAAACCAACAATCATATGCGTACCTTCGTATATATAATTAAATGATGACTTCATCAAATCTAAGTCTAATATGAATTAATTTTAGATTATTAAAAGAAAAATCGCCACTCACCCATTCACCAAAAAAGTTAAATCGGAAAAATAGGAATAGAAAGAGAGATCGATGAGTAATTCCACATGATAAAAACCAATTAACCATTGGTTAATATCACAAATATAGAAAAGACTTAGCTAGAATCTGCAGCCAAATATAATGATCCAAGAAGCAACAACAATATATCCAAATTTTATATCACAAGCGAAGCAAAGAATAGATCTATGCCAACTCACACCTGAAAGCATAAGCAAAGTGATAAAAGAAAATCGATCCTACAAACAAACAAAGACCATGAGCAAGAAATTAAGCTCCACTGGATGACCTTCCTCGGATAAGTCTGCTCAACTCTAAGCTTCTTCAACTCCCCTTCAAGCCCCCTAATATGATCTTCAACAAAGTTCAATTGTTGAATCGAAATAAAAGCATTTTGTTATGAACACAGGAAGGTTCAATTTTTGAAGGATGAGACCCGGGGCGGGAATGTCGAGAACGGAAGGGCTTTGAAGAGGGTCATCGTCTTGAAGAAAGACCCCATGTTTATTGAGAACAACGCAGATAAGAGAGGGGAAAGGTAGGGGAGCGGCACCACCGGGATTCTCAAAGAAACTCCATTATGATTCGGTAAGCATGAAGACCAAAATTAATACCATAGCCTTTTAAGACGTTGAAGATGAAGGTGCATTCCTTCCATGTGAGAGTGGTATTGTTGTTGAGAATGGGGTCCAATTATATCGCCCAATTTCATACAGAGTAAATGATTCCGAGTTAAACAAGTGAGAGGAATACCATTGACGGGATACGTCTTCAATTTCGAGCCCGTAAGTAAAGAAGCCATCTCATCCATTTCTCGGATTCCACCTCATCACCTCCGTTACATCTATTAGTATATCTCATTAATAACCCTAGGCGAAAACTCCACAATCCTATTTCGACAGAATACTTTATGAAATCGAGGAGATTCGACATTCATCATGGACTTGGTTATATTAGCATAAAATTCAATTACCAAATTCTCACATTACCCGACACGGTTGAAAAGATTAGGAACTCTTAATCTTCTCTACTACACCATACTCTGCCAAATGCGGGAACATAAATGTTTCTCTCTGCTCTCAATTTCATTTTATTAAACTCATCATATCGATCTTCCATTTGGTTTCTTGTAAAATTTAACGTGTCTACTTTTCCGTACCTCTATAGCACCCTCTCGAATCCTCAAAAGGGTCGGGGCCGAGGGCCATGCCTTTCCTTTTGCCTCCAGATTTCGATCCTTCGCCTCGTTCAAATGCACGGCGACTTCCTCTTTCTAGGAGATATGGGCGACAGCCCCGCCTTCCTCTTCGCCGGAGTTATGGGCGACGACCGCTTACCGGCCGGCTGGGTGAGGCCTCGAGCTTTGGGCGGCGGCCTTTGGGACGCCGGTCTCCTCTTCGCCGGAGATTTGGTTGATCCAGGGGTACCGAGCTTACTTCGATGGCCGGTGATTTTGTGTTTGCCATTCTGCAATATGGTGATTGATTGTCGAGAGATTCTTAAGCTGCGTGAGTTCGTTGGTAACCATATGACGCCGCTAAACTGCTTATATCTTTTCAAAAACTGCTTATATATTTAAAATAAAATCTTTAAATAAAATAAATCTAATGCGGTTAGTTAAATTAATATTATTATTCTAAAATAAAAAATCTTTAAATAAATTAAATCTAATGTAGTTAGTTTAATTAAATCTAATATTATTCTAAAATGATTTGTATTTTAGAATAGCACAAAATATAAAAAGGATTTGTGAATTTATATAATATTATAAAGACGAAATTGTCGAAAAGTTAAACTTAGAGGACGAGAATAAAAAATTCAAATGCAACGGGATTAAAATTCGTACCACGTGGGTATTTATCAATTAAAAAAATTTCACGTCGGATATACTAGAAAGATTACCTATTGTGGCGAGAGTTAGAGGACAAAAATATCGAGAAAAAAAAATGATTGTTATAAGACGAGAATCAATATGTCAAAGTCAACCGGACCAAAATCATAAACTCATTTTTCCCTAATTTTAATGATTCATAAGTTGTGAATATTATATTTTTGTTGCACTAATTCCACGACAAAATGTTATCAAACTATTTGTTACAACACAATTTTGAATATATTTTATTTTTCAGCAAAATTAAGTTATACTTTAAAGCTGTGAAAGTTTTTAAAAAATTAACATTTCGTTTAAATTTGGTTTCACTCGGTAATTTGTAGAGGTAAACAAAAAATCAAAAATTAAAATTTCGAACCGAATCAAGAAATTCGGTTTACTAGGTTCGATTTTTTTTTTCTGAAAATTTAGTTTTCAACTTTCGGTTTGAATGGAAGAAAAACCGTACATACCAAAATAATCGATTTACTTTTGAATAATATATATAAAAGTTAGCAAACGAGAATCAAAAAGTCAAACTTAATGGGATCAAAATTCGTACCACGTGGGTGCTTAAATCTATTGTAGTAGATTAGAGGACAAAAATATCAAAAAAATTGACTGTTAGAGAACAAGAATCAATAAGTCAAAGTCAAGGAGGCCCCTCAGACGCCGAGTGACTCTTCGCCGGAGTACATTTTCTTCGCGTCATTTTAGCGAGCAAGAGAGATTCATAGCAGTTGTAACAGAAATCTAATCTCTCTCTTCATCGTTATGCATATTTATAATGTGTTGTCAAATTATTTTTTTAAATCTATAATCTTATAAATCTAAATTTAGAAAAGTTTATGTGACAAACCTACATTTTTTTATTTCAAAACCTCTCTCTTCTTAGTCATTTAAGTTTATCTATTGATATCATCCATCAATTTTATATGTAATTAATCTCATCCGTCCATTTATATATTAGTCTATTAATTATGAGAGCCATCACAAATCCTAATTTTTTATTCTCTCCTCTCATCATCTTCGTTCGGTGGTTGGACCCTAATTTATTTATTCTCCTCATCATCTTCGTCCGGCGGTTGGACAAGTGGGAATTGAGATTTTTTTAAAGTCTGTCTTTTATCTTCTTCCTTGCATCTCTCTACGATTGCTACCTTACTCATTGCTTTGATAATTTATTTTGCGAGATGCATATTCATATTACAAAGAATGAAAGTAATGATCTTCAACATATGTATTTTTAGGATTTTACCGTTTAATTTTCTTTGACAATTATACATCCTAAATTGTTTTGTTCGTATGGTAACTCTTGCTTTTTTTTTTTTTTTTTTTTTTTGTGTGTGTAGATCTAAAACTTCTTAATTATCTATGAAGATTTGATTGACGATCAACTATTTAGTAGATTATGAAGAATATTTAATTATACATTGTAAATTTGTATTTATTGCTAATTTAGAATATAATTTTGATGGACAATAAGTTAATCTGTATCTCATTATTGATTATTTCTTTTAAATTAATGTAAATTGTGATTTTATGTTGCGTTTTCATCTTCAAGCACATTCTTTTTGTTTGTCGCAAGTCTTTTAATATATTTAGCTGCATAATAATGGAATATTAATTTTAAATTTTAAATGAAAAAAGGTATTTAAATTCTTTATTATATGTCAATTTATAATTACATCACAATCAACATAGATTGATAAAATCAAGGTAATTTGATTAATTCTACTAAAATTATGTTGCATAATTAAGACACTTATTAACAAAAATAAATATTTAATTAACAAAAAGATTGGTATGGTTTAAAAAAAATTAGTATGATTTTTTTACAGAAACAAAAGATTAGTATGATTAAAATCAATTAATCGAGTCAATTAATTTTATTATGGTAAATTGTATATATTTTTTAATAATAAATTTAATTTAATATAATTATTCATTATTTCAAATTTTATATTAAGATTCGTAAAAATCTGGATCCATCATATTGAGATATACAAATTCATTAAGTGAAGATACGAAATCTACGTTTAAAATTAAAAATTTAATTCAAGTTGTTCAATTTGTATTAAGATATTTGGAAAGTGTATATTTAATTTATTTGATGATATATACAGATTATATTGATATATTTAATTTATTTGATGATATATACAAATTATACAAAATGTGTGAAAAAAATAAGCGTATATTTTATTTGGTGATATATACGAGAATATATAGATAATCTGCAGAAAATAACATACATTTAATTTATTTGGTTATATATACATAGGCAAAAACTTGTATGAGACAGTGCGATGCACGAGAGAGCGAGTCATTTTTAATAATTTGTTATCAACTTTTAGAAGAAATGTTACAAATTTGTATAAAAGTGAAAACAAATTGAAAAGTTATAACAATTTATGAAAAAGTGATAATAATTTATGAAAAAGTGATAACAATTTATTAAAAAGTGACTCTGTCATGAGACGGTCTTACACAAGAGTGCCCCATATACATATTATAAAGATAGTCTGCGAGAAAATGTATATTTACTTTATTTAATAATATATTATATTTAATTTATTTAGTGATATACAGTATTATATAGCGTATAGTTAATTAATTTGGTAATCTATATACGATTATGATATTTCTCTCTTTCTACATTTATTTTTCTCTATAATTTAAATAGATCATGTATTATAACTATTTAAATTTAATTTTTTATTATATATATAACTTTTCTTTCATTATCCCGCAAAATTCACAGGCCTAATACTAATTTATTAATATTGTAATTATATATACATCTACTCTAATCAATAAATCTCAAATCTGTATATATAACCTTATATTTATCCCTATATTACTAATAGGGAGTTTGTTTTTGCTTAGGTGTCGTCATTAGGTTAATTTGAATGAGGTGTCACATTCTTATTAAATTCATATATATGTTAATAATCTATGTGTCATTTTTCTATTGATTTATAATTAATATATGACATCTATGTGACATTTTAATATAGGAATTAATTAAAAATATATTTCTAAGGAGGTTTGAACCTTAGACCTCTTGCACAATATGTATATTTTTTAATAAATAAGTTATATATAAATCTATAAATATTTTAAATATCTATTTTAAATCTAAAAAGTGTTATCATATGACAATTTTTAAACATAAAATTATATTTAACTTAAGCCTATAAATATATGTAAGAAAAATTGTGGTTGTATCAACTTTTATAAAAAAATTTATGATAATCATATATGATATTTATTGTAAATATACGATATATATATATATATATATATATATATATATATATATATATATATTATTCGGAGTAATATTTATGCATCAATTATATAATAAAAATTCTATTAATCATTTCCTTTTTTATTAATTGTAAAATAAATTTGAAATAAATCTTATAGTAAATTCTTTCACATAATTATAATAATTCTAATTCCTAGCATGAATTGTCATACAATTAATATTACCATTATTTAAATTTAATATTATAATTACAATTTTTTATACATATATATTATATATATATATATATATATATAATATTATTTGAAAATATTATATATAATATATTATATTGTAAAATTTATTTAACGAAAATATCACGTAATACGCGGAGCTCATCTAGTACTCTTATAAAGCTAAAATTTAGAAAGGCGATGTGACAAAACCATATTCTTCTATTTCAAAATCTCTCTCTTCTCATTCATTTAAGTTTTAAAATTTGATCTCAACCATCTATTTTATATTTTTAATCTCAATCATTCATCTATTTACGTATTGAGGAACTCTCTTGTAAAATATTTCAAGTGAAATATTATTTAAAAAAGGAAAAATCTAAAACTTGCGGGTCATCTTGTAAAATCGGATCCAAAATCAAAAACACGCAGATTTTTTCTCTCTCTCTCTCTCTGCTTGGAGTTCTCAATGGCGATACGCTTAGAATTCGCATGAGAAAATCAAGAATCTGACGCTGTTGATTAGGAGATGATTTAACGAGAGAATTCCGGCGAAAACAACAATGAAATCAACGAAGACAATAAATTGAAAAGAAACACACGAGAGATATAAAAGAAAAAGAGAAGATATGGAGGAATTTTTTGAAAAATGTCAAATAATTGCTACGGTCGATCAAAATAATAACAAAGTTTATCAACGAATATCAAATTGAAGTGTGTTGTTGTTTAGATTGTCTTTGTTACCGATTACATTGTTTTTCTAAAAAAGCTGGAATTAATTTATGGCTTGTTGTTACTCTGTTTGATTTATTCATATAGTAACACATATTTCTCTATAGGGTAACACGTTTGTGTTCATATAGTAACACTTTTTTTTCCCACATAGTAACACATCTTTCACTATACAAGAACACGTTTGTATTCATATAGTAACATATTTTTTTCAAAATATGTGTTCTGTAAGAACAAATATGTGTTCTTTGTAAGAAGGGTAAGTACGTGTTACTAGTCCTTAAAAGAATAAAATATTTATCCATGTGTTGTATTGGTTTTGTTCATTAATAACACATTTTTCATCATAAAGTAACACGTGTTTGACCTAATAATAACATAATCGAGAGTAAAAATTTATTTTTAACTTTGCACGAGTTTAATACACATATTTGTCTTTACAATAACACATATTTACCTCAAATCTTATACTTGAGAATCAAATAGACCCATGATTTTTTTCTTAAAACATTAAAATCATTTCTCTTTAATATTTGAGATCAAATAAGTCATCATTTTAATAAAATCACACTCTTTTAATAAGAATAAAGTTGTCGAACATTAAAGACTTATTTGATTCACACATATATCTAGATTAGAGATTTATTTGACCATTTTCATTTTATTTTTGCATTCCGTAGATTATTTTTAGATAAATATACGGTTTTTGTTTTATAGTGACACATAATTATTGTTAAAGTAACACATGTTTAACCTAATAGTAACACACACGGAGTACGCGGGGCGAATTTTTTTACCCTTTTTTTTACCTTGCGAGTTTTTTGGAAATATCCATTAAACCCGCTCCGCCCCCCGAGATCCGCGAATTTCTTAATTTGGATCTAGATATGGATTATTTCACGGATCTAGGATCAAGTGAAATATTTCATATAAGAATTTGTCTTACGTATTAGTCTATAAATAATTGATATCTCTCATTTATTTTTCATCACAAATCCTAATTTCTTTCTTTTCTCTTTATTAGTTTTTCTATGTAGATCCCTAATTTCTTTCTTTTCTCTTTATTAGTTTTCTCTATGTAGATAATTGGTTGTTAATATCTTTATTGCATATTGATATATTTTTTTATCGATTAGCATAGGATGATGTGCATCATTTTTTTGACGATTTTTTAAAGTAAATGTGTTAATCTCTCTCTTTTTTTTGTATTTTTTTGCGGATGCAAATTTTATATTTCTGAGAGAATGAAGGTATCGTTTCAACATATGTATTTGTTTTACGATTTTATTTGATTATTTTTTTATAATTACACGTTTTAAAATTTCGTACAAGTATCGAGAAAATTTTGATTTATTTATTCATTAAGCTCTTTATACGAAATCTAAGTTTGAAATTTTAAATCATCTTAGAATTTGTGTTCAAATATTCAATTCATTAAGAAAGATTATATAGATCTAATCTTTCATACTAAATTAGATATTCAATTCAATAATTAGTTTTAATTTATTATCATTATCAAATATATAAATCGAGTTTCACAAACTCTCACCTCTCGTTCACTTAAGTTTTAAGAATTGATCTCGACCATCTATTTTATAATTTTTAATCTCAACCATTCATCTATTTATATGTTAGTCTATAAATAATTGATATCTTTCATTTGTTTCCCATCACAAATCTTAATTTCTTTCTTTTCTCCTTATATATTAGTTTTTCTATGTAGATAATTAATCCATTGTTAATCTCTTTGTTACATATTAATATTTTGTTTTTTCATCGGTTACCATAGGGTGTGCATTATTTTTTTCTTATTTCAACTCGCAATTTTGCAGTAAATGTGTTGATCGTTTTTGTGTTGACTTTTTTTTTTTTTTTTTTTTTTGCTCACATGCAAATTTTATATTTACAAAGAATGAAAGTATTGTATTATTATGATCTTCAACATATGTATTATTTTTTTTTTTTACGATTTTGTCGTTTGATTTTTTATAATTACACGTCCTAATCATTTTGTTCTTATTTTTTTGTTTATTCATTGCGAGTTTTCAAATTAAAGATTGATTTGATCGATCGGATGATCTTCATCATATTTAGGTTTGAATAAATGAGTATATAACGTGTTTGAGGGATGATCAACTATTTAGAAGAATTACTAGAAAATATATATATATATATATATATATATTATTAATTTGTATTCATTGTTAATTTAGAATACAATTTTGTTGGATGATCAGCTAATTAATATCTCATTGTTAAATCTTTCTTTCAAATTAGTGTTGACCGTAAATTTTGGGATGTTAATCTTTTTATACCGATTTCCATATTTTAATGTAAATCTTTCTTTCGACCATAAATCTTGGAAGTCAAATTCTTATATGCAATATTTCATGGATCTAAGATCCGTGAAATTACCCATATAACAAAATTCGTGGATTTTGGACGGGTTGGAGTCGGGTTAGATTGTGTTTGGCTAAAAAAACTTCGCACAAGGACAAAAATACAATTTTCGCTTCAGTGCTCCCGAGAGTATTACTATTAGGTTACGCATATGTTACATAAACAATAAATATGTGTTACTATAAAACAAATAATATGTATTTGTCTAAAAATAATCGCTCAAATGCAAAAATAAAAATAAAAAATGGTCAAATAAATATCTAATCTAATTATATGTGTGAATCAAATAAGTATTTAATCTTCGACAACTTTATTCTTATTAAAAGAGTGTGATTTTATTAAGATGATGACTTATTTGATCTCAATATTAAAGAAAAATGATTTTAATTTGTTAAGAAAAAAATCATGGGTCTATTTGATCCCCAAGTATAACATTTTTGGGGTAAATATGTGTTATTGTAAGGGCAAATATGTGTATTAAACTCGTGCAAAGGTAAAAATAAATTTTTACTCTCGTGTTGTGTTATTATTAGGTCAAACACGTGTTACTATATGGAGAAAAATGTGTTATTAATGAACAAAACCAATATTTTCTTTTAAAGACGTGCAACACGTACTTACCCTTACAGGTAACACATAATTGTTCTTACAGTAACACATACTTTTGAAAAAAATATGTTCTTGTATGAATAAAAACGATGTTCTTGTATAAAGAAATATGTACGTGTTCTTGTATAGAGAAATATGTGTTACTATATGAAGAAAAAAATGTGTTACTATATGAACAAAAATATGTTACTTTATGGAAAAATGTGTGTTACTATATGAATAAATCGGAACAGTTAGGAGTTGCGATATTCATTCCAGTTTAAACGAAATAAAAATTTATCATCGAGAAGTTCGCATAAGCTTTGTATTCATCCTTTGTTTAAATTTTATCCACTCTTGTTTTTCATCAATCGGATCATCCAACACCTAATTATCTGGAAATTTTTAAAAAAGCATCCATGTCTTCTCCTTTTTTGCTCTCTTCTCCTCAATTTGATCTCGTAGTTGAATTTCGTTGTTATTTTCGTCGGATATCATTGTTTTTATTATCTCATGATCACCGCCGTATACATCTTGTAGATTGTCGTCGTCGTTCTGCGCTATAATCTGCCCTAATCTATGTTCTTAATGGTTTGACCCGTTTTGATGGTGTGACCCACGAGTTTTTTTTTTTTTCCTTTTTAAGCGATACTTCATGTGAAGTGAAATATTTCACAAGAGACTCGCTCATCTTGGAAAGTCAATCTTTCTATATCAATTTCATTGTTTTAATGTAAATTATGTGTTGACCATAAATATTGTGATGTTACTCGACTTGAATGAATTATATTATATTATACTTCAAATTAAACCACAATGAATGGAGATTGAAAAAAATTATAATTTGTCCAATTATACTAAAATTAATAGCACAAACACAATTAATAACAAAAATAATTCTCAATTAATATTTTTAAAAATAATATATTAGAGTATTTAGTTGTAAAAATTTATCAAAATAATTTATTCAATTACTTGAGTCAAATTATATTATTGATTTCAATAATTATTTTAATGGAAAAAATAATGTTGTATTATATTGGCTAATTAAATCACTAACATTGAAATAAATCATTCAGATTTGATCATTTATACTAAAATTAGTCGGACGAAAACAATTATTAACAAAAAATAATACTCAATTAATCTATAATCTATATAAAAGTGACTAAGAGTGTAAATCATTTTTGGACCATTTTACCCACTCATCTTTTATTTCATACACATTCGTCCTTTTTTTTTTTTTTAATTTCACTTGTGACATAATTTTTACTTGTCTTTTTATTTATCTACTGTTTTATGTATATTTACTACTTCATTTATCAATATTACATTTACCATTTTTAAATAAATTTTATTTATCTCTTGCTTTATGTATAGCCCACTTGGCCCATAGGGCTCCTCACTTAAGTGGGAGACTGGGTTCGATTCCTTCGGGAACGAATTGGAGTGGGAGATATAAGGAGACTTGGAGAATTTGGATTTGTAAGGAGACTTGACGAACTAACTTCTAACCGCTAACAACTAACATTTACCGATCAAAAAAAAAAAACTTAGGAACGCAAAATTATTAGTTTCCACTTTCAACAATAAAGAAAAATTATTTTAACGTAATGGTATTATTTGTAATTCTTAGGTGTTTGAAGGGTATATACGATGATGGTTAGCCGCCCGGATGTCACACTTATATATATATTATTTTAATATTATTTTTTATTTAACTATTTTATTTATTATTTTAAAATTTTGATCCATCATTTTCTATTATTAATCTAAATTATTCAAATTATTTTTCAAACTCCTAAAATTATTCTCTCCTATTATCTTTTGCATTTGTAATTTAATATTTCATACATCTCGTTTATAATTTGATTTATTTCTATTCAATTTCGCATTCCAAAGCTTATAATATTAATTTTGTTATTGAGTTAGAATTTATTATAAGTGTATAGTAATTTTATTTACTATTATAGTTATAAATTTAGAATGTCAAATAATTTTTATATACTTTTTTACATATTAAAATATAATAAAAATTGATTATACATAATATATATTTATGGCGTCACTCATAAAATATGAAAAGGTTAAATTTGGATTGGATTGTAGATTGTATATGTGATAAGAGAGAAATGAATATTATATAATTTATATTTGAAAGTTGGGTTGGATCGGTATTATTGACAAACAAAGTCTAAGAGTTCATACCCCATTTCCCGTATAATGCATACCTTAGTCTTTAGCTTCTCATAATGGAGATAATTATTCATTGCATTGGCTTCACTTAAATACGTTTAGTTGTGGTTCTTTATCTTGTGGGTTATTTTTATGACTAAGAAAATAATGGCTTGTAATTTGTACTCTCTTCGTCCCGTGACAATCTTCACAAAAAATTTGGACACACTTATTAAGAAAAGTTATTTTTGGTTGAAGCAGTGTAGGAGAGAGAATAAAGTGCTCGTCTTGAGTGATTAAATTAGATAAAATCTATGTATATAAATAGAAGTCAGGAGAGAGAAAGTGAAATGTAAGAAGAGAGCAAGTGAAATGCACTTGCCATGTAGTGTAATAGTGAGTCTCACTCTCCACTAAAAGAGAGTGAATTAACTTTTTTCTTTTTACTTTACACCAACAATTTCAAATTTTCATAAGTTTTAATTTTAAATCTAATTTTAACACATTATATGTCAACTTAATTCTCTTTTAAAAGTTTTAATTTAACATAAGTATGCACATATAAAAATAAATTTAGATCTAAAATATTTATTTTATTATTTTATTTTAGATTTAACTATATGAATTGAATTTAAATAATTTTATTTAAGATTTAATTATATGTGTTGAATTTAAATAATTTAATTTTAGATTATATAAGTTTGTTGAATTTTAATATTTGTAATGAGATTAGTAACTATTAAAAATTATAGAATTAATTAAATAGTTGTAATATATTCATGGGTAAACAACATACCGTAATTTATATATTAATAAAAATAATAGTAAAAAATTAATAAATTAAACTTATATTTTAATTTCATATTTAAAATTTATAATATTCAATCTCGTGCATCGCACGAGAGAAATTACTAGTGTAGGATAGAGAATAAAGTAAAAAAACAAGAGTGATATTTTGTAAATTAAAGTGATGTTATGAGGGTGTTAATATTGTGTTGACTTTCTTTATTTGAATGTGAAGAATATGTTGGAATGGATGAATAAGGAAAATGTGAAGATTATCACGGGACATATGGAGTATTTTTTTCATATTAATTCTTAAACAAAATTTTGGTAAATTAAATTATGTATAAATATGTGGTATTTTCGATATCAATTTTGAATATTCGGTGCATTTGATATAATTTATATTCTTTTCATCCATTATTCGAGAACAATCCGAGCCCGAAGGATCATTCATTTTTCTCGATATATGAAAAAGTTGATTTCAGCAAGTCTATTCTTAGTAAATGTCGAATCAAACCTTTTATCCTTATTTCAACATAGGAAGCACGGGCTTTTTGTCAATTCTTGAATAATTTTTTGGTAAATTAAACGATGTATAAATATGTTGTATTTTTCTATTTTTCCTTGTACCTTGTGGGTAGCCTTCTCTTATTTTTATTTAATAAAATTGTTCTTTTGCTTTGAGCAAAAAAAAAAAAAAAAATTATGTAAATATTTGTCTTATCTATATAATTTAATCATTTAGCACAAATTATCCACACAAAATTTTTATTTATCATCTTTTCATGCACTATTTATATACTTTCACGATTTTTCAATAATATTTATTATATTATATTTTTTACAAGCTGTTATCATTAATAAAATTTTGGGCATCATAAATTATATGTACATGTAAAAAGAAAAAAATATTATTTTTTAACAATTGTTTAGATATAGGCTAAATATCTAGTCTATTCAAATAACAATAAATTAGTGTAGTTATTAATTTAAATATATATATCAAAATTATAATTGGATAAATTAGATTGATTTTTTTTTCAATCTCCATGATTGTTATATTATTGATTTTAATAATAGTTTAACTGGAAAAAGTAATTTTTATCTAATTAAATCACAATCAAATTATAATCATCGTGCATGCATTGTTTAGTAATTTTGTACAATCGTTTTTTTATGTAATTATTTGATGATATATACAAATTATATAAATAATCTACAAAAAGCAAGCGTATACTTAATTTATTTTGTGATTTGTACAAACTATATAGATAGTCTACACAAAGCGTATATTTCTTTACAAAAATACAAAATTGAATTCCTTATTTTTAGGATTTATTTTAGGAGTAGGTTTAATTGATATTGTAATGATATATATAGGATTTATGACTGTAAGGTATCATCTTAAAACTTTTATTCTTGTGACATACCATCCAAAAATCCTAATACAATCGATACAATTCCACATTTTCCATTCCTATTTTACCCTCCCAATTCAACTTTTTGATTTTGGATAGTATCGGCGTATCCACCCACTCTCACAAATTAACTCTCTCTCTCTCTTTGCCAAACACTATTTATCTCTCGTTCTCTCTCTATCTCATCCCTCAAGCTTTTCACCGCGCCCCACCGCACTCCGCCGCGCCCAAAGCCTCACCGCGCCTCACCGCTCTCTCTCTCTCTAACTCACTCAGACGGGAGAAGCCCGTCGCCCACTCCCGAGAAGAAGACGAAGACAAAGCATCACGCCTGAGATTGGTCGGATCTGTGTGCGTCGGTGCTTAGCGGATCTGTTCGCGTCGCGCCCGACCCACCGACACCTCGACCACCGCACCACCGGATCGACGGCATCTCTACCATCGCCACCGCCATGAAAGAAGCGGATCAACTATAAAAGGCTTGCAATGGAGAATCAAGGTTTTACCTTTGAAGAAGACGGCGGCGTTGAAGAAGGCGATGGCGAAGAAGGCGGCGGCGTTGAAGAAAGACGACGCCGATGAAGAAGTAATATCCCGAGGTTTGACGGTTTGGGAAGGAATTTTTAATCTTGTGTGATTTGGTGAGTCTGTGGCTCGGTTTATTTCTTGATTCTTTATTGATTTGGTTTTTGATTCTTATTTTTTCTTGAAAGTTGTTTGTATACATTGATACAAGTAATGTGCATAATTTTTTTTTTTCTCGCACATGTGCGTAAACAATTTTATCGGAGTTGTTTTAGTTTATATAATGTTTAATTCATATCAAATCAATAATAGAATTAAAATTGAATTAATTACATGATAATTCAAAACATATCAAATTGATATTAAAGTATTAATTGATAATTTAGTTTCATAAATTATGCAACATATGATACTTTAATATTTATTATCTCACAAATTTATTATTATTTAATACCGAATTTTTCATATATATATATATATATATATAACATATAATGTTTAATTCATATCAAATCAATAATAGAATTAAAATTGAATTAATTACATGATAATTCAAAACATATCAAATTGATATTAAAGTATTAACTGATAATTTAGTTTCATAAATTATGCAACATATGATACTTTAATATTTATTATCTCACAAATTTATTATTATTTAATACCGAATTTATATAGGCAGAATAAATTTAAAAACAAAACTAAATTATCGATTTCTTAGGAAAAAGTATATTATATTTCTAAACTAAATTAAACTATTTAAATATGGAGTATATTTAAACTATTAATATATACGTTTAAGTCTTGGTTTCGATGAAAAACCATGCAAATATACAAATAATATTGTTTATAAAGTTTTTTTTTTAAATTATAATTACAAGTATAATTTTTCACATGAAATATCAATTTATGAATTTATTAATGCTTTATATATTTAATTTCACTTTTTACATATTTAAATTATATTTTTAATTTGAATAGATAGTGTATTATAAATATTTAAATTTAACTTTTTATTATACATATAATTTTTTTCATTATCCCGCAAATTTCGCGGGGCTAATACTAGTATAAATAAAATGTGAAGTTAAGAGAACTGTTTACCAAAGCAAAAGGTGGAGAGAGGGAGTCCTATATTATTGGAATTTTATTTATTTATTTATTTTTTTAGGTTTGTTCTCATATTAGGTGAGTGCATGCATGTACTCACTTTTAAAATAATAGTATTTTGAAAACTAAAAATAAAAAGTAACAATAAATTAACTAAAAAGTATCATAATACAATTCGAGTGCATACATGCACTCACCTCACAAAAGACCAATTTTTTTATTAGTTTTAATAAATCCTACTATGTGAATTTTATTTAATTATTTGTCACGCCCCAACCTTTATAAAATATATATTTTCAAAAAATAGTTAATACTTTTTAATAAAAGACATGATCTCAAATTTTTTGACAGAAATGAATTACAAATTTATTTAAACTAAAAATTCACTTGATGTACAACGGAAGACTTAGAAGATTTTTTAAAAATAATATTATAAGGCAATCTAATTTAAAAACTAAATAAATAAATAAATAATATAGCTTTTTGTAGTTCTTGAAACTTAATAATATAATTATCCGTCATTCTCGTTGTCCAACTCCTAAGGACCCATTTGGTAGGTATCATAAAAAATGGGTCAAGATGGGCCTTGAGAAACATTTTAAAGGTTTGTGTGAGATAAGTTATATTTATTGATGTTTGGTAGGATGTAAAAAAAAAAAAATTAATTGTTGTTTGGTAGGCACTGAAAATAAAGTACACAAATTCATAATAATATTTGATAGGTAAGATAAGAACTAAGATATGTTATTAAAAGACAATTTTAACCCTTTTACAATACCCTTTTCTCCCTCTCTTGGATCGTTTTTTCCTCTCTGTTCTTCTCCTTTTACGCCAACAAAAGAACTCCCACCTAGGGTTCTTCAATATCCACTGCACAAACCCACGAGAAGGAAGCGGAACATTCTCCATTTTTCGATGGCGATAAGCGACAACGACGTCGACCAACCACGAACTAGAATTTGGACCACCGAGTCTCTAATCCTTGAGGATCAATTATCACAATGCCCGCTCCGTAACCCATCAATGTTGTTGATCCATCAACATAGAGCTTCAGTGCAATTTCCTCCGGCCGTGTAGCCTCCTGAATGAAATCCGACAAGGCTTGGGCCTTGATGGCTGTCATCCTAGGCTCAAACTCCACATCATACTCGCCCAACTCAATGGCCCATTTCATCATTCTCCCAGACGAGTCCACGAGCTACCACTGCTTCAATGGATAGTTAGTCCGAATAACGATCTTATGTGATAAAAAAATAATGCCTCGATCTCACGGCCGTAATCATAACGGCCCAAGACCGCTTTCAATCTCCGAGTACCTACTTTCCACCTCCTGGATAAGCTTGCTTACATAGTACACTAGCTTCGCTCGTAACCTTGTTCCTTTATCAACATCGTGCTCGGGTGCTCCCCACAAATAAATATAAATATAGGACATCACCTAGTAAAGGCTTTATGAGCGTCGGAAGCCGAGCTAAATGGGTTTTGAGCTCCTCGAAAGCCTCCAAACACCGCTCATCCCAAGTGAATTTAGATTCTTTTCTCGAGGATGCGGAAGAACCGATAACTCCTCTTAGCCGATCTAGCTATGAACCGGCCTCAGTGGCCGTTATCCTCCTGTTCGGCGTCTGGAGCTCCTTCAAAGTCTTGGGGCCGCATGTCCAACACTGCTCGTACCTTCTCGGGATTCACCTCTATTCCTCTTTGATTCACCATGTATCCTTAAATTTACCTGCTTTAACTCCAAAAGAACATTTAGCGAGGTTCAACATGATCCCATTCCTTCGTACTACCTTAAAGAGTTCGTCTAAGTCGCCTACATGTTTTGGGGCTCTTTGGCTCTTCACCAAAGATATCATCCACATACACCTCCATGTTCCTACCTATTTGCTCTCGAAATATTTTGTCCACCATGCGCTGATAGGTAGCTCTTGCATTGATTAGACCAAAGGGCATCTTCACGTAACCAAAAGTTCCACAAGGTACGATAAAGTGACCTTTGGAATATCTCCTGATACAGTGTATCTGGTGATATCCTTGATATGCATCCATCATGCTAAGTAATTCGAACCCTACTGTAGAGTCCACTAGTTGATCAATTCTCGACAATGGGTAGTGGTCCTTGGGGCATACTTTGTTTAGATCACGGAAGTCGATACACATCCTCCACTCGCCACCCCCTCGGGGACCTGAACGGCATTGGACAGCCATTTGGGAACTCGGTCTTCTTTACTTGCCATGCGTTTAACTTGACTTCTCTAATTCTCCTCGATGGCCGAGTCCTTCTCGGCTCCAAAGTGTCGAAGCTTTTGCTTAGGTTTTACTTTAGGGTCGGCATTAAGATAATGCATTGCCACCTCGGGAGGTATCCCTTCATATCTAATGGGGAAAAAACAAATAAGTCGGCATTTTTCTTATCAAACGTATTACCTCTTCGGCGACCGGTGCTCCATTTGAGTCTCAATTTTGGTGGTAAACCCAATTTTGTTGGGAATATCTCCACCGGCATCAATTCTTCTTGACTTGGATCTTAGAGGGACCTTCTTCGCTTCATGGTGGACCTTGCTCTTCTTACATTACGGATCGGGTCCTCTAGTCTGTTAAGGCATTTGGTTAAAAGTACGCCTTGTCAGCCATCTTAACAGAGTTCACATAGCATCTTTGAGACCAGAACAGTCCCGTTTCACTTCTCCTACTTCATCTTCAACTGGGAACTTCATCTTCATGTGATAGGTGGATACTATCGCTGGAAGGTATTCAAGATTGGTCTTCGAATATCACATTGTGTTGGTCCACTGGATTGAGTGGTTATTAAGAGTTTGAATTACCTTCCAGAGATAATCTAGAGGGGGGGTTGAATAGATTATCTCAACTTTTCAAAAATTCAGATTATCAAACAACTTGCAAACTCACAAATCAAAGTACTCAAAACAAATTTATACTCGATCTTTAAAGGATCTAAAGCGATCTGAAATATTGTTTGATCAATGTGTAAGTAATAACAAAAATTGAAAATTGAAAGAAAGAACACCAAATTTATAGTGGTTTGGATCGAAAGATCCTACGTCCACTCTCCTCCTTCAACTTGAAGAAGGGCCTTGACTTACATACTTTCTTCCTTTCTTACTTACTTACAGACATACGGTGACTACCTTCACCTTACAGTTTCCTTCTTGAATTCTCGAAAATATGGCTTGAAGATATGAATGATAGTGTTCTACAAACACTATGGAAAACTATGAACGTCAAGTGCGTTCTTGTGTGTATGTGAAACTGTTTGAGTGCTTTGCATGTGTTACAAAATTGCTTGTGTTTCTAAGAAGGGCAAAAGTTATTCTATTCTAATTACTCGATCTATTTATAGAGAAGCTGTTGTTGGTAGTTGTAACTTCCTTGCTGAATCTTCTCTTGTTAGTTATAACCAACTAATCTGCATCTTGTAACTTCTTCTTGGTTAGTTGTAATCGTTCTTGAAAGCTGCTTGATTTTCCAATACTTGTTCATCGTCTTCTCTACTTATCTTGACGCAGTCCACCTCGTACTGTGTCTTGGTTTTCAGTCTTGGTGTTTGGCGTCATTGCCTTGTCTTTGATCTTGACCTCGTCTTCATCTGTCTTTGTGTATTCGTCTTTATCGACTCCTTGTACTTGTCTTCGTCTGATTTCTTGTACTTGCTCATCCGACTTCTTGTGCTTAGTCTATTATATGTTTTCACTACATCAATTTGGCTATACAAAGGTTTCAATTTGGTCATCCTATTTTACATTTAACTCATCAAAACTAAATACATTTTTCTTCTTAACAATTTCCCCCTTTTTGATGATGTTAAAACATAGCTCAAGAAAAGAAATGTGTTAGTAAACTTAAAAGAAATACTTCACAAAGTACGCTTATGTCACTTAGTCGGATAGTCAAAGCAAGACAAGGTTAAGTCACGGTCGGATGATCATAGTCGGATAGTTAAGTCATAGACAGATAATCAAGATTAGTGAATCATAGACGGATTAGTGTTATACAAAGTTTTAATCAAGCTTATTTCGCTTATTTATGTCAAGAATTAGTTGATTAGAAGATTAAGTCGCAAGTTAGTTTTAAACAACAATTTCATCAGAATAAATCAAAAGATATATTCACATATATCACGGATGCACCACAATGTATTCATCCAGTCCTCACCGATCTTCTTGCAGACATGGAAAACAAAGATCCATTATGCTTCAAGGATCTCCACCTTTCTTGATCACCCATCGCCAGGACTTCTTTGGTGACTACTTCACTCTGTGGTATGGACGAAAGATCTCGACGCCTGTTCATTCATCCCTTTCTCGAACCCATCTTCTTGATTTTCTATCATAGAACTTCACCGCCGCCTTCTCCTGTTCCCTCCTCTTCTTGACATCTTTTCTTTTATATTTGGCCACCTCCTCCCTTTTCCTCTTTCGATTTTCTCTTCTTCGGCCACCTCACTGGAGTTTTCTGGCTTGAAGCCTTAGCTTTTCCAAATTGGTCTACTCGAGGAAGAGGGTTGGATGGTTTAGATGGGAGCAGGATCTTGGATAGGGAGTTCTTCCGCTGCACTCGGTGACGGGTTCACCGCCCTTGATCCTTGTCCTCGTCTTAATCTTTTGAGAACCTCGCCGAGACTTTTCTTCGATTTTTTCTTCTTTTCTTCCTCGCCTCTCGGCCAGTTCCTCGGCTAGCTCATCAAGCTTCGATTCAGAGCTAAGATCTTGTCATCTTGGGTGTCTATCCTTTTCTTGAGCTCACCACCTTCCCTTTTTAGCATCAGCAAATCTAGTGTGCGAGATGGTGGCTACTTGCTCGATCTCTCCCAAGAGTTCTTGTCGACAAGACCCGTCTTCTAATCCAGTTGATCACATCTTTTCTTTTCGAGCCGCTTCCAAGGTTACGAACTCATTATCGAGGAATTGCTTGGTGATTCGTCTGGAGGTTTTTCTCCATGGCCATAGTCATCCTCAAAACTTGTTGGAAAGAAGCTTCTTTATCGATCCACGACTCTTTGACCTGGTCTTCAACAAAGCATCTTTAATTTCGGTGAATGCATCTCGAACATACTGTTTTGTCCAGGCCTCTTGTGCCTTTTCTTCTTCAAAGAATTTTCAAGTTGATCATGACCATTTGCTCTTCATGCCTGATTTTTTAGAAGTAGAGGTCTATCTTCATCTTTTCATGTACAACTTCTTCTACATTCTCTTTAATTGATGAGGTGATCAAGCCCGGAACAAGTCGGAGGGCACTTAAGCACGCAGCCTTCGGACTTGACACCTCTTCCTTCAAAGCTTCGAATTCGGATACGCATACGAGATGGGGATGGCAGCGGTGTTCGATCGATGGAGAAGATTGAGTCGGATCAATCTCCTCGACTAGAATAATAGCATCTGCACGAGTTGGTGGGGTGTACGCCGGTGAGCTCCTTGGGTTGGTACTTCGATCTCCACCACCACTGTACTTGCTCCATCATCTCGCTCTGTTTGTGCCTCCTCCATTGTATCCATCTCGGCGGGCTCATCGGAAGCTCCACCGAGATACTTCTACCTCCACCTCAACTTCTTTTTACCGTCTCCATCTCCACGGCTTCCTCTACCACATCTTTCTCAACCTCATCTCCTTTCTCTGCCTCCTTCTCTGTAATACCCGAGAGTATCAATCACCATAAGTAAATTAAATTTTGCATAAGTTACAATTATAATATTAATTATTAATATTTTCAGTTTTATTTATGTTATATTTTATTAATAATTATATTAATATTAATAAAATATATAGTTCCCATTCTTTAAAAAATTTCAAAATTTTAAATTAAGAATCTTATCTTTTAGTGTAAGATTTTGTAGATCCAAATTTCCTTTTTATCTCAACCAATCCCTTTTTATCTCAACAAAATAATATCTCTCCCACCTTTATAAATATTTTAAGTTCACGGTTGAAAAAAACAAACACACGCACAAAAATTATTTTCTTCATTCACGTAAATTCAAGTTTTCTCTCTGGAGCATCAAAAGAATTTCTTCTTCTCTCAATTCCTTATTGTTTGGTAACATCTTCTTCTTCCCTATTTTGTTAATTCATTAGTCGTTTAGTTTTTTTCTAAACCAAGTTTGATAAAGCTGAAACTCTAAATCAGAAAGGAATCTCATAGCCAAACTATCCATATTATTTATATTAAAAATCATATTTGCATGAATATTTCTTTCTAAAACAGCGAAATACTCTGTAGGAAAAATTCAAAATTTTTATTCACAATTATTTATCTTGATAGTGGATTAACAATTTTAGTTACTCGAATCTCTTCTCTCTAAAGCCTTTATATTTTGTGCATCAACCGCTTATGGAAAATCAATTAACTTGTAGCGAAACTCAAGATACCCAGCTTATTATTTGCGTAGGACTACAAAATAGAATTGGTGTATATTATATTATATGCTTTAATTTAGAGTGTTCGGTAGGATAATTATTAAATTGTTAAGAACTTTTATTCTTTAATTTATGGGATAGTAACTACTAGGTACAATTTTAAGACCCTCATAACTATTAGATACAATTTTTTTCTAATTGCTACTAGATACAATATTTTTGCTATTTTTTCCCTTTTTACCCTTCTCTTAATTGTGTGCATTTCTTGACTACTTTTTGTGACTCGACGTGACGTCCCACCTTTGTCTTCCCAAGGAAGGTGATACACATTTCATTGCTTTTGCCTATACATATTCCATTATCTTTTTTCTTTTTTGAAAGGTATACATATTTCATTATCGATATATACAACTCTGGTTTTATTGTTTTTTACGATGAAAAAAGAGGATTTTCTGCACTTTTGACGGCGAAAACAAATAAACCTTTGTTAAGGTCATCATAACCGGGATTCGCATAACTCTTTTGACAGGCCGAAGTGTCAACAACATCATAATCATAATTCTTGTTTTCTCGCACATGTGTTGCACATTTGCGCTTTCATTACACATGTGCGTAATTTTTAAAGAAAAACTACAAAATAAAAATCCACATTTATTAAACATATACATAAATCAAAAATCAAACCACTTGATTAAGAAAAAATCCCAAAAACTTACGAGAAAAATCGACCAATTTCCAAAATAGAGATTTAAACACATAAATTACAAAAATAACCGATACAAAAATTAAGAATTTCTTACAACCCAACAAGTAACCACCAGAGCCACTAGTGGTGGTTGTCGCAAAAACGCCGCGGATTCAACCAAAATAGTTTCATCACAATATATTCAACAATAGGTAAATTAAATTCATACATTCAACATTAAGTAAATTAAAATTCATACATTCAACATTACATAAACTAAAACAACTCCGATAAAATTGTTTACGCACATGTGCGAAAAAAATTATGCACATTACTTGTATCAATGTATCCAAACAACTTTCGGAAGAAAAAATAAGAATCAAAAACCAAATCAATAAAGAATCAAGAAATAAACCGAGCCACGGACTCACCAAATCACACAAGATTAAAAATTCCTTCCCAAACCGTCAAACACTCGGGATATTACTTCTTCATCGGCCGTCTTCTTTCTTCAACGCCGCCGTCTTCTTCGCCGTCGTCTTCTTCAACGCCGCTGCCTTCTTCTGTAAAACCTTGATTCTCCATTGCAAGCCTTTTATAGTTGATCCGCTTCTTTCATGGCGGTGGCGATGGTAGAGATGCCGTCGATACCGTGGTGCGGTGGTCGAGGTGTCGGTGGGTCGGGCGACGCGACAGATCCGCTAAGCACCGACGCACAGATCCGACCAATCTCGGGCGTGACGGTTTGTCTTCGTCTTCTTCTCGGAGTGGGCGACGGGCTTCTCCGTCCGAGTGAGTTAGAGAGAGAGAGCGGTGAGGCGCGGTGAGGCTTTGGGCGCGGCGGGAGTGCGGTGGGGCGCGGTGGAAAGCAAGAGGGATGAGATAGAGAGAGAACGAGAGAGAAATAGTGTTTGGCAAAGAGAGAGAGAGAGAGAGTTAATTTGTGAGAGTGGGTGGATACGCTCGATACTATCCAAAATCAAAAAAGTTGAATTGGGAGGGTAAAATAGGAATGGAAAATGTGGAATTGTATCAGTTGTATTAGGATTTTTGGATGGTATGTCACGAGAATAAAAGTTTTAAGATGGTACCTTACGTCATAAATCCTTAATTTATTTATCTTCTTAGGTAAATTTCTAATATTCATATATATATATATATATATATATATATCATGTTTATTTTAAAATATTAATTAAGATTTTAGATAAATCACTCTTTATTAAACCTAATACTAAAATATTTAATAGTAATACTACGATTGAGATTTAAGACTTAATAAATTTATGACACTAAGACAAGTTTATTAATTATTATTTTAGGTGCCAAGGAGGCCTCGCTCTAAAATATCTACATATTTTACGAAGGATAATCAAGGTGTAAGGTGGGGTTTTTCTCTATATGTAATTATTTGTCACTTTTAAATACCTTGCATGATTGAGATTTGTTGCTTGCTACTATGTGCTATATGATATGATATGGGTATGTTCCGGTGGAAAGGACCGTGTAACATACTATTTATGTGTATGACCGGTGGAAAGGACCGTGTGCATACTATGCTATGATTTATGTTCGGTGGAAAGGACCGTGCAACATAATAAACTATGATTTATGTTTCGGTGGAAAGGACCGTATGATATAATGAGTTTAAGAACTAGGTTTCGGTGGAAAGAACCGATTATGATGCTATGTTACTATGGTTGGCTTTCTTTGACAAAGCGTTATGGTTATGTGGTATGTGAGTTGTTGTTTTGATTATATTGGATATTTAATCGTGACAAATAGGACCCCACCGAGCTAGTTGGTTGCTCACCCTAATCAAATTAATGCTTTTGCGAGATTAAGTTAACGGAGTTGCGGCGGAGGCAAGATGGATTGAATGGTGTTATTTATTTTAGCATTTTTAATTCATAGCATGACATTAAATTTTTTTCCGTAAGATTGTTTTTGGAGTGAAATAAGGTTTTAAGAAAATTGAGATAATTTATGCAATTTAATTTAGTTGACATTTTTTTATTATTTATTAAAGATTCTCATGTTCATGTTTCCGCCTGATGGTATTTATTAAATTGTTTCCCATAAAAAAAAAGTTTTATTTTTATGAACTCTTAAAATGTATTTTTATTCAAGTCGGCGTTAAAATTATTTATAAAATTATGATGTGACATTCTCTGTCTCAACCTCATTCCCAGCCTCTTTCACCTTAACCTCTTTCTCCTTCGCTCCTTCTCGGTTGATCGCCTCTTCTCCAAGATACACTCTTTGGAGGATGTAATCTATAAACCGATCCTCGATAGGATCTCCTCAAAGGATTTTAAGTGGGCTTTCTTGAGGTGTCTTCTCCCAGATGGAGATGTTATTTCCTCCGCTTCTCCAATTAGTATTGTCGTCTCCTCAAATGATCTCGCCCTAAGCCTCCTTAAAAGATACACATTAATCAGCTCCTTCAAGAGGTCGCTCTTCGGATAAAGGCGATTACTTCTTCACAGATATCTCTTCCCAAGAACTCGAAGAGACATCTCTGTAGGACTTATTTCTCCTGAGGGGTTGGGTAGGTGAAGGTTTAGGTTAGGTTCGGATGGGGTTGTGGATAGGAAGGAAAAGGGATCATCTCGAAGTTTGTTACGGTTGGGTTGGACTTATGGGAGTAGGTCGCTTTTAGAGGCTCGAGGCGGCGACCTTGTTTGCCACTTCATCGCTAGGGTGGGATGATGGTTCGGACTCTGGAGCATCCTTTGTAGAAGTCGAAGATGAAGATTGGGTTGCTTAATCCTCCCGGAGGATATGTCTACTCTTTTCTCTTGGCACGAGGTTCCCGCGACCTCGGCCGAGACACTTCCCCCTTGGGAAGGCTGTCTTCTCCGTCCTCTCCGCCTCTTCCTCATCTGTTGCCTCCTCGGATGAGGTCTCATCCTCCAAGAATGTCTGCACCCTCTTCGTCTTGGCTTTAATAGCCTTCTTCTTTTGAGGTGTGGTGCGACATGAACCTCCTCATCTCCTTCCGAAGTCGAGGGTCCAAAGATTTTCTCATCTTTGGTAGCGAGACCACTTTTGCTTAGTAAATTTCTTGACTCCAACCTCCCGGTTGAGGTTTTGTTCCCAATTTTGTCTCCGGGATGATGGTTATCCTGGTCATCATCTTGGTTATTGTGTTCAACGACCACTTCAACATCGTCTGTGAGATTTGTATCTTCACAAATCTCTTCCTTTCTTCCACCGATCTTGAGAACAACAACCGAGCCCGGTTAACCTCTACTCCGTCCAAAATAGCCTAAGACAACAAAGTCTTGGCACGGTCAATCCGTCATGACTCTGTTGCTCCCCGAATACACTTTGTCGGAATCAACATCAACAATCGATATTTTCTCTTGACATTGGTCGTTTGATTCGTGGGAGTGTTTTGGTATGACCTTCTCGCCATTAATCTAAAGCTTTCCACATAATCATCACTTTTGTAAGTGAAAGAGTTCGTACCTTTTGTACTCGGCCCAAAAATCTATCCTAAATCGTCCATAGTAACCCCCACCTTCTCCTTCTTCCTGTTTGAGCGAACACGAGATTCGAATGCATTTGTTTTTAGCTTTGCTCTTGTCAAAAAATCTATGGCAAGATCATCAAGGGTTTTGTTCTTGAAGGTTTCATAGAACAATATTGCTTAAGTCCTCTTGATTCTAAGAGTTGCGTAATCTCGAGTGACTCTGGATCGATGGTTGAATCCCAATCCACATACATTTTCGACTTTGTTTTGTCTGCGATCTTCTCCAAGTCATACTCGAATTTTACTTTTGGTTTCTTAGAATCTGCCGTTTCTTAGGGTTTGAAGGTTTTGAGAGGAAAAAGGAATTTTGAGAGAGAGAGGGAGAGTAATATGAACAGTTTTATGTACGTAATAATAAAATGCACACGAACTCCTATTTATATGGAAAGAGATTTAATTAAAATATTATAAAATCTCATTATTAACTAATAAAGTATAATCTGGATTTTCATGCCATCATAAATGTAATTATAACAATTTATTCCAAAAGTGTAATGAATAAAATAATAGTCATATTTAATATGTCGCGCGTGAGTGTTGGACGGTTCGTATTTGAAACCACCTCCAATTCGAGCGCGTGAACAACACTCAACATTTTTCGAATTCAATTTGATAAAATTTCGGGTCCGTAGTAACTTCTCTAACAAGAAGTAACTTATTTTCCTTTTACTTTTCGGATAATTGGAGAGATAAAAGCTGATAAGTATATTTTTAATTAGAAAAACAAAATCGGAACCCTTATCCTTTTTGAAAAATAATTTTAAAAGAATCAACTCGAGTGAATTCATTTTTAATAATTAAAAGCGATTATGATATTAAATTCACATATTGATTATGTGAACTAATATACATAATTTTACAAATATTTAAAAGAGTGCAAGGATTACAAAATACTTCCTGTTATATTTCACCTTATGCGGGATGATTTATAACATTGTCTGCCTTATTATTGTCGGATAAGGTGTACTTCGTCTTGTTACGTAATAGTTATGTCGGCTAGTTTTTGAAATTTCCTAAGAACAAAGATACTTTGAAACATTTATTAGTAACCTTTGTGAGTAACTCGGACAAGGTACATATACTCGTCTGCTTTTGCTTTTAACAGATGACTATTATGTATTTGTGAATTACTTCATGTCGGATAAGCAAGCATCAAGTTAGTTTAAGATCAATAGATTAATCCTTGATTCTTGATTCCTTTAAAGGAATCAATGATATCACTCTATGATTATCCATGTGATCCTCTACAAGTCTCGATACTTCTTTCTAGACATAGTAAAATAAGCGAGAGAGACAAAGAATGAGAAGATAAGATTATAGATTAACTAAGGAAGCATCTAATAATCCTAATTCTATAGACAATTCCTTGAACCTTGTCTCTGCTAAAGGTTTTGTCAAAATGCCGGCTCTTTGGAAATCGAGTCAAAATCTTTTCTAGTCGATGTCACCTTTCTCAACATGATCTCGTATGAAGTGATGACGGATGTCTACATACTTGCACCTAGTATGTAAGATCGGGTTCGGTAATAGCTATGATACTATTACTATAACAAAAGATTGGTACATCTCTAGTGATAATGTTTTAGTCCTTAGTTGTTGACTAATCCGGATGAGTGTGAACAACAACTCTCGGATGCCATATACTCGGCTTCGGTAGTGGAAGTAGCTACGTAAGTTTGTTTCTTAGACAACCATGAAATCGGCTTACTTCCCGAGAAATTGACAAGTTCCGTAGTAGATTTCATATCTATCTTGCACCCACCAAAGTCTCGAATCGAGTATCCCGACAACTCAAAATTATCATCAATTTGGATACCACAGTCCTACATTTATTGTACCTTTTAGAAACTTAAGAATCTTCTTGGGCCTCAAGATGACTCTTCTTTGGCTTTGCTTGAAACCGTGCACAAACACCCACCGCAAAAGATATGTCATGTCTACTAGCGGTTAAATATAATAATGAACCTATTAGACCTCGATACTCTGTTTGATCCGTGTCTTCCCCCTTGTCATCTGGATCCATGGAGAAGTTTGTCATCATAGGTATCTTGTCTTCTCTCGGCCGGTACCTATTCCAAACTTTTCAATAAGATCCTTTGCATATTTGGCTCGGCTTATAAATATCCCCTTCTTAGTCTGCTTGACTTGAAGTCCAAGGAAGTATGTCATTTCTCCCATCATGGACATTTCAAATCTGTTCTTCATGAGATGACTAAATTCTTGAGATAAAGACATGTTAGTTGATCCAAAAATGATATCATCAACATAAATTTGTACTAGTAAAAGATCACTATCAAATTCTTTTCTAAATAAAGTTCTATCAATTTTACCTTTCACAAAACCATTCTCAGATCGGATAATCGAGACAAAGTATCATACCATGCTCTAGGTGCTTGTTTAAGCCCATATAGAGTTTTCCTCAATCTGTAGACCTTGTCTCCTTTGACAAAGCCGGAGGAATTTGCTCTACATAAATCTCTTGACTAAGATTCCATTTAGGAATGCTGATTTTACATCCATTTGAAAAATTATGAATCTTTTAAAAGCGGCATAAGCTAAGAACAATCTTATGGCCTCCAGACGAAGCTCTTGGTGCAAAGGTTTCATCATAATCAATCCCTACCGATTGTGAATAACCTTGAGCAACTAGTCGGCTTTGTTTCTAACCACAATATTGTTCTTATCTCTTTTGTTTTTAAAGACCCATTTAGTTCCAATGACTTTTTGATGATGAGGCCTTTCAACAAGCTCCCACACATCTTGTCTTTGAAACCGATTCAGCTCTTCTTGCATAGCATTAATTGACTTAGGTTCAAGTAATGACACATAACAACTAAACATACAATCTTGATTTAGCTGTGTCCTTGTCTTGACTCCATAATCTAAATCTCAATTATTTGTTCGGCTAGATGATATGACATAACCTTTTTACCTTTGTCTTTTACTATGGATGAAGATTTGTCCAAGTATCCTTTACAAATGATTTTGTGTTACCTTTAGATATATCTTCCGATCATCGATATGGTAGTTGTCTGATCGGCCGATCTTGAAGAACTTTCGGGTTCTTTTTCTTTATTTGAGTCCTGGGTTCTTCTTCCTCGTTTGAATCGATTCTTGTTCATAGAACTTTACTATTAATCTTTTGATAGTCATCTTATTCAGTATCATCGATTTTTTTAACGTCATCTGCATCTCTAAACTCAAAGGTAGATTCATCAAATACAACATGCGGTATTACTTCCACACACAAGGTTGTCTTATTAAAAACTCTGATATGCTTTAGGCACAGATGAGTATCCCAAGAATATCCCATCTGTAATCTTATCATCAAAAGTCTTTAAATGAGATTTTCCATTGTTGTGAATGAAACACTTACAACCAAAAATATGAAAATATGAAATTTTGGGAGATCTTCCCTTCCAAATTTCATAAGGGGTTTTACGTTTATTTTTAACAACCAAACATATATTTTGGATAAAACATGCGATTAATGGCTTCCCGCCCAAAACTCGTGAGGAGTGTTATACTCGAGATAACATAGTCCTAGCAGCCTTCTTTCGTGGTTCTGTTTCTCCTTTCAACAACTCCATTCTGGGGGTGTCCTTGCGGTGATGTCTCATGAGCTATGTCATTATCGGTCTGATAGTTAGTAACAAGTGTATTAAGAAATTCGGTACCTTTATCACTTCGATTTTAACAATACTTAGTCCTTTTTATTTTGAATTCTTTTAAGAAATTCTGGAATCTTTGTCATAGTCTCATTCTTCTTGTACAAGAAAATAACCCGAGGTGAATCTTGAGAAATCGTCTACAATTACCAAGGTATATTTCCTTCCACCTAAGCCGAGAGGTGTGACTGGACCAAAGAGATCCATATGAAGAAGTTCAAGAATCCTTTACGAAGAAGGACTATTTATTGTTTTAAAAGAAGTTTTGGTCTCTGCTTTTCCTTTTTGACAAGCATCACAAACATGGTTCTTTGAAAATATTCTATCCTGGGAGTCCTTTAACTAAGGATTTCCTTGCAATTTTATTAAGAGTTTTGAAGTTTAAGTGACCAAGACGTTTATGCCATTGCCAACTTAAGTCCTCTCGAACTCTTTGTAACAAGACAAATATCCTTAGGACAACTTTTAAATTGGCAACATAAATGTTACCTTGTCGACTCCGGCTAATAGTATGTTTTCATTGATACCATCTAAAACATAACATGCATTATGAGTGAATTTGACACTAAAACCCTTATCACAAAGCGTGAGGCAGACAACAAATTATGCTTCAACCCTTCAACATAATAGACCTCGGCGACTTGGATGTCTCCAATCATCAACGTTCCAACTCCTTTGGTTAATCCAAAATTGTTGTCTCCGAACATGACTCTTGGTCCATCTATAGTCGATAGTTAGAAAGTAGACGCTTCTCATAAGTCATATGCTTTGAACAACCACTATCAATGTACCGGATGATCTCAAGAACATCTGTCATTTCTACTATTTTTGCCTTCCTACAATCACGATTTAAATTTTAGGTACCCTTTGTAAATTGGGTCCTTCCAGGTTAAGTCGATGCTTTAGAATCTAGATAAACATATATATATTTCTCAAAACCAATGATTGAAGCTTGCACCCATATCTATCTACCAATATAAGACTGCCAAGATCAATCTTATTCAAATTTGATCTTTTGTGATTGTCTTATATCGTGGTAAGAATAAGTATGATTTGCTCCTTCCATCAAAGCTATTATACTTTGGATAAGACTTTGACCTAGTCTTTGGTTTTGCCTTAGGAACATTTCTCCTTGTCTCGTATTTTCTTTGCTGAAATATCACCGAGGTGATTTGTTCTTTAGGTTTCCATGAACCAAATCTTGTCCCTTCCTTAGGTTTAGTAGCTTTGACAAAGACCCTTAGTTTTACAGATCATCCTTCTTATTTCTATCAAAACCCAATCCTGTCTTATCACTAGACTTCATGAAGTATTGAAGATCTTATCTATTGTAGATCGAGTGTTACTAAGAAGTCCTAACTTGAGATTTAACTCTCATAGTCCTCTTAAAACTCTCATTCTCGAAGAGATACTTGAGAATTTAATTTTTAAAGCATTCAATTCTTTTTCCAACTCATCGATCTTTTCGGATGAAGTATTAGTGATAGTCTTAGGTGACATTCCCCCTTGAATGAGCAGTCTAATTCTTCACTAATCCTAGTCTCGACTAACCTTGCACTACAAGAAAATATCTTGAAAGACATCGATTTTTAACCGATGTCTATCCACAAAAATAGACATTGTAGTAGTCAACGTTGTAGTAAGTAGGCATTGAAATACAAAGGTTTAAAATCGTTGTCTTTCCACTTCTTTTACAACGGTCATAAACGTGGTCTTTACTTAAAAAAAGCTGTTGTAGTAAGCAACAATATTACCTAATTCTGGCGATAGACAACGATTGTCTTTCTCGAAGAATATACAACGGTTTATAACCGTTGTCTTCACCTAAAAAACCGTTGTTTATTCTCAACAAAATCTTTGATAGACAACGATTGAGAACCGTTGTCGTTACAATCGTATTACAATATTTTGGAACCGTTGTCTTTCTATACATAAACCGTTGTTGTTCTCACTTATATACAATGGTTTAGAACCGTTGTTGTTTCGTTTTAATACAATGTTTTTTACCCGTTGTCTTTTTGTTAAATAAGCGTTGTATTAACTTCATTATAGACAATAGTTTTGGAACGTTGTCTTTCTAAATTTATTATTATTATTATTATTATTATTATTATTATTATTATTATTATTATTATTATTATTATTATTATTATTTTGCCCGTTGCCTCAATTTCCTAATAAAAACTCATTATTGATTATATCAATAGCAAAATAAAATATAAAATAAATCCATAAACATTAAACTATCAATTCGTCAATAAAATGAAGTTTACAAAAATATTCTTCCCATGCAACTACAACCAACAATAATTTCACAAAGTTGTGAATACCACCAACAAATCATTTACAATAATTTTCGAATACCATCAACAATCATTGACAAAAGGTTTGTCTACTAATTACCAACATCCATGCAAAAATAGACAAGCTAGCCAGATTCTTCCACCAACATTTGTGCACCATCTCTCTCAACAAATAAAATCACACACTTATAGTCCAAGAATGGAAAAAGAATTAGAAAAATAAGTAAACAAACCTCTATCTATTCATACATATGTTCCAAAATGCATTCAGCCCATTCAGTCCTCATTTGATTGATTTCGTCTATGACGTAAGTGTTTTTTTAAACTATGAAACATAAATGAATTATGAATCAATATAAATAAACAATGATTGTAAAGAAGCTATTGTCAACTAAAATCGTAATTTTAATGTAGAAGTTTCGAAGGCTTAAATAATAATTGCAACAAATAATGTGAATATATAATAATAGTAATAAAATATAGAGGAAATTAAAGAATCCAAAAATTAATTCTAAAAATCACGAGACTTTATAATATTATGTGGGCCTGCAAAAACCCATTGCCTACAAACTCTTTTTTCCCCAGTCACATGACCCAAACATCCCATATTCCAATAAATACTGCCTACATTTATGAGAATTTCCAACTATAATCACTTCAAAGATAACAACAATCATAAGAATTTCTAATTTTAATCACTTAAAAATATCAAATAAGTTGAAGGCTACAATTGTGCACATTATTGAGGGCCTTTCTGTATTGTTTATCACCAAGGAAAATGTTATTCTCCAGCTTCATGACTTCATTAAGTAGATAACCAACTTCAAGCAAAATTAACTGACATCAAACACTTATTTGTTTATTTGAGCAAAAAAGGCAAAATTATGCAAACACTACTTTAGTCCCCCAATACTCCCAATACATAATTTAGTCTTAATCTAGTTTCAGTCTTTGTTTTGGAGACTGGAAACACATTAACCCCACCCCTGTTATTCTTTTACTCCTTTGTTCACATTCTTTCTTTCAAAGAATTTAATTAACTTACGACCATATTTATATATGTCCCCCAACTCCACATGGGCAAAGCTCTAAAAATTTCATTTTCTTGAGCCTAGAAATCATACATCAACGAACAAATCAATAAATATATACAACAAACAAATTTTATTTTCTTCCAAAGCTCTGCCTTTAAAATTCAAACCACCCCCAACCCCTACCAGTATAAATATTTGCAACGAATTTTCAGTATATATGCAAACAAACAACTTCAAGAATTAACTGACAACACAAATATTACCAATTTATTCCCTAATTAACAAACAAATTAATAAATAATTCGAACTATAGATAAGAAGGAGGACATATAACAAATACCCAAGCAACATATTTCATAATTTCACTTATTCTTATTACACACTCTGTTTCCATCAAGCAACATTAAATTAATTGATAAGTAGATAAAATATATTCAATATAAATGTTCTCCAAGATCACAGCCAAATTGTACGATGGGTACCTGGACAATTTTCCTGTTGTAACGATAATTCTTTGTTGCTCACAAACCTGACTCGATATGGGAACACAACATGAACCTGACCCAAGATCATGGACAGAGAAACATGGTTATATCAATCTGTCTTAAAATGTTATGTATAAAGTATTTTGAGTATAACCCAAAATTGAAACCATTACGAAACCCATAATATTATGCTTACTTATAGAAAAACAGAGAGATTTTTGCAAGACAGATAAAAAAGTTCAAAAAATAAACTACGATTTTACACAAACAAAATTTGGCGTCGCTTGATCCCTGTTATTTACTGACTCTAGTGTACAACAAAAGAAGGGCTTCATTTGGCACACACAATTTCTCCTCATTAAAAAGGCGAGGAAAGACCTAGGCCTGGATATTTTTAACTTAGAAAGTGATATATATCAAGAGTTTCTAAAGTAGGAATAAAACATTCTCAAACGAGATGCAGTCAATTCCAGAAGAAAGATCAAATGCATTTAAGATGGGCAAGAAAATAATCTGAAAGGATAAGATTTTTAAATGATAAGCTTACAAATAAATTAAGCATCTACACAGTGCAAAATGAAAAAGTACTAATCCATCGACTCCGTTCATAACCTCCATACTCAAAAACTCTTTAACAGAAGCCAATTCACTTATTCAATTATCACTCCCTCATTTAAAGTACTCATAAACAGACTGTTGCTTTTCCACTCCAGAGCAAATAGGTAATATGCGGTTATTTTACAGAGTTCTCTAAGCTATAATCAAACAATCAAACAACTCTTTTTGCCACCTAGAAACAGAACAGAATGGTTAAAGATGGAAGCACCCATGAAATCACAGTAATCACAGTGAGAGGGGGAAATACGGTGGGGGAGAGAGAATCGCCGGCAAACTAAAATAAAAGAGAGAGAAAACTTACCTACGGCTTGCACTGGTGGAGAAGCCGGCAAAGCTCAGCAATGGTAGAGGAGCTTCGGCGACAGAGGAGAGCATCGGCGGTGGTAGAGCAACGAGACGACGATTTCTCTAGGGCGTTCGAACAAGACGACGGCGGCACTAGGGCTTTTGAATAACACAAGAAGAGGCGGCTAGGGCAAGAACGAGACAGCGACGACGCTAGGGCACGAACAAGACGACGGTGCTAGGGCAGCGATCCATGTTGAAGATCGATGGCGAAGGTAGATCGATAGATGGAGAAGGTGATTGTTTTTCAGTCTGATGTTTTTTCCCCAATTCTATTTTTTGTAATGTTTAATTTTTTTAAGTGCATTTTCATTGTTGTTATTACTTTAATATGAGATGTGAGAAATGAAATGTGAGAATGTTTAGACGGTCATGAGGCATTGTATTTTCTCGAATTTTGGTAACACAAAACTATAACGGTTTGAATCATTGTCTATCATGGATAAACTATTTCAAAGAGAATGTTTTGCATAACGGTCATGAGGCGTTGTATCTTCTAAATTTTGGCAACACAAAACTACAATGGTTTGGAACCATTGTCTATCGCCTAAATGTGGATCTACAACGGTTAAAGATAATCATTGTCTTTCGGGCGTTGTAATATCTCATTTTTCTTGTAGTGTTGGTTAGATCGAGAATCGATCCTTTAAACTTAAATTTTCAATCTCTATCTGTTTATATGCAGATAGAGCAGCTTCCAAATCCTTCAAGTTTATTTATAAGACTTGGATCGGATTTAGATAGATTCTCACAATCATTATCTCAAGAAGAGTAATAGTTTACCTCTTTAGCCATTAGACATATATCATCGTCTAATCCGAATCCAGATGAGGATGATGATGTCTCATGAGCTTCTTCTTTCTCGGCTAGAAGAGCTCTATGGTCTCGCATATCTCCTATCACGTTTCTTCCTCTTTTCTTCTCGCTCCTTGGAGTAAATTGAGGACAATCATAACTATAATGACCGGGTGTTTGTTGCAAGTATAGCAAATATCTCCTCTATCTCGATTTTGGACTATTATCTCCTCTCCCCGATCGGTGATTTGAACCTTTTTGATTGATCCTTCTTTTTATTATTATCTCGAATTCTTCTCCTCTCTGTCTCGACTTGTAGTTTTGTCGACTTGATCTATCTCTTTTATTCCTCTTGTATTTCATCTTAAGCCTTTCATATCGTTTCATTAAAAGAGCCATTTCTTCCTTGATTGATATAATCGATGCCTTAGATACTTTTTCGCACTCCTATTGATGAAGAAATGCAACCTGTCTTTCTAGAATTTGACGACTCACTTCGTCTTCTTCATCTTCAATTTGAATATTATATTCCGGTGCCTTAAGATGTGAGAATAAAGTATGATGAGAGATTGAAGATAAGTTCGAGTTGCTTTAAGAATATTGGTCTTTTCTCTTCAATTTGACGACTCACCTTCGTCTTCTTCATCTTCAATTTGAATATTATATTCCAAAGGTGCCTTAAGATGTGAGAATAAAGTATGATGAGAGATTGAAGATAAGTTACGAGTTGCTTTAAGAATATTGGTCTTTTCTCTCCATCTTTTACTCAAGGATCCGAGAATCTTGTTATTGATCTCCTTTTCTCGTGTAAGTCTTTCCCAAGTCTCTGACCTTGTTGAGAAGATTTGTTAATCGACATCCAATTGATCAACAGCCTCACCTTCTTTCATTTTGAAAGTATCAAATGTATGCAACATGTATTGTAGCTTGTTTTCCTTAACTTAATCGACCCTTCACACACATTAGCCAAAGTTTCCCACATTTCCTTGCAGTTTGCACCTTTTAACCTTTTAATCCAATCTTTACTAAGCGTCTCGATTTTCTCGGTTCTTGCCACTTGATCTAAGTTGTGAATCTTTCTTTCATCATTTGTCAAATCAACACTTTTCTTTTCTCGTCTAACTCTTGTTTCAAGTTCCAGTTCCATCACTTACAATTCCATGATAAAATTTATGGGACCTTCTTCTAAGACTTCTTCCATTCGATCATGAATCGCTTTTAGATGATTTTCCATCCTAAATTTCCAAAGAATCACAATCTTCAATGGAGAATTGTAGACTTCTAGTTTTCTTACTCTTGATCATAGACATGGTGAATCAAGAAACTCAATAGAACTCATTAGTAATGTTAGTGAATCAAAAATAGAGAAAATGATCTAAACACAATTTCATAAACTTCAAGACCACAAATATATCGAAACAACTTAACATTGCTCGATACCACTTGTTGGTCCCTGGATTGAGTGGTTATTAAGAGTTTGAATTACCTTCCAGAGATAATCTAGAAGGGGGTTGAATAGATTATCTCAACTTTTCAAAAATTCAGATTATCAAACAACTTGCAAACTCACAAATCAAAGTATTCAAGGAAATGAATTTATACTCAATCTTTAAAGGATCTAAAGCGATCTGAAATATTGTTTGATCAATGTGTAAGTAATAACAAAAATTGAAAATTGAAAGAAAGAACACAAATTTATAGTGGTTCGAATTGAAAGATCCTACGTCCACTCTCCTCCTTCAACTTGAAGAAGGGCCTCGACTTACTTACTTTCTTCCTTTCTTACTTACTTACAGACATTACGGTGACTACCTTCACTTACAGGTTTCCTTCTTGAATTCTGGAAAATATGGCTTGAAGATATGAATGATAGTGTTCTACAAACACTATGGAAAACTATGAACGTCAAGTGCGTTCTTGTGTGTATGTGAAACTGTTTGAGCGCTTTGAGTGTGTTACAAAATTGCTTGTATTTCTAAGAAGTGCAAAAGTTATTCTATTCTAATTACTCGATCTATTTATAGAGAACTGTTGTTGGTAGTTGTAACTTCCTTGCTGAATCTTCTCTTGTTAGTTATAACCAACTAATTGAATCTTGTAACTTCTTCTTGGTTAGTTGTAATCGTTCTTGAAATCGCTTGATTTTCCAATACTTGTTCATCGTCTTCTCTACTTATCTTCGAGACGCGGTCCACCTCGCCTCGTGTCTTGGTTTTCGCCTTGGTGTTTGTCGCCTGTTGCCTTTTCTTTGATCATGACATCGTCTTCATTTGTCTTTGTGTATTCGTCTTCATCTCACTCCTTGTACTTTTTTATCGGTAACAATTAGGGTTCGAACTCTGTGCAGCGGCAATCGACTCAGTGTACTTTTCTTCGCCTCGATCTCTTGTACTTCTCTTCATCCGACTTCTTGTACTTAGTCTATTATATATTTTCACTACATCAATCGGCTATACAAAGGTTTTAGCTGGTCATCCTATTTTACATTTAACTCATCAAAACTAAATACATTTTTCTTCCTAACACATTGTATGAGGATGGCACATCCACGATCAAGAACGCCCCCATCTTGACCTTCTTTCGAGAAGGGGTCCCCAAACCTACCTGTAACATCACCGTCCCGGGCCGGATAGCTCCTCCAGTGAACCCATATAGGGCCGTATCAACCAGCTTCTAGCCTCACGTTCGTGTTCATCCTCTTCAAACAGTCCAGAACATAATATCCGCCGAACTCCATGTATCCACAAAAATACGAGCTACATCATATCCAACAATATCAATGGTAATTACCGGTGCGTCACTATGAGGTCCTTGAGTCTTTCCACTATCCTCCTGGCCCAAATCGAATACGGGAGTGGACGTCATTCGCCTTATCTCTCTCGGGCTCAAACCTCCGTCCAACATGTAGGGCCCGAACAACAGCCTTCCACGCTCTAAATGAATCTTCTTGGCAAGACCTCCCATTATCATTTGAATCGCCCCTATCAGGGGTGGTGGTTGCCCCTCCGGACGCCTCCCGTGAACTCCCGGTGTTTGTCTTCCACCTTTTCCTCGACTCCTTTCTCTTGAACCTTTGTGGGCCCGTCGGTCCCTACAGATGAACTCCTTCGAGATGTCCGGCCTATATCAACCTTTTGATCTCATCTTTCAAGTGAAAACATTGGTTAGTATCATGTCCATACTCATTATGAAAACGACAAAACCTATCCTCCTTGGGCTTTATAGGTCCCCTTGATCTTGACCGGTGAAACTTCATCTCTGGATGGTCTCCGCCACGCCCAAGACCTCTGCAGGCTCTATTTTAAATGGAGTATGTTTTTCAAACCTATTCCGGATCGTGTGTGCACGAGTGTGCCGCCATTGGGGTTGTACCTTTAGTCTCCGTTCCTTCTTTTTGGTTCTCCTATCGGTGGCTTGACCTTATTCCTCTTGGCCTTCCTCACTTCTTCCAAAGTCACATATTTCTCGGCTCTTCTTAGTAACTCATTAAACATATCAACGGGTTTCTTTGCTAAGGATGAGAACAGATCACCATCATGTAAACCGTTAGTCGTGGCATTGATCTTTACCTCTACCGATGCCGAGGGTACCTCCAAAGCACTTGGTTGAACCACTTCGGGAAGGCTTGCAGCTCTCCTTCTCCCCTTGCTGCATGTTGAATTATGTCGGCGTCATCCTATGTTGTCTTTGTGCACTAGCGAACCGATGTAGAAATAAGTTGCTGAATTCTTTGAACGAGCTGATAGTGTTGGGTCCCGATTAACTAAACCATCACTGGCCGAAAGCCTTAGCCAACATGATCGTGAAGACCCCGCACTTGACTCCTTCCTATAGCGATGCAAGAGGGCTGAATTCTCGAACCGCACCAAATGCTCATAAGGATCTCAAGTCTCATCGTACTCATAGTTCATGGGTTTGAAATTCTCGTGTAACTCGTCCCCGTAAAATCTCATTAGAAAATCAGAACCAGACACAAGTCAAGAATCACTAACCCGAGTATTCATCTGCTTTCCTTATACTCACAATCTGCTTCTAGAGAGCCGAGATTTGGCCTCCTATGTTCCCGAGTGATGAGAGTCACCCTTACCTTCCACCGCTTCTCCCGCATTCTTTCTCTCTCGTAGGACGCTCCGCAGATCTCTACCTCCGCTCTTTCGGCGGTTGTCCGTAAATCACCTCATCCTCATGCGCAGGATTCTCGAGCCCTTGCTCTGTCCCCTTCCATCGGATTTGCGTGCCTAAGAAGACACCAACATCGATTCTCTATTAACCTCTTTCTCGTTTCCTCCCGGAGGCATAGGGAATCAATCCCTTCTCTAAGGATAGCTTCCAGATAGTCTTCACCGTGACATCAATCTGCTCCTCGAGAGCAGCCGGTACCTCGGGGCTACAGTCCTTGAGAGACAAGAACCCCTATACTGGGGATCACCATGGGCATAGAGCCTTCGCCTCTCCGGTGAGAGGCGGGAGGTTCTTCCCCGCTTACACCTAGTCCACCAAGAGTTTGATTCGCTCTTAAAGTCACATTCGTCTCCTCCCTTTGCGGATTGGGCATAGGGAGATTCGCCTGAGCCCTTTCAAACCAGGGGCAACATTCATTGTCGTGCAAGGTGACACCACTTCCCTTCTAGCCACCATTCCAACAATTATAAAGGGATAGCTAAGGATGGTCGTCCTTTTCCCCCACCTTCCTTCTTGGATTCATCTTGTCCTCCACCATAGTAATCACATTATAAAGGAAACTCACGCCTTAGACTCAAGTTTCCCACAGATGGCGCCACTAGATGCGTACAATAATATTACACTAGCAAGAATCGAACCCCGCACGAGATTCGTAGAATCACACCTTGAACACGAACTATAATCTTAAATCCAAACCCGCACTCCGAGCTCCGGATACCTGCAAAACACGCCGAAGAGGTCCCGGCGTAGGGACTTCGATGCTCAAGTCGGTGATCGGAAAGAGTATAGAAGGAGGATCCTTAATACCCGGTAAGGGACCTCTAGGAGCTAGTTGATTAAGTGATAACGAGAGATAGTATAACATGCTCAAAGTGTGATAAGTAGATAAGTGAATTCGTACCTTTTCTCCTATGTTGATTATACATAAATAATATATCGGAAAAGGACGGTTATCACCACCCTCCAATGAAGTTCTCCCTCTCTTCATCGTGCTCCTCCCACATTCCATCCTTTTTCCACGTCCCATTCTTCCTTTCTCGTAATAACCACTTCTAGATCCTTCTCGGGACTCTCTATCGACTCTGTTTGACCGAGTCATCCCTTACTTATCCGTTAATCCTTATTACGCGGTTTATTGCTAACCGCCAACACCTTTCTAGGGAAGATCCTAACCGCTTGCCTTATCTTCGTGAATCTCGAGCCCATATCAGCATTCCGGCTCTCCTATATTGTTTCTCTCTTTGGGCCTCTTACCGGGCTCTCACTAATAATTCGGCCCTATAAACTCATATGGGGTTATTCCGGCCCATAACATATTTATGCCGTATCAATCGCATACATTTTAGTTTGTGTACAATTTAAATTATTCTCGCTATTTAGTATGAATAATTTTGTTGTTTAAGTGTGATGAATGGCCTCGATGAATGGGATGAATGGCACGATGTTTGGGATGAATGGTTTTGGTTTTTAAGAGTTTCATGAAATATATGCCAAATCAAGAATCAAAGTATTTTTTTATTGAGTTGTAAAATAGTTATTTTTTCACCGAAATAAGTATTTTTTCCATGGCAACAAATTGTTGATATTTATTGAGTTGTAAAATAGTTATTTTGTTGTTGGGATGTTTGTTTCATGTTATTTATTTTGCGCTGTAAACATTTCTAAATATTTGCCTAAATTTTTATTGCAAGAATGATCCCAATGCCACAAACATGCGCTTCAAAGCCTGGCCTTTGTACGAAGCTTAGAATGAGATTTTTGGAAAGGATAGGGCCAACGGCGATTGTAAGATGTAATGCAGATCGTTAATGGTTTAGTCACCGAAGATCCTTCCGACAATGGTGATATTCCTTACAATCCCTCATCCGTGTTTCTGAAGAAGCGGTTGTAGACATGGAAGTTCACGGTGAAGCCACCCCTAAGGATAAAACAAATTCACGGGCCACGGGTAAGAAACGAGTGAATGTGGAAACATCCCCCAATGATAGGCTATGCGATGTACTTGAAAAAATAAACAAATCCTCTCGATGAACATATGTTGGATCAAAAGATTTTGATGAGTTAAAGAGCAGATCGTACTAATCACCAACTCAAGAACAGTGAGGATGTAAGCCGATCGACGGGGTCATGCGTTAAGCTAGTCACCGAGGTCCGACATCATGCTAGCCATCCAAGACAAGCTCAAGTCTAGTCATCTGCAGTGAGATAAATATGAAGAGCTCAGACGAGGTCAAGATAAGCCGAGTAGAATAAGAAAGGCGAGTTTTCACCAAGTCACCGGATGAGTATGAAGAATCACCGAGGTCTAGAGCAGGTTTAAGTTTGTTAAGCGGTTTCAAGTTTGTTAGAACTAACTAACAAACTAACCTGCCTTTCCAGGACTTATAAATAGGTCTAGGTTTTTCATTTTTAAAAAGATAGATAGAACACTTATGCATATTAGATTTTCACTCTATTCACTACTCGTATTTCAATCACAATCTTTTCACAAGTATTTCTAGTGAGTTTTCAAAAGTTCTAAGTGTTTTTAGAACACTTTTCTTGTAATCTTCAAAATCCAATACACACCGTAATAGTTAGACTTCTAGAAGAAGGGTTTAGTAGATTAAAGATTTGAAGAATTGTACAAGTTGTAAGTTGTAAGTGGAAGTGAGAAAGTAAGCGAAGCAGAGTCCCTTCTTGATTGAAGAAGGAGAGTGGATGTAGGATTATTAAAATCCGAACCACTATAAATCCTGGTGTTATTTCTTGCTTTCTTTAGTTTCGCTTTGATTTACAATTGTGTTACTTCAAGATTAAAGTTCGAATCTTAACTAAAATCGTAATATCAACCTTGCTTTTGATCTTATAAAAAGTTGAGAATTCAATCATATTCCATATGCTTAATCAAATTTTGAATTGATTTTGAAAGATTTGAAAAATCTACAAAATCTATTCAAACCCCTTTCTAGATTTTGTTCTAGGAAGCTTTTTCAAGGTTTTAATCAACTCAACTTTCCGACCAATAAGTGGTATCGGAGCGGTGTTAAGTCGTTTCGATATTGATTTTAGGTCTTGAACAAGATTCGAAATAATCTTGATTCTCTTCATTTTCTTTCATTAACTAACCGAGCTACTAATAAGTTTTTGTGGAGTATTTTCTTGATTTATCATGTCATCGGGGAAAAGTAAAAAGTCTAGGAATCTTCCTGAATTTTCCATTGAAGATTATGATTATTGGAAATTTAGGATGGAAAATCATCTCAAGGCCATTCATGATAGAATGGAAGAGGTCCTTGAGGAAGGTCCTATAAAGTTTTATCATGGAGGCACCAAGACTGAGCAGTAATCACCGAATCAAGAACTAGACAAGAAAAGAAGAGTTCAATTGACTAATGATGAAAGGAAGGTTCACAATCTTGACCAAGTAGCTAGAACAGAAATTATTGAGACTACGAGTAAAGATTGGATAGAGAAGGTTAAGAGATGTAAAACAGCCAAAGAAATGTGGCAAACCTTAGCTAATGTTTGTGAAGGATCTCGATCAAGTTAAGGAAAACAAGCTACGGTCGATTGCATACATTTGAAACATTCAAGATGAAAGAAAATGAGTCTCAGAGATCGAGTTTGATGTTAGGTTGACCAATCTTCTCAACAAAGCAAATTGACCTTGGAAAGAATTATTCAGAGAAGGAGATTAATAACAAGATTCTCGAGATCATTAACCAAGAGATGGAGGGAAAAATCCAATATCCTTAAAGCAACTCAAGATTTATCCTCTATTACTCACCATACTTTATTTTCTCATCTTAAAGCTCTAGAGTATGATATCCGGATAGAAGATGAGGAAGATGAGATGGAGTCAAGCACCTCATCCAAGTCTCTGCCTTTGTCAAGAAGAAGACAAGGTGTCAACAGAGTCTGTAGGGAGCTGATTTATCTTTGAAAGAGCAGATGGCTTTACTTACAAAAAGGTATGATAAATTGAGAATGAAGTATAAGAGAAATAAATTGAGATTTGCGGTAGAGATAGACAAAGATCCAGATCGGATAGGAAGGTAGATAAATCTTCGATGATGACAAAAACAAGAGCTGACAAGAAGATACAGATCACCTGTCGGAAGAAATACTTCCGGTCCCGAGATCGAGATAGGAGTGACATTTGTTATACATGCAACAAGCCAGACATTTCAAATTTGACTGTCCTCAACTCGACTCCTAAAGAAAGGGAAGAAATGAGGAAGAAAAGAGACAGAGATTTGCAGATCAAAGAGCTTTGTTGGGTCAAGAAAAAGAGCCAAAGAAATCATCATCATCTTCATCATCCTCATTCGATTTTGGATCGATGACGAGATCCTGCCTCATGGCTAATGAGGTAATCTACTATTCATCTTCGTATAATGATTCTTGTCACCTGCATCTGATCATGACCAAACTGTTATTCATGAGTTATTGAGAGATTTAAAGACATCTTTAGCTGCTTATAAACAGTGGAGACAGAGAATTTAATTTTAAAGGATCGATTCAAATTCTAAATAAAGGCAAGCAGGTGATGAACAACTTAGAGATCGAGGAAACATTCAAGTGGGGAATGTTTTCATCTGATCAAGCTAGTACATCACCACCTTACCCGAAAGGCTAGAAAATGAACCAAAACTTTAAAAGATAAATTTGAAGTAGTCTCATCTTTGAAAATGAATTAATTAAGAAAGACAATGAGAAGCTTGTCTTCAAAATTAGTCACTTAATAATTCACAATCGATAATAGATCATATTTTTAATACTTCTCAAAAATCTCATGATAAGACGAGGACTTGGTTATGATAGGAACAATAAATCAGATGTTCAAAAACCTAGGAAATTTGTGAAAGCATCTGCTCAAACAAAAGATATTAAAATTGGTCCATGGAAACCAACTAGTCGATAAGGACTACATCTTCCATTCAAACCAAGAATTCAAATTAAAATCCCTATCGACTAGAAGGAATTCAAGAACCAAAATAAGAAGATTTTCTTATTATAATTCTTTTGATGGAAGGAGCAAATGATATCCTACATTTCCTAAGTTTAGGAAAATTACCCAATTTGAATACAACAAGTTGTCATTTAAAAATGATATAATTGTAGACAGATTTGGTAGAAAATCCGAGTCCGATTTATTGTCTGCAGATGAGATGTTTATTTGGATTCCTAAAGTGATTCTTGACCCAAAAGGACCCAAGATCACTAGGGTACCTCAAAACTAATCTGCTTTACAGATTCACAGGATCATCACTCAAGGAAGAGATCTTAGCTTCAATATGGTACATTGATAGTGGTCGTTCACAACATATGACCCATAACAAGAAGTCGTTATCAAATTTTCAAAGCATTGATGGTCCAAGAGTTTTATTTGGTGATAATAATTGTGGTCGGACTAAAGGTGTAGGTACTTTGATTATCAAGGATATTCGTGTATCTCGAGGTATATTTTGTTGAAGGTTTGAAACATAATTTGTTATCTGCTTCTCACTTTGTGATAAAGGTTTTCTTGTAAAATTTTCAAGGGATAAATGTGATATTTTGGATAATTCCTCGTATAAGGTACTATTAATCGGCTTCAGACATGGTAATGTCTATGTGGCCAACTTTAATAGTTGTCCCCAAGATACTTGTCCGATGGCTAAGGGTGGAGAAGATATCACCGGCTATGGCATAAAAGGCTTAGTCATCTCAATTTCAAGACCCTTAGTAAGTCGCTAAGAAGAACCTTGTCAAGGAATTACCTGAAAACTTTTATCAACCGATCTTAAATGTGATGCTTGTCAAAAAGGTAAACAGCCTAGACACTCATTTAAGAGTCTTAACTCCTCCTCATCTGAAAGAGTGTTGCAACTCCTTCATCTGGATCTGCTTGGACTGTTACACCTCTCGGTTTCGGTGGAAGAAAATATACCCTTGTTGTAGTAGATGACTTTTCTAGATACACTTGGGTTATATTTTTTTCAAGAAAAATGAGACTATGAACAAGATTCCCGATCTGCTCGCATAAATTCGTAATGAGAAGGGAGTTAATATTATTAAAATAAGGAGTGATAAGGGTACATAATTTTTGAATTCTTGTTTATCTAATTTCTTCAATGAGTATGGAATTATTCATGAGACATCTTCAGCAAGAACTCCTCAACAAAATGGAGTGGTTGAAAGAAGGAATAGAACTTTGAAGGAAGCAAAGGAGCATGTTGGTGAGTATAATACCCTCATAGGTTCTCAAGTGCGAAGCCATCAACACACTTGCTATACCTGCAACAGTGCTTAGTTGTCAAAGACAAGGGTAAGACTCCTTATGAGATTTGGAAGGGTAAGATTCCAAGGATCTCATACTTCAAAGCTTTTGGTTGTAAGTGTTTCATTCATAACAATGGGAAATCTAAGTTAAGAACTTTTGATGCTAAAGCGGTGATGGAATATTCTTGGGATATTCTAATACTTCAAAGGCATTTAGAGTTTTTAACAAGACAACCCTTTGTGTGGAGGAAACTCCTCATGTTGTTTTTGATGAGTGTATTCCTTCTCGTATAAAGTGAATCAAATTTCAAAATCTAGATAAAATTGAATTATCCAAGACTAAACATAGAACCGTCTATCTACCTAGTCTTGATTCGTAATCGATGAAGAAGAATCCCCATCCGATAATCGAAGACAACTTCCGATCGCACTCCTTCAGATCGACACCTTTGACATCACCGATCAAAGCACGAGTCACCGATGAAGGGAACGTCACCGAGGTTGAGTCGGATGAGTTGCCGATCGAGACTCAAGATGAGGATCTTTCTCCTCATATAGGCAAAAGGATGAGAAGCTATCATCCATCTCGATCGATTATAGGAGACCCATCTAGTAGTGTGCAAACACGAATGATGCTAGACTCTCGAAAGTCTTTTCGGTTGTTATGTGTCGCTTCTTGAACCCAAGTCTATTGAGGAAGCATTATCGCACCCAAATCGATAATGACCATGCAGAAGAATCGCATCGAGTTTGAAAGGCAAAATGTATGGGATCTAGTGGAAAGACCCTTACACGTAAAGATTATAGGCACCAAATGGGTGTTTAAAAATAAAGCAGATGAGAACAATATTATTGTTCGAAATAAGGCAAGACTGGTTGCACAAGGTTATTCACGATGAGGGAATAGACTATGATGAAACCTATGCTCCAGTTGCAGTTAGAGGCAATAAGATTGTTCTTGGCATTTCTTTGCATATAAGTCTTTCAAAGTCTTTCAAATGGATGTTAAGTCTGCTTTTCTTAATGGTGTGTTACTTGAGGAGGTCTATGTAGAGCAAATTTCTCCCGGGTTTAAGACCAATAACAAGGTCTATAAACTCAACAAAGCTCTATATGGATCAAACAAGCTCCCGAGCCTGGTATGATACTCTATCTCGATTTCTTGACATCAAATGGTTTTTCTAAAGGTAAGATTGATAGAACTTTGTTTAGAAAGGAAGTAGATGGCAACATCTTACTAGTTCAAATTTATGTAGATGACATAATTTTTGGTTTACCTAATCGAAATTATGTGAAGAGTTTAGCATTCTCATGAAGAACGAGGTTTGAAATGTCAATGATGGGAGAATTAACATACTTTCTAGGCTTACAGATTAAACGGATGAGTAAGGGTATATTTATACATCACCTAAGTATGCTAAGGATCCGATTGAGAAATTTGGAATGACAACTAGCGAGAGAAGTTAAAATACCTATGGCAACTAACTTCTCAATGGATTCGGATGAGCAGGGGATACCCACCGATGCAACGGAGTATCGTGGACCGATTGGATCTCTTCTTTATCTCACCGCAAGTAGACCAGACATAGCCTTTGCGGTTGGGGTATGTGCAAGATTCCAGTCTAATCCTAAGAAAACTCATCCTGGAGACCGCTAAGAAAATTCTTAGATATCTCAAAGGAACCTTGCAAGTAGGGTTATGGTACCCAAATGATGACAACTTTGAGCCGACAGTTATTCAGATTCAGACTTTGGAGGATGTAAGATTGATAGAAAATCCACTTCCTCGGAACTTGTCAATTCTTAGGCAACAAATTAATTTCTTGGTTATCCAAGAAACAGACATCTGTTGCCACCTCCACAATGAAGTGAATACATGGCATTGGAAGTTGTTGCTCTCAACTCCTCCGGATTAGTCAATGACTTAGAGACTATAATATTCAAACATCAGATTGTTCCTATTTACCGTGATAGTAATAGTGCAATAGCAATGACTTACAATCCTGTTTTACATTTTAGATGTAAGCATATAGATATTAGGCATCATTTCATTAGGGATCATGTTGAGAAAAATGACATTAGAATTGAGAAAATTAGCACTTTGAATCACAAAGAGTCGACATTCTTACAAAACCATTAGCTGAATCTAGATTTAAAGAAATGTGTTTAGAATTAGGATTACTTGATGCATCTTTAGCTGGTTTCTAATTTGTGTGCATCTGCTTTCCTTATTTCTTTTCTTTTCTTTAAAATGTCTAGAAAGAATTATCGACTAGATATGTGTCAAAGGACAATCAGGTAGCTGATATCATTGATCTCCTTTTAGGAATCAAGAATCAAGGATTAGTCATATTGACCTTATCCGAATTGATAATTACTTGTGCGACATTGAGTAAATCGCATAAGGACACAATAGTCACCGATCTCCTCAAGAAAACAGATGACTATTTACATCCTATCTCGATTTACCTTAAGCTTCCGATGGTTTCTTTTGAGTTTATGTCTTTGCGAGAACAGTCACGTATAATACTTGTTTCATTCTTTTATTCAAAATCCTTTATTCTATTTCTTTTGTTTCTTAATTTTTTTATAAAAAGAACAAATTTGTTTTAGAAAAGTAAATGAGTCTGCTTTGTTTAAACTTGTTTTGAAATTGCTAAAAGTTACATCTAAACCGTTGGTTTTCAGGATCGCACAAGTTACTCTATCGATGACTTTCTAAACCCATCTGCTTTTTAAAACTAGTCTGCTTTTTCAAACTCATCCGATTTACAAACCCTTAGGCGAAGTAAGGTAACCCTAAGCCGACGTCAGTATACTTACTTCTCTGCATAAAGTAACCTACATCTCACAAATCGACTATAAAGTAACTATTTACGCATTCCAAAGGCGACATACGCCACGCGCTGAATCCTAATCGCTTATCTTAGTTTTTAACCGTTGATTAATACTCGGTAAAAACTTTTTGAATAAATGGCTAAGATTAATTCAAGATTTCAAAATGGCGGTTTCTCTTTCCAATCTATTCCCTATAAATACATCTTCTTCTCCAAATTCATTCTTTTCACTTTCGTAACTTATCAAAATTCTCTCTGCAAATTTTCTCACATTCTCTCTAAAATATGTATATGAGCATTTCTCAGAAGAGGAGTAACATCAACAATGGTGGATGTACAAAATGAAACCTATGCAAAGAAGGTGAAGTCCGAGATGTATGTCGACTTCGACACCACCACCGACGCAGAATCCAGAAATTGTCTTTATTGGAGAGGGCTGGATTGAGGACGTTTTGCTCCAAGAAATCCCCTTCCAATAAGACATTGGATATGAGAGGCTGGAGTTCTATGTCAATGGGACATATGAGCAGGAGTTTTCGTAACTGTGGTATATGGAGAGGAACTAACTGTTTCTCCGGTGGAGGTGGCCAGGATCTTTGACACGGCGGAGGGTGTGAACCCCTCACCTACAAATACGATGAATGGGTAGAATCATTTGAGATGATTGCCGGAATTCCATGAAGGATCGCCGATCGGAGTTGAAGAAGAGAATGCTCCGACGACGATATCGCCTTCTCGATGACCATTGTCACGAAGGTGATATTGGGAGAACAGAGCTCCACGATGGGGCGGCCGGACCCGAGACTCGTGTAATGAGAACAATCTTGGATGGGGTTCGGGCCCAGCAGGTGATCTGCTCTTGGAGAAGGCTGGAGACGGAAAGGAAGCGTGGAGGTAGTTAATGGGAAGTGGCGAGTAAGTCAATCACTAGTCTTTTTAACAAAGTGACTGTGATTATGGAGGACTTGCTTGTCACCGAGATAAATTGGTCGACGGGGTCCGATCTTACACGAAGCAAAAAGGGCTTCGACCAAAGATGAGCCACTCGAGGCTCCAAATGATTCCCGATGAGGGTGGAGCTGATGTTAGAGCTCGTGCTCCACCAAGAAGAAGCCGAGGAGGAGGAGGAGGAAGAAGATGTGGAGGCGGAGCCGCCGACCGTGAGCTCAGGTGAGGCCGAATGTAGATGAAGCCAAGGAGAAGGCCCCAAGGAGACGAAGGTTGGTGAAAACCTCCGAGTTGGGAGGATCGTCTGCAGATCAGCCAACTCTCCTTCCCGAGGAAGCATCCACGCTGCAGATTGCAGCTCGGGTGGTTCACCGGAGGAGGTCCAGAAATAAGTTCTCAAGGGACCCTCCCCACCCGAGGTCGTACATTTCTCCCCTCCCCATCTCCAACCCAAATCGGCAATGAAGAGGTGTCCTGTGGCACCTCGAGCCTCCGAAACAGCTTTACTCCCGAAAGTGTCCAAATCCAAACCTCATCTCCTCCACCATCCCCATCTCATATGTTGTCCTTCTTATCTCGACAGTATTCTCCCCAACCCCCATCTCCATATCCCCCACTCAACCCCAACTCATCTTACTCCAATCACTTCAATCTCCTCCACCTACCACTTCACAAATTCCACCCCCACCATCATCTCCCCCACCGTAAATCCCACCCCCACCATCGACACTCCCACCTCATCTATCCCAGCCCGAACCTCATGTGGATACCTCAAATATCTTTGGGGATATCCCCATGAGCTCCCCTAGTCCAACTTCTTCTACCACCTCTTCCTCATCCGATTCGAGAGGAAGAGGACAGACCAATTCTTGCCATCTCCTCCGCCTTTGAGCAACTTCACAAAGCAAAATTATTTCCCAAGTTTAGAGGATGATGGAGAAGAAAACAAGAAAGGTGATTCGAGCAACACGTACACTATGCTCGCCAACATGAAGATTCCGAGGTCAACATGACCGAGAAACTTATCAGCCAATCTCAAAGACCGCCGTTGGTTCTGCATCGAGTGCGCTTGAAGAAGAGGTCAAGGCACCGAAAGAGAAGACAACGGTGACAACGAAGTCGTGGTCTCAACACTCACATATGATCGTAACGACTTGCATTTACGTTGTGCAATGCGATAGAGGATGAGCTTGATCCTCAAGGATGAAGTTAAAAAGGGGAAGGTGCGGAGAGCAGATCGAAACCCTCACACCGTGTCATGTCAATAATGTATAAGCTTGATACAAAGGCGTATACACTGAGTTGGAGGCAGCCAAGGCGGAAATAAAAATCAAATCGATTTAGTTGGCCGCCTTGCAACTAAGGGTAACCCAGATTGAAGAGGTCATCCGAGAGGATGAGGAGAAGAGAAAGAAGGAGGAAGAAGAGAAAATCGAGAAGCCGCTGGCTCGCATGAAAGAATCGAGGGAACCGGAGCCCAAGGGCAAAGGTAAAGGGAAAGCAGCGGAAGCAGCTGAGAAGACTCCATCACCGAGCGGATGATCAGCCCCGCATCAGCCGAGCGCAAAAGAAAGGAACCAGACTTCTCCAACTTATCACCGAAAGCGATTAGAAGAATCAGTCTTTGAGAAGGAGATGTTTGAAAAGAGAGAAAAGAAGAGGTCAAGAAGATGGGGAAGGTGAAATGAAGTGGGACAGTGAGATACTAGGAAGTGGGTACCCAAAGCCGCAAATGAAGCCGACTTCCGCCCCGTCCACCGCACTGCCTCCTCCAATGATGGTATCGGGAAGTACACCAGCGATTATAAAAGCAAGCCCGGATGCTAAGTGGATGTATTACCGGTACATTCTCAAGGCATCGCCATCTGGAGCTGACAACGAAGACATCTGCCGGCATGAATGGATGGAGAAGGAGGACGCAGATCTTTATGGGAAGCCGCTCGATGAGGCACATAATGTGTTCAATCGCGATCTCGATCGCACCAGCCTACGAGCAGGTCACCCCAAGCTTAAAGAAGATGGTTCTCCCGATCCGGAATGGGTCGAAACGAGTTGTGGCCAAGGCGAAAAGGGAATCCGAGCTCACAGATGAGAATGATCTCAAACAGCCTTAGAGCGAGGATTTTCACTGGCTAAACATTCCGTAAGTCGACGATGGGGAATCGATAGAACAGATTTTTCTTTCCTTATCTTTTATTTTCTATCGATTCTCTTATTTTGTAATCAGAAATTTCTCGTGAATGAATATATTCGGACTTATGTGAATTTTGTGTATTAGTTTTCTTAAAAAAATTCTAAGTATAAATCATCCGAGAAATTTTATATCTCGTAGTTAAAAATTTTTCTAAGTATAAATCATCCGAGAAATTCTTATATCTCGAGTTAAAATTTTGTTAATTTTTTTTTAGAACTTCTAAAAGAGTCTAAGAGACTTAAATTTTTTTTTCTCGACTTGATTGTGACTGAATCATTTGAAGTGTGAAAATGTGTTGTATCTATCTGATTGATTTAACTAAATCTAGTACTAACTTCAATCTGTGAGTATGTTTCCTTCTTATAGGTTTTAACTTCATCAAAAGGGAAATTGTTGGATCAAAAGGTTTTGATGAGTTAAAGAGCAGATCGGACTAATCACCAACCTGAAGAACAAATTGAGGATGTAAGGCGATCGACGGGGTCATGCGTTAAGCTAGTCACCGAGGTCCGACATCATGCTAGCCATCCGAAGACAAGCTCAAGTCTAGTCATCTGCAGGAGACAAATATGAAGAGCTCGAGACGAGGTCAAGATAAGCCGAGTAGAATAAGAAAGGCGAAGTTTTCACCAAGTCACCGGCAGATGAGTATGAAGAATCACCGAGGTCTAGAGCGCTTTAAGTTTGTTAAGCGGTTTCAAGTTTGTTAGAACTAACTAACAAACTAACCTGTCTTTCCGCACTTATAAATAGGTCTAGGTTTTTCATTTTTAAAAAGATAGATAGAACACTTATGCATATTAGATTTTCACTCTATTCACTACTCAGATTTCAATCACAATCTTTTCACAAGTATTTCTAGTGAGTTTTCAAAAGTTCTAAGTGTTTTTAGAACACTTTTCTTGTAATCTTCAAAATCCAATACACACCGTAATAGTTAGACTTCTAGAAGAAGGGTTTAGTAGATTAAAGATTTGAAGAATTGTACAAGTTGTAAGTTGTAAGGTGGAAGTGAGAAAGTAAGCGAGTGCAGAGTCCCTTCTTCGATTGAAGAAGGAGAGTGGATGTAGGATTATTAAAATCCGAACCACTATAAATCCCGTGTTATTTCTTGCTTTCTTTAGTTTCGTTGATTTACAATTGTGTTACTTCAAGATTAAAGTTCGTAATCTTAACTAAAATCGAATATCAACCTTGCTTTTGATCTTATAAAAGTTGAGAATTCAATCATATTCCGTGCTTAATCTGAAATTTTGAATTGATTTTGAAAGATTTGAAAAATCTACAAAATCTATTCAAACCCCCTTTCTAGATTTTGTTCTAGGAAGCTTTCTCAAGGTTTTAATCAACTCAACTTTCCGACCAACAACATATGAACAACCTTGTTAGTGTCCTTGGATATGAGGCTAACTTAGGCAACGTCGAGACAGCTTGTTCAACATATTGGCCGCAATACCGAGCTCTCTCAAGACGAGATGGTCAATAGTGCCCATTTGTTAGCAAAGAATGCAGATTACCTCGAAATGTTCATGGGTATGCCTGCGTAAAAGATCTAAATATGTGCGTCGTATCCTAGCGGGTTACTTGCAACTCTAGTGGGCGTATTTATTATAGATTCTAGTAATTTAACCTAAGTGATACACTTTGAACACTTAATTTAATGTAGTTCCTAAATCTCATTTTGTCATTGTGTTTACTTAAGCTGCTCAATGCTTTTAATTAAGAAATATGTATGGGATTGTGACTATTTGTTTTGGTATTTCTAATGTGATTTGAGTATTGTAAGATACAGTTCTCGTTCAAATATTCTATAGTATAGTATTTGTTGTTGTTAATCGATGTTTTAAACATGTTGATATAAAAAATAAGGTCAATACTCATCATTGTGGACAAAATTTATTCATAATAACAAGTGAATATGAACTTGTCTATGAGATTAAACAACAAATGTCCTCTAATGCACGTATGCAAATACCATATATTTTTTTACCCGTTGTTCATATTTTTTCGGATGCGGTAGTAGATACCCCTTTTTTTGGGTAAATTTTAGGAGTATCAAATTGAATTAAGTTTTGCCCACTATTGAGCCTTAAAAATGTTTCTTAGATAAATACTTGGACCCCTATTTCTAGTTTTTGGCCCACTTCATAGCCTTATAAACAATTATTTACTAAGGCCCGCTTCAAAACTCCATTTTTAATAGAGAAAATTACAACCTAGTGCAAGGCCCAAGTGTTTATTACAACCTAGTGCAAACACCTTTTTATAATTACAAGCGGTACAATTGGATAAGTGATCTTCCAAAAATACCCTTACTTTTGTATCACTTGCTAATTTTAGATTCTCTCTCATACTTACTCACAATGCTTCCTTGACTTGGAAAAATCTCTCCCATTGCCGACGTCAGTGCACAGGTTGCATCGGTTTTGTTGAATGACGATCACATCGTCCCGGCGTTCCCGTGGTAAATCATTCAAATTCAAATTCAAATTCAAATATCTTCATATTAATCTTACCTCCTTTCTCCTCCATCCATATTTTTTTCCCTGTCTCGACGAACATATCATATTCATAAACAATTTACGATTGGGTTTTTCCACTTGAAGGAGAAATCGATTTAGTCGGCCCAATGTAAATTGTTTGGGTCTCTAGTTACATGCTTTGATGATTTCTATATTTATCGTGTTTTCACTAATCTATTGCTTTCTCGCTGGTTTTAAGAGGGGAACAGCTTTTATTCATTCTACCGTCTATGGAGCAAAAAATTGTTGCAAGTTTGAAATTCCGCCACAACAGAGGTTGCTTTCGCTGAATGTTGATTCAACGTTTGGTTGGTTCGAATCACAGTACGTGGGACCCGGTCTAAGTTCTGATCTATTCCAGTTTCGTTTGTTTTCTCGGTGGGTGATTATGCGAATACATGTTTAAATTGTGAGGATGACTTCTTGAATATGATTTTTTTGTGCCGTCACTTAAAATTGAGCTTGGTGGATGTTGCTGTGTCTGTTGTAATGATGCCGATCGGGGTTTGGGAATAGTACTATTTCGTCTAGGAATGGATTAGGGTTAAGTGGAAACACCAATGGGAACGATTTGGAATGTTATGAACAAATTAATACTATCCACCCAAAGTTAACAATATTGATTCTAGATTAAATGGAACGACCTTGATGTGAACAAACAATCGACCCCTCTCGAGTTTACGATATTTGTCCACGGCCTTTGAAGACTCCTAAGCTTTCGATACATGGGTTAATATAATGAATCATGGTGTTGGTGCTGTTTTCCCGGGTGGTGTTGTTGATTTAGGACCGAACTTATAAAGTATTGTTCAATCCTAGGTTTTGGGTTTATTTACATTAGGAACATGAAAAGATATGTTCATGTTGTCTGTAAGGAATATCGGGGGCACAATGTAAATGGTTTATAAAAGCAAAGTCAGCACTGTCTCTAATCACTTCATCGTGTATAAAGTGATCTATTTCACTCGTGCCTTTGGGAAGTTGGTGAAGGATGAAGCCGCACGTTTATGTCCGAAGATTATGTCTGAATTTTTATTCGAATGTGCGCAAGCGCCCTGAAATTGGTGGTAAAGAGATTGTAGAACTAATGCAGATTCAATATGGTATTGATATCACTTATTCCAAAGCTTGGAGAACTATTGAAACCGCTAAAAATACCATTTTCAGCTTTGGTGATTCTTATTCCCACTTGCATTGGTATTGTGAAGCCATTAGACGCACTAATCACGGTAGCGTAGTCTCTCTCAGTATAATCCCGAATCTTTCCACTTTGAACGCCTATTTGTGTCATTCAAGGCATGTATTGATGGGTTTCAATTTTGCCGCCCTATGCTTTTCCTTGATGGTACTTTCATGAAGGGCCGTGCACATGGTACTCTTCTTGTTGCTCTTTTGCTAAGGATGGGGATAATGAGTACGCATTTATGCATGAAATTCGTATTTCATTTACGCCGAGAAAACTGAATGATTCTTCTAATATATGTAGGGTAAATAGTCTTTCATTTTAGATGCTTTTTCATTCTTGTTGCCTTCCTCCATTGTTCTTGATGTTGTTTTACGAGGCATGCACGCTAAATCTAGAAATCATTTGTATTTTTTTTTTTTGTAGGGCTGTTTCCAATTGCTTTTGGTGTTGTTCTGCCGAGACCAGCGATAACCGGGTATGGTTTCTTGAAAAACTCCGTGATGCTTTGTGAGTCATAAAAATCAGATATTTTATCTTTCGGATAGGAATTGTGGTTTGATGTCGGCATTTAACATTGTTTTTAAAGAGCCGCTTCACTTTTTTTTGCCTTTATCATCTATTATCTAACTTGAAAGGCCGTTTTTCAACCGGTTGGTCCAATCTTAAGCGGCGAAAATGGGTGAACATTTTAGGGATCAGTGCCTATGCTCCTAATAGACGTCTATTTGATCAAAAGTTGGCAATATTTAAAGAGATTGGTGGTAGTATTGCGGAGCGGTGGTTAGAAGACCTTCCATATGAAAAATGGGCGATTGCGTATTCCCCACACATTATTAGATACGGTGAAATGACATCTAATGCCGCCGAATCCTTCAATTCATGGATTCTTGATGCTAGATCCAAACCCATCGTACGGATGATAGATCATATAAGAAAAGGCATTTGTCGATGGTTTGTTGAGAGGAGAGAAGATTGTAATTCTTGGTGAGGCCTTTGGTCCCCCATAAAGAGGTTTTGTGGAATCATCTCACCGATGTTAGCCGTGGCTGGTTTGTTCTTTGAATGTCCGGTGACAATTATGAAGTTTCGTCTACACCTTTAGTTTACGTAAACTTTGATTGCACGAACTTGCACCTGCTATCAATGGCAGGTTTTAGGATTTCCGTGTGCTCACGCTGTGGCTGTTATTAAAGCGGCATCGTTCTTCTATTTCAGTGTGTAGATGAATGTTTTTCACCACCAATTACCGCGAGATGCTATGAAAGTGATATTTATCCGATCCCCGGACTGAAATGTATGAAAGCCAACGTGAAGATCACCATATAATACTTCCTCCAATCCTCAAACGCCCCGGGGCGGCCCCGAAAAATCCCGGAATCCATCGTTCGGTGAGTGGAGAAAAAGGAAACATTTTTCTTGTACAAGATGCAAAAAGGTGTCCAAGCATGATAGCCTCACGTGTGGACTGATATTGGATAAGCCTCCCAAAAATTAAAGGTATTCAATTTATTTTCTAAAATTATGTTTAAATTGTGATTACAACCTCTATGGATGTTTCGCTTATTTTTTTATCTCTGTTTGTGTTCTTCGGAGGTTTAGGACTCGTTTAGGGTGTAAAGCACATTGTTTGTTTTGTCATTTTATCCTGGAAAACGTACCGTGCCTGCGAGAATGTGTGTGTGCAACTACGGGCTGACAAATAATAAGGTTTACGAGTTTTTTTTTTTATTATTATGGTTATAATAGTGTAGTTCCTGACTTAAGATTGGGGTTTATGAGCTGAGGTTGTCGGTTGGTGATGTGGTGTTTCTTTGTGTAAATCCTTATGGTGTAAATCCCCCTTATGAGCCATGTGTAGTACATAAACATGGATGTTAGGTGATTATATGTTTGTTTCGCTATATTTATTGCCTCTGTATGGTTGTTCACAGTGCATGTCATGCTTGTGGATTCTATAAATCACATGGTTTGGTTAAATGCTTTGATCCTGGAACACATTTCGAGTTTTTCTCTACGTGTTTTGCAATTCCAATGCAATTTCAAGGTCTCTGTAATGCTTTTGTTTTCTGGTTTTGCTTATAATAGTGTAGCAGTATATCTTATGTAAGGCTATTAGTCTTTTGAATAGATGGGCGATTTAATGATTTGGCTTTTACGGCTTTTGGACGGTCACTGTTTGGAACTTATTATGTTTTGCGTCATGATTGTTATTTTAGATGTTTGTTAGCCGTTTTGTGTATCAAGGGGGAAAATTGAGGCATCGGCCTTTTTATAAATAGATATGATTCTTACATTCGATGTACCTTCCTACTCGTCTAAATGTTATATCTTATGCAAATAGTGCCTTGATTAAACCAGCGTGATGTCGATCTGACACACACGGTAAGGACATTTGCGAGGAAATAGAGCCGGCATTATGCGTGTATGTGGTTGTGCCGGTCTGGAATTAGCTTGTGCGGCCTCGTGCTTTTGTTTGTTGCACTTGTAATATCTTCTTTTTGCCGTTGCCAAGTTTCCAGTTACAGGCACACACCATTCACACCATCCATGAGCATCACAGTGTGATACGGATCTTCACTGGGTTTTTACTCGATTCGAAACTCGATTGCTTTGTGATGATACCACAAATTGGGCACCTTAATCTCTTGTATCTCAAGTAGTCCCCTCACGAGCTATATCTCTTGTTGGATGACATTGTGCGGTGTTGTTTTGTTCCCCTGTTCGTGGTTATGTCTTGGGTTTATTTATTGGTATATATAATAGATGGAAAGCTTCATTCTATATTTCCACTTGTGTCCAACGGTCAAATTGTATCTAACGATAGTGTAGTCTAACGGGTAATGTATGCTTTGACCGTTTGTGCATGTATGTAATACGCAGTGTTAATAAGCAAACCAATACTTGTTCTTTGTATTATAAAATACACATTTACATATGAAATTAATAGCAACTAATCGTACTTTTTTACCTTATGTACTTGTTGAATTGATTATACATTAGCTCGTTACATAGAATTATTTATCTTCGATATTTTCGATTCATAAAATAATTAATAATATAGCGAGAAAATAAATATTAATATTTTGCGTTTGAATATTATTTAAATCACATTCTTGAATAATTAGCTCCTTATGCGTGATATGCGAGAATAAATTATTTGTTTCATACGTAACAAGCTAAAGTAGAAAATAAATATACGTTTTTTTTTTTTTTTTGAGACATACCTTTACAGATATAATTTGTGTGAGATACATCAAAATTAAACTAATAATGATTGACTACGTGTGTACTAATATAAAAATTGGTATTTTTAATGTCTTAAAAGATTGGTTTAATATCATTTTGTGTATCTCTTTTAACTTGTTTGCATATATTTTTAGACCTACTCTTCGTCAATGTATTTACGAAAATAATTTTGACAATATGTCGATATGTTGTTCTTTATTTCATACGGTGTATTGTGAGGAATCTCTAGCTTTATTCTGAGCACACGATGTAAATTTTTAGTAATTATCAAATATGTTTAACATATATATAATAGATATAAACTTACATTTTATATGCATATAAATTGAATGTGTTAGTGCTAACCAACGGTACTTGTGGGTTACTAATAGACGTCTAAGTTTACATCAAGGCATTAATTTGAATTTGTTTAGACTTACTAATATCACCTTTCTAGTCTAATGTCAACATAATACACCGCATTAATTGAAACCCATCATAAGTCACATTTCAGCCATATTACAAAAAGAATTTCACTAGTTAATTGCAGGTTTTTATTCAATGTTGCAATAAAAATCGATGCGTTGCGATTTTATTGGTTCGAATGCAATTATATATTTGCAGAGTTGCAACTCGGTGAAACTATTACCTCTGTTGCAATTATATTTTTGGTTCACCCACTTTCAAGTCCTCGATTTAAATAACTCACCAAATTTTTGCAACCGCGAATAAAACAATGCAATGTAGGCCTAAAGTTGCAACAATTAATAAATTATTTTGTTTTTCTCCATTTCCCGCGTCTACCACGATGGAAACTCGAATCAGTTATATAAAACACAAAAAAAAAAATGCAGAATATTCAATCACAAAAATACGTTGTTGATTCCGTGGTATTTGAGGCAAAGACAACCATAACTTACTTACAAATTGGAGGCAACCATAATTCATAATTTCTTTACAAAAGTTTGCCTTTACGAAATTCAACATTAAAAAGCACAAAGGGTAATTATTGGTCTAATATTCTTACGGTTCTTCTATTGTAGTTAGGCGGCGGAAGACGGTCCCATACCCACTCGGTATTAGATTTGTCTCGAACCCGAAGAGGTATTCCGACTTCTTGTGGTACATGAACAGAGTGCCATCTGGTTCCAACCTAAGCGATATCCACTCTTTGTTTCGCCCTAATGCAAAGCGGTGTGAAGAAAAGCACCTTCTCGCCACTAACATTCAACGTCGCCATTGATACGCATTCTCGGTCGACCTGTCTTCATGGATCCAAATCACAAATTCATCTCTACGTTTGCGTAAAGTTGTATACAAGATTAGCTTTGAATCATCTAGTGATCCTATTGAAAATCCATGCCCCATAGAGACTGCTTGGCCGTGTATTTCGATGAACCCATACTCTTCGGTAACCACGTCAAAGCTACAGATGCCATAATGTGTCCCAAGATCCTGGACTGCCGGTGTAGCTTACCATTTACAAAAATTCCCGGATACCGGCACGGACTATCAAAAGGGAAATCCCCACACGCCTCCACATCCTGGAATTCTTTGTAGAAAATGCTCACCTCTATCTTTGCTTCCACGTTGTTAAACAAGCAGAGCCTCACTAGCTTATACTCCTCTGCAATTGGGTCGTATCCTAGCCCAAAGATACGGTAACACCACTTCTGTGTCCAGGCATTGAATAGGATACGGTGGAATCTTTATGCGGCTTCTTGTTGCTGGATTCCCGAAGTACTCGTCATCCACGTTGCGAAACAAACCATCCGTTGCGGTTTGCCATAGTCTCCCACTTTGCATCAAATTCAATGACAACCTGTTTGTACTCGGCATCGCTACCACCTGTTTCTCATATACCGAGGGCATGATATCCAAATTCTTCTGTAGAAGGAAGGCGTATCTCCCTGTCTCCTCATCTCGAACTAAATGTTTTTCCATCACGAAGAAAGCGACTCGAAATCATCTTTGTACCAATGTTTGTTGACGCTTTTAAACCTCGCCGGTGGTTTCGGTGGAAGTCTCGAGAGAATTTCCATCATAATTTCTTGCGGGAAAATCTCTTCACACACAGGTTCTTTGTTTTGGGAATCCATTCTTGAGCTTGACGACTTTTATGATTTTTTCCGAGTTCTTTGTTTACAATGGGAGGTGGCGTGCTTTGGTATGACATCCGATCGGGGCCTTATAGACGTGAAAGGTGAGAATGCGAAACGTCGAATATCGAGGGAATGGTTTTAGGCGCCTTTTTCCCCTTGTCAAATGCGTTGGATTTGATCAACATTATCTTGTTATAATCCATAATATACTACATTCGACTTACATACATTTAATAATTTTTTTTTACATGTGTAAACATGATTTATTTAAGTTTGGATAGGTAAAAAAAAAAGGAAAAAATAAATTTAATGCAAATACATTTTAACCTGCATATATTTTTTTCTCCATGAGCTGATTAACAAGGTTAATTTAAATAAATCTAATGAATAAAAATATTATTAATGAATACTTGATTAAGTAATATATGATTTATCATGTTCGACTAAGTAAAATAAGTAATCTTGGTTAAGTAATACATGATTTTTTCCCATTTTTCTCTTTTTTTCCCCCATCTTGTGTTGTCAAATGCGTATCCTCTTTTTCCATTTTTCACGGTCTGGATTTGTTTATTACTTTCAATCAAACATTACGTACATAACTCGTTAGTAATTCTTGGATAAGTATAGATGTAAATTATCACAATAGGCTATAAAGATTAGGTATATTTTTTTTTTTTTCTATACCATGGGTATTATTAAGATTAATATCAACACCATAATAAATTATTTTTTCATATAAGTATGCTTGTTTATCTTTGCATTAACTATTATCAATTCCTTATATGACCAATACATCTGTTTTTATAATCTTCTCATGACCTTTGTGTTTAAACTATGGAGTGTATTACGTATGTTATATATTTTTATTACTTATATAGTAATGAATTGTGGAGATAGTGGATGAAACACTTAAGATTGACAATTAAAATAAGAGGACCTAATTGGTTTAATCATAAAAGTAGCCATGAATACATAAATATGACAAAAGGCACACTGATTATGTTTTTGTTTCTCGGTTCATGTTCACTACTAGAGTTGATCTAGACTTCGTGACATTGGATCCGGTAGCCATTGAACCATCCTCGCCCTGTATTCTCCGGCGGTGTACGATAGTACTCCCCCTTTTCTCGTGTCTTGCCCAGAGTTGCGTTTTCAATATTCATGCAGACCACAACTCCACGATCCACGATTCAGCTGATTGTTGGATGCTTTGTTCGTGCGGGGATTCTTCCGACGTCCATGTAGCGGTGGGTACTTAGGTTTACCACCTTCGTCACATCACGCAATACCGCTCAACGTACTCAACCCTGAAATAGTAAGAAAACAAAGTGACTAACCCTAATCAATTTCATATTCTCGCATGATTACAAATCTATTGCTAAGATTAGTCCTGCTTTCTCACCACATATCTTGATCTATCCAGGTGCACATCCTTATTTGAATTTACGGGTTTCATCGAATTTAGCAACCTCCATTCACAAGTTTCTAGATAGAACTTCGAAGAGTCCGGTGGTCACCAATCCCGAATCTTTTTGTCATGATGGGGAATAACGTGTGTTATCGCCGCTTAGGGCCTTTAGCTTGTCATCAACAAGACTATTTCTATTCTTTCCGGACAACACTCGCTTGTTGTGAATCGTGTCCTGAACACATAGTCACACCGAATTAATCCATTGTGTTAACTAGCATTTTCTCTTGTGCGAACTATGAAAAAGTAGTTTTACCTAGCATATAGGCGAGAAAATAACAATTTTCCCGGTACTTTCGGATTCATTGTATTTAAGCGGTAACATTTCAGCCCAAGCATCAATAACTGAAACAAAATGAAAAAAAAATAATAATGCAGCTCGTGATAACATTTACTATTATATTTATTACATTTAAACTCAATGTATGTAATGTTTACTCACCGACGATGACAGTCTCTCATGGTGGAGTATAGATATTATATCCTTTAAGAGCACCTCAACCATTGGTCGCTTTCCTCTCCAATGACGGATCTAACATTGAACACCATGCCAGGTCGGTAGTTATATAATAAGGAGCATTAATTAGAACGTTGTTATAAGCCCCTACTTATACTTACGTCTCTCTACCTTCTACCCAAAGAATCTCCGATCACACTTTTGATATATTCGGTGGTTAAGCTTACGCTTTATACTTTTTTCCCACCGAAATTACAAATCCGTTTTTGATACTTCTCAAGTTCTTCCATCTCACTTGTGTTGATTTGTGGAGTTAGTTCCACGGGTTTTCTATCAGCCCTTTGTGTTCTCTCTTTCACTCTTAGTGTCGGTGATGTCGGCTGAACTATCATTTTGCCTTTCCTTTTCCTCCGCTCTGGTGTCTTTTCGGTCTCTGCCTCCCCCTTATGAGCATCCACCTCGTCGATGAGGTTTATTGTATCCCTTCACATCCAACATCCTTCATCGGAATGGCCAAGGGTAGCGATCCTCCTTCCCATTGTATCTAGATCGTTGAGCTTCATAATCTAGGAGGTTCACCGAAACAATAGGACAACCACCTATAGATATGCAAAGTGTCCATGGTTGTTCCCCTTTTTCTTTTGCCATCCTTCTCTTTTCTTCTTTTCCTTCAAGGATGCCCAAGCGTTTTTTCAATTCTTCCCTATAGTCAAAATTCACAAGAGGCAAGATTAAATCATTAGAAGCATCAATTTCAATTAAATCACAAATTGAAGAGTTAGAAGGTATAGAAATGCTCATTTCAATCTTCAAGGTTTCATTCGATGCTCTTAGATTTTCTTCCTCATTATAGCTCATGTCCATCAATGGACACTCCTCTTCCTCACTTTTGACAAGAGATTTCTTCCTTTCATCCTCATTTCTTGGACCCTCTACTACATCTCTTCTTTTATTTTCTTCCTCCCCTTCTTCTTCTTGACTTTCCATGATATTCAAGTTCTTTACTTGGCGTAGGAAATCTTTGAGTTGACACTTAATAAACGTGAAATGCACTTCGGTGATCTCCATAGTCCCCTCTATCCATGAATTGACCTTTTCTTTGGTCTCATACATTTCTTCATACAAGGGAAGCATTTGATCACATCTAGCATCATCTTCCTCAAATTTTTCCAACACAAATCCGAGCATCTCTTGCAATATAGCTCTCATATCATAGAGTCCCCATTCTTCAATTTTAGGAGAAGCTTGTGGCATTGGATAGTCATTCTCATAGCTCCTCCTATCATCATAGTAAGCGTCCTCTTCCGATGCCCCTTGACACTCAAATCCAAGACATGGATCAAATGTTTGATCACAAGGTTCATAATATGGAAACATCTCTTGAGGTTGGGGAGAAATTTCTTCACTTATCCAATCTTCATAATTTGATGGAACTTGTTGCCATTGAGAATTATCTTCATAGTTCCTCCAATCATTGTAGCTCAATTCTTCAAAATGTGGAGAATACACCCTACTATCTTGATAATATTCTTGATTCCAAAAGTATGAGTTGTATCCTTCCATCTAGACAAGATTTCAAAGTATCAAATTCAAACAAAAATAACAAAACAAACACAAACACAAAGGCAACAAGTAGTCACTTCAAACAATTCCCAAGTCTCACTTAAGGCGCAAAAACTAATTCCCGGCAACGGCGCCATTTGATTGGAGTGTATAGGGTAAGAGTTATTAAGACCAATCAACAAAATATCGAACCCAAGGGAAAAAGTATGCACATGAGGTCCTAGAAATACAAGTTATTAGTAACTAGAGTTGCAACAATGGTTTTGGTACAAAAACAACAAAAACACAAGCAAAAATACAAAACAACAAGGAGCAAGCAAATGATCGAACACTAAGAATGCGAGAACAAAAACAACACTAAATGGTGGGATAGAGGTGCTAGGATTAACATCCATCAATGAATCATCAATCAACAAGCTACAATTGAATCAAATTGCAAATCAACTAAGATAGAAAGCATAAACCATCATGAAATTAATCACTCCATTAAAATCACAATGCCTATTGTGCGAGTATCCTTAGTCTTTCCCATCTCTCAATGTAGAAATCCCCAATTCATACAATCATGCAAAATTGAAACTCAATTAACACCTAATCACGTTAGCTCAACTCTCGCCTATTGCTAGGGTGATCAACCATTAATCAAAAGAGACAATTTTACATGAAGCACAATGAAGAATCACAATTAGGTAGAAAACTAATGTGAGTATCCTTAGTGCAACTAATCTCTCGATTCCGAAGCACCCAATCCACACATTCATACACAATTATCACCCGATTAATACCGGATCACGTTAGCGCAACTCTCGTCTATAGCTAGGGTGATCAAACACTAATCTAAAGAGATAATTATGCATGAAGCACAAATGAGAATCACAATTAGTAAGCAATCTACTCAATTGATCTCCAATCATCAACAATTATAGCATCATCAATCAATTCATCATCAATTTCAATTAACCCAAGCACAAGAGAGATTTAGCCCATGGTACCACAAACAATACCAATGGGAAGAAGATAGAATTGCACAAACACAAAACAATTCACAACAATTAAGAAATTAAAGAGACAAAAGAGGAAAAACATCACCAAATGATCTTCAATCACTAACAATAGGAATGCTTGAGTCTTCAACACCAATCTCCAAATGAAATACAAGCTTGAATTGAAAGGATTACAAGAATCAAATGCTAATCTAAGGCTAATCTAACAACAATCAATTGAAATCTAATCCTAAATCTAACTTCTACTCTAATCTAAGGAGGAAATTGGCTTGGGGCTTGAGAAATCGCCCCAAAACCGCTACTAACTGCTACTATCTAGTATATCTCTCCGAGTTCTCTGAAATGCTCTGCTTTAAATACGAATTTTGGAAAAACCTTCCTCGAGTCGAGGGTCAGTGCCTCGACTCGAGGCTCCTGCAAATCCTCGCCCTCGACTCGAGGGTCATGTCTCGAGTCGAGGCTCATACCATTTTTCTGAATTTGATCCTTTCTACACATCCCTCGACTCGAGGCTCTTGTCCCTCGACCGAGCTCGAGTCCAGGGCATTTTTCTCACACGGGGCTTCGGCCCGACCTGTTTTCGTCCGGATGTCCGTCTCTTCATTATAAGCCTAATGGTACTCTCGGTTTGGCAAAAATCCACCGAATTACCTGCAAAATGGACGGAAAACATCAAAATCTCACAAATAATACTTTTTAGGCAAAAGATTGATACATTTCACATTTAGGCACAAAAACTAACACTTTAGCTCACTTTTTGCACTAAAAATAGCCCTAAAAACATGTATCAATTCACTCCAATCATACCCCAAACTTGAATTGTTGCTCGTCCTCGAGCAACGTAGAAACTAAGAACAAAGGAGTGAATTGATTGCAATTATGTCACATGGCATCATAGACGAAAAATAAGTCAATCGAACTCATCAATGATCACTTGTATCAATGCAACTATCCACTAGCCATCAAGATGAATCATGCTCAAATAAATGCTCAATCAAATACTCAACACATTGCTCCCTCCATGGAGTGTTTCACTCTTCACTCAAGTGTATCAAGGTTTAAAGCACTCAATCATCAAATTCACAAATAAGTACACCATATGCTTGCCACAAGACTTAATCTCAATCAAAATCATTTGTGATCAATCAAGAATCAAAGAGGTCTTTCTTCTAGGTTGTAATGTTGGCTCTTTGGAAAGGTGGGATATTTATGGATAAGAGTGACTAATTAGTAGAGACTTGAATGAAAGCTAATCAATACAATCCACATCTCTTCACTTTCATCTAGCACACTCTTACTATTGAACTTAAATAATCAATCCACCATTCACTTGAGCTTTCTCTTTTTAAAGCTCACAAATTGAATCATTTCATTTCATGCACTTTTCTTCTCAATTCAATCTTTCTTCACAACCTTTCTTTTCTTTTATGCTTCATTCATCACTTTGCTCATCATCTTCCCACACTTAGCAATCAAATCACCATCATTAGCCAACATTCAAGCTCAACTAATCATAGGACAAGAAAGGATAATCAACATGGGCTAAATGGTTTCAATTTCACTTGGCTTGCCAAAGAATAAGGATCATAAGGCTCAACATGGCTCACTAAGGAAATCAAATGTATTTGGTAGGATAGTATTTGGCAAAGTGACTCATCATATCAAACATGGCCTCTTATCATTTTCAAAACATTACACAAAGATCAATATTAACAAGTCTAGTGGCAAGTTCTAGCATACAAATCATGAACGATGCACTCACAAAGGAATCAAATCAACCGTATAAGATGTACGATTATGAAGGCACAAAACTCACGGGCTTAACTTGAGCAATGAATCAAGAATTTTCAATCACATTCATCTTCACATAATTAATCAAGCAACTAGCATCAAGCTACACATCTACTAATAATCATATCAAAATCCAATAATCTTACAACTCAAGCACAAATGCTCATGTACATAACCTCAAGCATACTCACTATATCAAGATGATACTAAAAAAATATGTCAATTAATCCACTATTAAGCTCAAAATCAATAAATCTCAAAAGCCTAGGAATAAGGAATCCAAAGAAATCATCAAGGAATAATCATCAATAGACCATCAAACTCAATAAGATCAAGATAATAACCACCATCAATAAAATCATCCAAAAATCCAAAACCAATCATAACAATCATCAAGTCAAGAGTATAAGCACCATCAAAAGTACAACGGAAAACAAGAATATCGGAATCTAAAGAACAACAAGAAGAGGGAATGAGGAATAGGGGATAGCCACTAATAGTCGGACGGCGGCGGTGGAGGAGGGTAGTGTCCCCGCCCGAAGTTCCACGAGCTCATCTCGCCAAGGAGTGCATACATGTCATGCTTTGAGTCTTCGTGAGACTCCTCCCCGCATCCTCCGAGTCTCTTCATTAAATCTGCGGGACTCCTCAAGCATCCGTACATCTCATCCTCGCCGGTCGGACTCTCTATATGCATCCTCTCGACTGCCTCGCCCACATCTCCTCTGTCAGAACCCACGGTCTCGAGATGAACTCCCGCCTCGTACTCTCTACTCCTCGTCTCGTCCTGCCCGTACATGTTAATCTCTCGGCTGGTAATCCTCGTCCATCTCGTGACTTGGCGGCTCACTCTTGCTCCGGCTCTCATCATCCTCATCCTCGAATCATAATCTCCGATCTCTACCTCTGCTCCCTCTGCCGGCTCCATCACCCCGATCCTCATCGGAACCCGACCGCCGACCTCCATCGTCATCATCAACCTCCCTAAGCACATCCCCATGCTCTCTAGTGTAAGCGTCGATCGCCTCGCATGACGCTGTGACCACATACGCAAGTTGATAGTCACAAAGGCCTGAGATCCGAAAATCGCCGTCAACCTCTTATTAGGAAGAGGGAATCGGCCACCATGATGTCGCCAGAGGGCACCACGTCCCTACCGATGCGGTCTAGCGTCCTCATGCGCCGCATGGTATCGCGTAAGGTCGGGGCCCTCCACCGCTCCGAGGTTATGCGTCGGAATCCCAAAATGCTCAAGAATCAATGTAATCATGCCACCGAAGTTAATCTTCTTGAACTTCGTGCTAGTGGCTCTCTCAAATAAATAGCACGGGTAGGCGGCAGCATTAAATCGACTCCATGTAAGAAGCACCAAATAACGTACAGCTCCTCGAAACCACGGCTCCTCCCTCCGATCTCGCGAATATGGTACTGCGAGAATCTTCTCAAGATATCGAATGACCGGGTTCCGGATATGTGTGCTCTTAGACTTCCCGGAACAAAATCGGGCTGATTAGGAGCCCCGTAATCTGAAATCCTCCTCCAAAATCGCTTAGCATTATACTCCTTCCGGATGTTCAACGGTGATCGGTCGGGTGCTGTAGGTGCTCCAATAATCTCGTTGATCTCGTCCGAGTCAACGAGTACTCATACCCCATGAGCTCAAATGTAATACTCCTCGGGAATTTGGCCCTCTGGCCTTATCAACTCTCACCGTGCACGGGAACTCGAGAGTGAGTCCGATATACGTCCTAGGCCTCTTAGTCAAGAAACTCCCCATCCCAACTTGCTCAAATAGGCGAGGAATATCCTCCTCGATCCCCATCGATATCATGCAATCTTGGTCCACTAGTCTAGTCTTGACCACCCGGTTATACGGCTCGAATATAACTCAATATGAGTCCTCCACCGGTGATCATCCCACTGAATTCCGAGCTCAGCAGGTGTCCTATGTGCACGTCGGATAGCGCCTTCTTTCTCACGAATCTCCGCCTCGTAAAGGTTATGTCTGCTGCCCCTCTAGACATTGTTCCTGCAAAACATTCCCAAAAGCAAAAATCAATACCAACAAATACGATACGAGCTCAGAAAATATCAATCATACCATGAACGAGTCAACGATCCATAATCATCTCAAATGAACAAAATCCCTAGTAACTAGCAACTAAGCCTCAACAATGGTCAATGAGTCAACTAAACACATATATCCAATAGAAGTGCTCAAAATAGTCCTCAAACATACATATACTTACTAGAATGGCCCCACAATTAATTCACAAGTAAGCTCACAAATAATCATGCAATTATGCTCACTAAAATCCCAAAAATCATAGGCCAATTAGCAAGTAATTCAACAATTATGCATCAACAAATCATACACTTCTATCAACACCATAATTCAACTTGACCAAATGATCCCAACAATTATACTAGGAATTCCTACAAATGCCATAATTCACAATTCCAATCCAACTTCACAATTAACGAGCACAATATCATTTTCAATCCTAAACATGCTCCTAGCCTCATCAAACAATTCAAATATACTCATACAAGGCTCCAAATCATCCAAAATAATCATGCATAGAAGGTGTTTGTCAAAATGTCCACATGAAATTCCAATTTCAAGAATTTTATCTCAAATCATAACACCCATGCAAGTATTACAATATAACAATGAAATTGAAACCAAGAAGAGTAGAAATTACGTACCTTGTTTGTGAATTTATCCCAAAAACGAACAATAGAGACACCCAATCAAATATACCCAAAAATCCCCAAATTAACTCAACACAAACCCTCAAAATCCTATCTTCATGCAATGTATATGATGGAATAATGGAATGATGGTTGATATATGGTGAAATCGACGCAAAATGGCCGGAAATAGGTGGGGAACTGAGCTGGAACGGCGCTCTCAAAACCCTCGAGTCGGGGTTACGTGTTCTCGCTGGCTGCGCATTTAAAAAAATCCGCGCCTCGAGTGAGGTCAGCCTCGACTTCGAGGGATCCAAAATTTCGCCGCCTCGACTCGAGGTCTCACGCACGACTCGAGGCTCTTAACAAACTGACCCTCGACTCGAGGTGGCACCCTCGACTCGAGGGATGTGTAAAATTCTGAATTTTTGACTAAGTGTAAATCCCTCGACCCGGGGCCATGCACTCTCGACCCCGGGTCGAGTCCAGGAATTTTTGACGATTCCGGGCCCGACCCGACCCCGAAACTCCTAAAAATGACCTTTATACCCCTAACGAACCCAAATATGTAAGAAATTACCGTTTTGGTCCCTCGATTTAAGCCCGGTCGCTCATTCGATCGAGGAGACCGGGTTCTCTTCCTTTTTGCTCATTTTCACCAACTTTTAAGCTCTCATTTCCTTCTCGATTCCTCGATTCCTTTGCAAATTCGATCCTTTCCAATCCTCGTAGTGAGTATACCTACACACGGACAAAACAATTCATCAAAATCATCACTAAGAGATGCATTTCTACCCTAAATGACACACACCCCCAAACTTGAATGAAGTCATGCATTCAACTTTGGCTCCAAATATATGCAACTCATAATGATATCAACAATAAGCTCAATATCCCAAATGTATCACTAAAGCAAAGAACATTATTTCTAAAGCATGAGCAATTAAGTAGCAAGCCAAATCTCCAAAAAAAAAAAAAAAAACAAAACAAAAACACTAATCTACCAAAAATACAAGAAAGAAAATAAAAAGGATGGGTTGCCTCCCATCGAGCGCTATTTTTCGTGTCCTATGCCGGACTTATTCTTCACATCCAACATCCTTCATCGGAATGGCCAAGGGTAGCGATCCTCCTTCCCATTGTATCTAGATCGTTGAGCTTCATAATCTAGGAGGTTCACCGAAACAATAGGACAACCACCTATAGATATGCAAAGTGTCCATGGTTGTTCCCCTTTTTCTTTGCCATCCTTCTCTTTTTCTTCTTTTCCTTCAAGGATGCCCAAGCGTTTTTTCAATTCTTCCCTATAGTCAAAATTCACAAGAGGCAAGATTAAATCATTAGAAGCATCAATTTCAATTAAATCACAAATTGAAGAGTTAGAAGGTATAGAAATGCTCATTTCAATCTTCAAGGTTTCATTCGATGCTCTTAGATTTTCTTCCTCATTATAGCTCATGTCCATCAATGGACACTCCTCTTCCTCACTTTTGACAAGAGATTTCTTCCTTTCATCCTCATTTCTTGGACCCTCTACTACATCTCTTCTTTTATTTTCTTCCTCCCCTTCTTCTTCTTGACTTTCCATGATATTCAAGTTCTTTACTTGGCGTAGGAAATCTTTGAGTTGACACTTAATAAACGTGAAATGCACTTCGGTGATCTCCATAGTCCCCTCTATCCATGAATTGACCTTTTCTTTGGTCTCATACATTTCTTCATACAAGGAAGCATTTGATCACATCTAGCATCATCTTCCTCAAATTTTTCCAACACAAATCCGAGCATCTCTTGCAATATAGCTCTCATATCATAGAGTCCCCATTCTTCAATTTTAGGAGAAGCTTGTGGCATTGGATAGTCATTCTCATAGCTCCTCCTATCATCATAGTAAGCGTCCTCTTCCGATGCCCCTTGACACTCAAATCCAAGACATGGATCAAATGTTTGATCACAAGGTTCATAATATGGAAACATCTCTTGAGGTTGGGGAGAAATTTCTTCACTTATCCAATCTTCATAATTTGATGGAACTTGTTGCCATTGAGAATTATCTTCATAGTTCCTCCAATCATTGTAGCTCAATTCTTCAAAATGTGGAGAATACACCCTACTATCTTGATAATATTCTTGATTCCAAAAGTATGAGTTGTATCCTTCCATCTAGACAAGATTTCAAAGTATCAAATTCAAACAAAAATAACAAAACAAACACAAACACAAAGGCAACAAGTAGTCACTTCAAACAATTCCCAAGTCTCACTTAAGGCGCAAAAACTAATTCCCGGCAACGGCGCCATTTGATTGGAGTGTATAGGGTAAGAGTTATTAAGACCAATCAACAAAATATCGAACCCGAGGGAAAAAGTATGCACATGAGGTCCTAGAAATACAAGTTATTAGTAACTAGAGTTGCAACAATGGTTTGGTACAAAAACAACAAAAACACAAGCAAAAATACAAAACAACAAGGAGCAAGCAAATGATCGAACACTAAGAATGCGAGAACAAAAACAACACTAAATGGTGGGATAGAGGTGCTAGGATTAACATCCATCAATGAATCATCAATCAACAAGCTACAATTGAATCAAATTGCAAATCAACTAAGATAGAAAGCATAAACCATCATGAAATTAATCACTCCATTAAAATCACAATGCCTATTGTGAGTATCCTTAGTCTTTCCCATCTCTCAATGTAGAAATCCCCAATTCATACAATCATGCAAAATTGAAACTTCAATTAACACCTAATCACGTTAGCTCGACTCTAGCCTATTGCTAGGGTGATCAACCATTAATCAAAAGAGACAATTTTACATGAAGCACAATGAAGAATCACAATTAGGTAGAAAACTAATGTGAGTATCCTTAGTGCAACTAATCTCTCGATTCCGAAGCACCCAATCCACACATTCATACACAATTATCACCCGATTAATACCGGATCACGTTAGCGCAACTCTCGCCTATAGCTAGGGTGATCAAACACTAATCTAAAGAGATAATTATGCATGAAGCACAAATGAGAATCACAATTAGTAAGCAATCTACTCAATTGATCTCCAATCATCAACAATTATAGCATCATCAATCAATTCATCATCAATTTCAATTAACCCAAGCACAAGAGAGATTTAGCCCATGGTACCACAAACAATACCAATGGGAAGAAGATAGAATTGCACAAACACAAAACAATTCACAACAATTAAGAAATTAAAGAGACAAAAGAGGAAAAACATCACCAAATGATCTTCAATCACTAACAATAGGAATGCTTGAGTCTTCAACACCAATCTCCAAATGAAATACAAGCTTGAATTGAAAGGATTACAAGAATCAAATGCTAATCTAAGGCTAATCTAACAACAATCAATTGAAATCTAATCCTAAATCTAACTTCTACTCTAATCTAAGGAGGAAATTGGCTTGGGGCTTGAGAAATCGCCCCAAAACCGCTACTAACCGCTACTATCTAGTATATCTCTCCGGTTCTACGAAATGCTCTGCTTTAAATACGAATTTTGGAAAAACCTTCCCCTCGAGTCGAGGTCAGGCCTCGACTCGAGGCTCCTGCAAAAATCCTCGCCCTCGACTCGAGGGTCATGTCTCGAGTCGAGGCTCATACCATTTTTCTGAATTTGATCCTTTCTACACATCCCTCGACTCGAGGCTCTTGTCCCTCGACCGCAGCTCGAGTCCGTGGCATTTTTTCTCACACGGGGCTTCGCCCCGACCCTGTTTTCATCCCGGATGTCCGTCTCTTCATTATAAGCCTAATGGTACTCTCGGTTTGGCAAAAATCCACCGAATTACCTGCAAAATGGACGGAAAACATCAAAATCTCACAAATAATACTTTTAGGCAAAAGATTGATACATTTCACATTTAGGCACAAAAACTAACACTTTAGCTCACTTTTTGCACTAAAAATAGCCCTAAAAACATGTATCAATTCACTCCAATCATAAAGTTGTGACCTCATCACTGTGCACGTTATCCCTAAGGTTTCTCTCGTATTTTACAACCCTATCAAGTTCCTCTTCTGTTCATGTTTAAACCGCTCTACATCTCTTTCCATTTTCTCAATCTCATTCCTTTTCTCAACAATAATCAATTCTAACACATCAATCATCCTGTCTTTTCAGCCAACAAATTATGCACTTCTCTCTACCTCCTTTACATGCTCATTTTTTCATCTAAACCATCATCCTTGTCTTGATACTTAAATCCTTCACCCCTTTTGTGTCTTGAAAAATAACATTTCCACCTTCGACTCACCGGTCTTCTTACTACCACCACAATTCTTCTTTTCCAGGCTGACAACCTACATGTTGTCCACTACCTGTTCGAGTCTTGAAAAATAACATTCCATCGCTTTGTCTTGCCTCTCCCCGAATATCGATTCTTTCCGTTTTTTCTCTTTCGACTTTCCCCATCACTTTTCTCCCTGCATGCAAACATGGGACAATTTCATCGTCCGCCAAACAAGATCATTCTCGATTTTATTTTCACCGTCATGCGTTCCCAAAGAACATCAATATTCTTCGATCCTCCAACACCTCCAATTTTTTCACTAATATTGCAATTTGAATCATTTTTCTCGAGATATATCCAGATTAAATGTTGGTATCTCACGTGTCATTCTCAAATAAGAGTCCTTCTCCACAGTATCCTCCGAGATATTACAAGACTACCAACAATCTTTCTCGTAATTTCAATTGCCACCGCTTGAAATGCCCGCCGATTACTTAACATATCAGATTTGTTGGGTACCTCCACTTTCTTTCCGGTGCCCGCCGGTGTAACAATATCAACCGTTGAAGGGATTTCCTCCTCGCCACCGAGGAATCGCCGTGGTTCTTTGAATCTCCCTCTTGAACCCCCGGAATCACTATTTGTTTCATTTAACTTTTTTCCCTAATCTCAAAGAAAGAACTGAATTTTTCCTTTTCTATGGATCTCGGTTTCGTAACAACCTGCGTATCTGTCAAGTTATATTTAAAGTAAGTCTAACCGGTGGTTTTAAGTGTCGTATAAGAATATTAGAACATCATTAGTATTAGGTGAATTATTACGTACCTTTGACTCACCGAGGTTGCAAAGGTCATAGCGATCCAGCTTTCTTATTCAACTCACTCAGATCCCACCTCAAAATCGTGGGAATCCATTATCATGGACTGGATCAATCAAGTTAAGATGCTCACACAACCAAAGCTGAAAGGAAAATTTAATGCTCAATACGTATAGATTAAGTCATTTATACGTGTCTATATATACACTAGTAGACATGGTACATACCGGAAGTAACATGGCATACCCACCAACTCTAAAATTTCTCGACCCCTTAATTTGACTTATCAATAGCTCGGCTACTAGCCTGCTCCGGTCATACTTTACGATATCTTCAAGTTTATCAATAAAGGCAACGAAGTGCCATGAAATTGTGGAATTATTGCGTCGGCGCTAGCAAAATTGCTAATAGATAGCAGTGTGTTAACCTTGCTACATCCCTACACCCGGCCTTTGTTGTTATTGTAAGCATCCTCTTGACTTATCTAGGATATTGTGCTTATACAATAGATAGTTACCATTTGAAGATTCAATTTCTTGCCCAAAACATCTTCTCGCCCACTCTGGTAGTTCATACTCACTCAATCTTAGTGGAATTTTATCACTCCCACAATCGACCCCAAAAATTAACTGAACGTCCCTACTTGTTATCATCGGTTTCTCTCCGCCTATGACAAAACATTCTTTCGAAACATTGAAGGTCATTAAAATGCTCCGAACATCATCCTCATACTTACGCAACGTTTTTGAGAGCTTCATAATCTCCTTTCATTATTCCATTGAATAAAAACCAGAAAGGTGTCTTCTTTATCTCTATTAGGTGGCGATCTTTAAAACTCGAGTTCTTTTAATTCTTTGATGGCGATCTTTAAGTTACTCCTATAGTATGTTGTATTCCTTTTTATGATAATACTTCACGAAATTAAATGACAGGTGTTCATTATACATATTGAAATCTCATTGTTTTATAGAGCATGCATGCTAAAAAGTTATATTCATTCCTTTTTCATATATTCACCTACCAAAATTATTCTTTGGCTTGAGATCCCCATCACTTTCATCCGAGGTAGACTCTTCAAGTAAATCTATTACAGCCCGGTGTTATAACCGGAGCTGTCTTCTACGTCGTTGCATATAATCATGAAGTCAATCACGATTAGTGTGAATAATAAGTAAAAAAAAAAAAAAACTATTTTATTAATATAAGTTCGTGTTTTCACATGGTAACCTCGCACTATCCGATTGTGAGGGCCCCTTTTAGACTGTTTGTACGCTTCCTTTTTACACGCTGGTTTGGATTCTGTTTCAAACAACGGTAAAGAATTTTATACATGTAATACATTATCCACGATGCACAGATATAATATTGTTACTCGTAGGAACTACTGGTTACATTAGTGGTCATACGAGAATCGAGAAGATGATGCTACTTTTCGTTCGATATATTGCCGTAGTGTTCTCTTCCGAATATGAATTCCTTTAAATATTAAAGATCGGTATAACAAATTTAAAATATTGTAGCGGTAAATATTAAAGTTCGAGTGTACCGGAATCGATTCGATGCTACCATCGTTTGCCACGGCTTTTCCTAAAAATAATGTAAAACAATTAAATTTTTAAGTCAAAACACTTTGTAAGAGTAATATGTTTATATGGTAATTGAGCAACTATACCAACCTCTCATTCTTCCTGATGTACCTTCCTCCGCTCTTTTTCTCGTAATCTGTTAATTCAAATGCGGTTAGTAAACATAAATTGCAATTTATCTTATCTTGTTGCAATCTTGCTCAAATAATTGCATATCTGCACTTACATATTGCGGTTAATATTCTTTTGTTGCAAAATATTACATTATATTGTAATTCTAAAATCATGTTCAAACAATTGCATATCTCGATTACACATTGCAGCTAATATTCTTTTGTTGCAAAATATTACTCTATATTGCAATTCTAACATCACAATTGCAATTAAATATCCTACATTGCAAACAGTCATTATATGTTGCAACTCGCCATCCGAATGGATGCAATGCATTATAAATTATTGTAATCTAGTCCAATTTATTGCATTTTACACGTCTGATCGATGAATCACTTATTGCAACCAATCATTCATCCTTGCAATTTAAAATATATCGCTGCAATACATTGTTCGAACAACAATAAAATACATTAAACCGACCTTTTCGATTTTCCTTTCGACTCTCGCCGGTGACACCTATTTTCCTCTTTTACGCTACTCCATATCTCAAATCTTTCTTCTCCTTCCCGTGCTTGACCATTTCTTCGTGTGGAAAAAAACAAAATTATTATATTACCGCATTTTCAGCTCAAATTGTTTGATAGATATGTGATTGAATACAAGCTATAATATGTAGTCCATTGATACTAAGCTCGTGTCCACATTCCGCCCGGTGGATAAAACAACAACGAAGAACAGACAATGTAGATTTTTATCGGCGAAGCATTACGACTATTGGGGCTACGATAACTCCGGCATAAAGGTCTCAACGTTGCCTAATATCTTTGTCCCAGCGTCAACGAAAAGGCGGGCGTCCTCGAAAATAGTGTTATCGGTGCCGGAAGGCTCGTATTTGTCGTCGGCGAGGGTTGAATTTTGAAAATGTTTTTTGGTTTGAAGCGCGCAAATTGGAGGATTACGGTGGCCGAAGTTCCTATCGATGCTAGATACGGCGTTCTTGTTGCAATTAATGGTGGGCTTTTGCTTAGGAAAAAGCTGCATCGCGGCGGGAGGCTCCTTCTTCGTCGTCGATCAGCGGTGATATTTTTGAATTTCGTCTTCCAAAAGTGAGCAAAGCGGTGGGTTCCTGTGTATTGGTTATATTTTAATCTTTTTACAATCAAATCATAAAAAAAAGGTGCATAGGGAATTGTTGAGGAATAGTAACTAATAATTTGGATTCCAAGAGTGTCTCATACTCCCACATGTTATTGGGAGGGTTAAAATTGGAATTTTACTTGAGACTTTTGCACCCCCTTGTAATAAGAAAAAGACTTGCACCTATTTGTAATAAAGTGTTAGAGTGTGTACCCCTTGTAATCCCCCTTTTTAATATGCTTCCATTTTGTTAAGTTCAAAAATTCAAAATTTGCTTTGCAAAAAAACTCAAACTTCATTTGGAAGAAAACTCACCTCCCAAAACCCACCCTCTTCGCCGTCGACCCCATTTGTTTGCCGCAGCGCCAGCCACTATCTCATTATGTAGCTTCCCGGTATTTTTATCGACATTGCCGTCGATTGGGATGAAGCACCGTTGCCCTACCTTTCGCCGATAAAGTAGCCGTCCAACTCTCCCTCATAATACCCAACATTGAGGTAAGAAATGCATTTGTATTTTCTCGGTGTTTATTAAGTGCCCTATTTTGAATGCAAGTGTATTGTTCATGCATTTAATTTTAAAATGCCAAAATTTCTTAAATCGATTAGGAGATATAGCGTGACAAATGTAAAACCTTACGTAATATTTGCTAAATGTCGATGTCTGAAAAAATCGTAATATTTGCTTAATGGGTTGGTGTTTGCTTATGTTGCTCTTGAATAAGAAAAAAGGAAACATGATGATCGTTTACGGTATTTAATCGTCATTAGACTACGGATTGTGAACTTAACTATAAGAATTCATGTAGTTTCGTTGAAACGCATCATTTTTTTCTCCTATTGTGTTGTTTGTATGATGATGTGTTGGAGCATAATTGAATTAAAAGTGAGGAATCATTATTTGGCAATTTGATATCATTTAAGGATGTGTTAATTATTGCTTTTGATATGAAGTTTTTTAAATTTGTGTGTGAAATTTCATGTCTGTAGATTCTAAATATCCTACTTTATGTGAATCAGTATTTTCAGTTTTTGTCTCCAATTTTTGTGATTACGGATCAACATTGTTTCTATATTTCTATTCCGACTTAGTAGATGTATAAGTGTTTTCCTCTGATTCTTTTTTCCTTTTCATGGATGGAGCAAAACCAATAGATTTATTCTCCTTTCTAGATAATTGGGGTTGTGGATTGTCCTTTAGGTTATATATTAAAAAAGTACTTATTTGATGGCATTCTCTCGAGAAATCAACAATATTGCATCCTAGGTTATATATTTAAAAAATATTCTTTTCTAGAAATCAACAGATTACATCCACATGCTCCCGAATCTTGAAAATGTTTTGGAGTATAAACCTTGGAATATGGCAATGCTTTCTTAAGTCTTTGTAATGTCCACATTTTTATGTTCTTTTTAAAAAAATCCTTGCCTCCTCATTTTCTTAATTTTTTTAGGAAAAGTTATGTCTCGTGGTTTTCAATTAATGATTGAGACTACATATTTTAATAAGTTAGTTTGTGTCTTTATAAAAGGAAAATTTCTTATTTTTATTAGTTTACTCATTTTCATTTATTTGTCTTGTTATTTTTGGTTTTTTATTTTTAGGGTTTAGTGTTGACCCTTATTAAACATTGGAGAAATATGGATTGATGTTACACGATTAGGAATAACAAGAATCATTGGAAGAAAATTGAAACCCCTTCTTCCCATTATATGTTGTTTGTGTTTGAAAAATGAGAAGAATTCTCCAAATTAGTGTGCTCTTAAAGAAGCATTATTCGTTTGTAAATAGAAGAAATGAAATGTATCCTTTTTACTACATATGCTCTTCGGCATAGCATTAAAGCTGTGTATTTATTGTTTGGCTATTAATTGTTTGCCTAGGTTGGAGGTTAAATTCTTTGAAAAACCCACTATGACGACTTTATACTTTTAATTTTGTATTGAATTAATATAAGTAATCACTCTCTTCTCTTGTATTACCTAATATTTTGGTTATTTGCAAATTAAAATGAATATGGTACCATGCGCCGATTACTTTTGTGCACGACTCAACTCACGTGTTGACACGAGCATTATTACTAGAATAATGGATCGGTTGGGCGTCAACAACAAGAAGCGATTCAAAGAGTCGTGCTTCGCCAATTCGTAGGACTTGGAGACATGCAATTCCAAGGGCGGTTGTATCTTCATCTGTTGTTCAAGCGGGACAAGTCAAAGCAAGATAATAAACTAATCTTTCACATAAACAATCGGGAGGCAGAATTTGGTCCAAATGAGTTTGAATTAATAATTGGACTCCACTTTGGCCAACGATCATTAATTCCTCAAGACTCCAAGTCTGTACAAATAAGTATTCAAGGAACGAGCAGTTTGACCATACAAGATGTTGAAATGGCTTTCTAAATGCAAGAGATAAGGCGAAAGCGATTTGAGCAGTTTTGACCATACAAGATGTTGAAATGGCTTTCTAAATGCAAGAGATAAGGGCGAAAGCGATTTGAGCTTGAAGCTAGGGTCATTATGGTTTTGTATGGGATTCTTCTAGTACGCGGTCATACTAGCAAGAGGATTGAAGTGCAATACATCAACCTAGTTGACAATTTTGAAGAGTTCAATAAATTCTCGTGGGGTCGCATAGCATTCGAGTTTTTAATACAGAATTTCGAAATGCAGTCCTTTCTGGTATCCAGTGCATAGTGACAACTCTACGAACAAGACCGACAATTCTAGCATCAAGCACATCAATGTCTATGGCTTTGGGTATGCTATACAAATATGGGCATATAAGGCAATGAATTGCGTAGCAAAGTTGTGTGCGACCCAAGCTAGTAAGTCACGCTCTTGCTTACCACGTATGCTACGTTGGACAGCCAAGGGTGTCATAAGATTTGATGATCTTACAACCAAGTGCTTCCCGATTTTGAAGAAAGGAGACCATACGGTGGACAACGTAAGTTCGATTTTACTAATTTTCGTTCTTTTAATTTGGATGTACTAATTAGTTTAGCATTTTCTATAACGAATCAATAATTATTTTTGGTCTTTTTGTTTACCTTGGTCCCTAGATGGAAGTGAAGCAAAAGTTGATTGCATCAAGGCGGAGATGAACTCTTCAACATATCTCGAGTGTCGTAAAATGTGGAGTTGCTCCGGACAAAGAACACTCCTTCTTCGTCTACGCAAAACAAGAAAGCGGAAGCGTAAAAACTCTGTTAAAAATACCGAGTTTAGAGGAAATGGCAGACGACAACAATGAGAATGAACGTCAACCGGAAGATCTTTTGAGGTCATACGTTGAGGGTGAATTCAAAGCAATCCACAAAGAACAAGCACGCTTGGAGGAAACATTCGTGAAGACATACGAAAAGTCTCGTCTTAGTGAAGTTGATTGGAGATCATCGATTCAAGGTCAATTTGAGGTCATCCACAAAAAACAAGAAAGCTTGGAGGCATTGTTATATTCGATTTTGGAGCAGCTACGACGTTCTAAAATTGATTCCCGGACCAAGACAGCTCAAGATGAAGCTGGTGATGAAAATAAAAGTAATCTTGGACGTGCGGCCGGGTGAGGATGAAAAGTGGGCTGAAAATGAGGTAAGCCTTGGACGTAAAGATGCAAGTTTGGATGATAAACCGAGAAAATGAACAAGGGGGAAAATTCGAGAACCGAGTTTGTCGCACTAGTTGTCTTTGAACCAATTATACGAGAATGTGGCAACATCCCGCTTGATCTACAACCCATGTGTTGCACATGTGACCGAAGAGCATTTGGACTCATTTGAAAAGTGGTAGAAAAAGAACCAAAAAAAAAAAACGAATCTGTCAAAACAATTAGCGTCATTTGTACCTTTGATGCTAAATGGTTTAATAACATTTGGAATCGAGAAGGTTGGCTTGGAAGTGAGGTAACTAATTTATACATGCAATTTCTTTTTAAAAATATGTGGTATCAAATTTACGTGCATTTATTAATATTGTTCCTTCTCCGTGTTAGCATATTGATGCTTTGTTGCACTTAATCTTGTACAAGGCTAAGATTTTCTTTGTCAACTAATAATGTGAGAAGAACTACGTATGTTAATTTGTATTTTTGGTGCGTTTTCATTACTACTCCATTAGTTATTTGACTATTGTTCGGGATGTTGAGGATTACTTTAATGTTGATATAAGTTCATTGTGGAATATCACATATGCAGATCCTACTTACATCGGGGTTGTATGAAAATTGGCGGAAGGCGGTGAAATCCAATCAAAGTGGTCTTGGTCGGAACAAGAAAAATCCATAATGGCTCACATAACGGGGAGAATCCCAATTGAAGGGTGTGGTGTACCTTGGTCGGATGCGGATTCGGTGTTTGGTGTTGCTAATCTTTTGGGGTCGCATTGGATCTTTGTCACGAGTTGAGGATTCAAGAGAAAAAGATCGTGATTTATGACTCATTGTATCAAAGTCGTCCGCCCGGCCACGACATAAAGCTATTTGCTCCGTAAATTAGCAACCGCCTTGCCTAGTATTTGTGGTGAAGAGAATGAAGCGATGTGGTTAATTGAAAGGTATCGTAAAACTCCACAACAAACAAATTTCGATAGCGTGGGATAATGTGTATAAAGATCTTTGAATGTGCTTGTTTTGGGACGTCACTTGAAGAATTTGATCCGGAGATGTGTGGCTTATTCAGAAAGAGTATTTCACACAATTGTTCATGTTTGACAACATGAGATTGTGAAGGTATCGAAAACAATTGAGTATTAATTTCGCTTGCTATTTTGGGTATTATCTCGTTTTTAGTACTTTGTCCACTCCTTTTGTTGGTTTATTTTGATGGGATATTAAGGTAGAAAGTTGGAGTACGTTTTTAAGCTTGAAGTTGTTGTAATATTTTGGGTATGTTTGCTAAGTTTGCATCCTGTATCAACACATGTTGAACAATGTTTATATCGACCGGGCATATGGTGCTGCAACTATTTTGGACTTACTATTTTGCTTTTTGGGCGTGTGTTTTTACACGTTTCGTAAAAGAATAGTATGACAATTTACATTATTAAATGGCGAGAATGCTTTGAAGGGGTTTATTTTGAATTACTTATTAAACAGTTCGTGTAATTAAAAAAGGTATATTTACATAAACTACAAAATATTATACAAACTAGATTATTGTAAGATAATATTTATACTTCTATATATTATTTAAAATTGTATAGAATTAATCACTATATTTACAATTATATTATTATGATATTTAAATTAGAGCACATCAAATTTTTATAAATAAAAATACTTTGACATAATATACTTACTTTAAGGGATATATTAAATTAGTCAAATTGTCTCATATTAATCCTTTTTTTATAAGCAAAATCCATAATTTAAACAATTTAATGCATGCCAACATAAAAAACCGTAACAATTGTTTAATAAGATTTGGGTAACAATTATTACTAGATTAAACATAGGTCCTACTAAGTTAAATACAACATAATAAATAAAAGATAGCACATAGAGGAAATAACCCTACATAAGTGAATACAAACATAATTCTTATGAAATAGGATTAAATAAACCTACGTAAGCCACAGCTCAACCAAATAAATTACTCATTTCTACGAGCGAGACGGTGAGAACCATTTGTAAGGACTTATTGATGCGCATGAGCTACTTGAATCGGCGTTAGTCGATCTCCAACTTGGAGCTGGCCTTGAAGTTGGCCTTGGGGAAGACATTGCTTGTTGGATAATAATTGAAGTGTCCAAATGCATTCCTCATCTGTTCTACTACGGTATTGTTAGTAGGCACCGGTGGAGTAAATGATCTTGTCGGAGAATCAAACAATCTCCTCTTTGGTCTTCCCTTCCTTACGAGATTTGGAGACATGACCTCTTCATCCTCGCAGTCCGATACTACAATTGTCTCCAAGTTTTGTTGTTGAGCACCTTGAACCGACGCAGTGCCATCACTTATCTCAATAATTTCTATTGGTTTTGGAGGAGATAGCTCAATGTTTTCGTTTGGACCCTTGAACAAAAACGTCAATGCGAGAAATGAAAGGTTCACCTTTGCGATAATAAGCCATCGTAAGACGGTCACACTACATAAACTTTGTGTAATAAAATTAGGAACGGGACAAATATTATGAAGTACAAATAAATAAATGCATGTAGTGAGTTAAAAATATACACCTTAATTTCAGCATGTCAATCTTTTTTCGATGCGTGAAACTAATTGGAGTGAATTGATACATGTTTTTAGGGCTATTTTTAGTGCAAAAAGTGAGCTAAAGTGTTAGTTTTTGTGCCTAAATGTGAAAAGTATCACTCTTTTGCCTAAAAGTATTATTTGTGAGATTTTGATGTTTTCCGTCCATTTTGCAGGTAATTCGGTGAATTTTTGCCAAACCGAGAGTACCATTAGGCTTAGAATGAAGAGACGGACATCCGGGGACGAAAATGGTCGGGGCCGAAGCCCCGTGCGAGAAAAAATGCCCCTGGACTCGATCTCGATCGAGGAGCAAGAGCCTCGAGTCGAGGGCTATGCGTAAAAGGATAAAAAATGGAAAATGGCAGCGGTCTCGACTGAGGCATGACCCTCGAGTCGAGGGAGGTGAAAAAGGCAGGGACCTTGAGTCGAGGCCTGACCCTCGACTCGAGGGTAGTTTTCCAGAATTTTTGTATTTAAAGAGGAGAAGCGGGGCATTTCGGAGATAACTTGGAGGAGTTCATAGTAGCAGTTAGTAGCGGTTTTGGGGCGATTTCTCAAGCCCCAAGCCAATTTCCATCTTAGATTAGAGTGTAGAAGTTAGAATTAGGAGTAGATTTCAATTGATTGTTGGTAGATTAGTCATAGATTAGCATTTGATCATTGTTATCCTTTCAATTCAAGCTTGTAATTCATTTGGAGATTGGTGTTGAAGACTCAAGCATTCCTATTTTGGTTAATTGAAGATCATTTGGTGATGTTTTTCCTCTTTTGTCTCTTTAATTTCTTAATTGTTGTGAATTGCTTTGTGTTTGTTCAATTCTATCTTCTTCCCATTGGTATTGTTTGTGGTACCATGGGCTAAATCTCTCTTGTGCTTGGGTTAATTGAAATTGATGATGATTTGATTGATGATGCTATAATTGTTGATGATTGGAGATCAATTGAGTAGATTGCTTACTAATTGTGATTCTCATTTGTGCTTCATGCATAATTATCTCTTTAGATTAGTGTTTGATCACCCTAGCTATAGACGAGAGTTGCGCTAACGTGATCCGTATTAATCGGGTGATAATTGTGTATGAATGTGTGGATTGGGTGCTTCGAATCGAGAGATTAGTTGCACTAAGGATACTCACGTTAGTTTTCTACCTAATTGTGATTCTTAATTGTGCTTTGTGTAAAATTGTCTCTTTAGATTAATGGTTGATCACCCTAGCAATAGGCGAGAGTTGAGCTAACGTGATTAGGTGTTAATCGAGTTTCAATTTTGCATGATTGTATGAACTGGGGATTTCTACATTGAGAGATGGGAAAGACTAAGGATACTCACATTAGGCATTGTGATTTTAATGGAGTGATTAATTTCATGATGGTTTATGCTTTCTATCTTAGTTGATTTGCAATTTGATTCAATTGTAGCTTGTTAATTGATGATTCATTGATGGATGTTAATCCTAGCACCTCTATCCCACCATTTATTGTTGTGTTTGTTATCGCATTCTTAGTGTTTGATCTATTGCTTGCTCCTTGTTGTTTTGTATTTTTGCTTGTGTTTTTGTTGTTTTTGTACCAAACCATTGTTGCAACTCTAGTCACTAAGAACTTGTATTTCTAGGACCTCATGTGCATACTTTTTCCCTTGGGTTCGATATTTTGTTGATTGGTCTTAATAACTCTTACCCTATACACTCCAATCAAATGGCGCCGTTGCCGGGAATTAGTTTTTGCGCCTTAAGTGAGACTTAGGAATTGTTTGAAGTGACCATTTGTTGCCTTTGTGTTTGTGTTTGTTTTGTTATTTTTGTTGGAATTTGATACTTGCTTATCTTGTCTAGATGGAAGGATACAACTCATACTTGTGGAATCAAGAATATTATCAAGATAGTAGGGTGTATTCTCCACATTTTGAAGAATTGAGCTACAATGATTGGAGGAACTATGAAGATAATTCTCAATGGCAACAAGTTCCATCCAATTATGAAGATTGGATAAGTGAAGAAATTTCTCCCCCACCTCAAGAGATATTCCCATACTATGAGCCTTATGATCAAACATTTGATCCATGTCTTGGATTTGAGTGTCAAGGAGCATCGGGAGGTGATTACCATGGTGATAGGAGAAGCTATGAGAACGATTATCCAATGCCACAAGCTTCTCCTAAATTTGAAGAATGGGGACTCCATGGTGTGAGAGCTAAATTGCAAGAGATGCTTGGAGTATTGTTGGAAAGAATTGAGGAAAATGACACTAGGTGTGATGAAATACTTCCCTTGTATGAGGAAATCTATGAGACCAAAGCAATGGTCAATTCATGGATCGAGGGGACTATGGAGATCACCGGAGTGCATTTCACGTTTATTAAGTGTCAACTCAAAGATTTCCAACGCCAAGTAAAGAACTTGAATATCATGGAAAGTCAAGAAGAAGAAGGGGAGGAAGAAAATGAAAGAAGAAATGTAGTAGAGGGTCCAAGCAATGAGGATGAAAAGGAAGATTTCCTTATCAAGAGTGATGAAGAGGAATGTCCATTGATGGACATGAGCAATAATGAACAAACAAATCTAGAAGCACCAAATAAGGAATTGAAGATTGAAAGGAGCATTTCTATACCTTCTAACTCTTCAATTTGTGATTTAATTGAAATTGATGCTTCTAATGATTTGATTTTACCTCTTGAGAACTTTGATTATAGGAAAGAATTAAAGAAGTGCTTGGGCATCCTTGGAGAAAAGAAAGGGAGAAGGATGTTGGTGAGAAAGCAAGGAGGACAACCATCATCAAAGTGCAAGGATGTGGATGATGGGTCTATCCTACATATGAACCTCCAAAATTTCGAAGCTCAAAGGTTGAGATACAATGGAAAGGAGGATCGCTATCCTTGGCCATTTCGATGAAGGAAGATGGAAGTGAAAGAATAAGTCCGGCATAGGACAATAAAAATAGCGCTTGATGGGAGGCAACCCATCCTTTTTATTTCTTTTCTTGTGTTCTTTTGGTAGTTTAGTGTTTTTGTTTTATTTTTGGGAGATTTGGCTAGCTACTTAATTGCTCATGCTTAGGAGTGTGCTCTATACTTTGGGATTCATATAGTTTTGAGCTTGATTGTTAATATCATTTAGAGTTGCATATTTTTATCACTCTCATTCTAAACCTTGAATTCATGCTATCATTCAAGTTTGGGGGTGTTGGTCGTTATTTGTTTCTTGCATCTCTTAGTGGTAATTATTTGATGTGTCTTATGCCCAATTGTAGGTACACGCACTACATTTGTTTGGGGAGTGATTGAAATTGCAAGGAAATGCAAGATCAAGAAGGAAAGCGCATAAAGCATGATGAGCCCTACATGTTTGAAGGAAGATGGAGTTTAAAGGCTTATTGGTACAACATTTCCTTTCAAACTTAGACTTGTCTAAGTTTGGGGGAGGTGTTTTTCTTAATTTGCCTATCTTTTGTGTTATTCTATGATTATGGGGTTTATTGAGCTTATTGCTTATTGATGATGAGGCTATAATTGTGACTTGTATTTCTTGCATATCTTCTTGGATTGATTGATTTTGAGCTTTATTGTGGATTTAGTGTCATATTTTTAGTATCATTCATGTGGTAGTGAGTGTGCTTGAGATTATGTACATGTGCACTTGTGTTTGAATTGCAAGATTAATTGGATTTTGATTTGATCACTAGTTGATTTGTGTCTTGAAGCTAGCTTGCTTGATTAATTATGTGAAGATGAATGTGATTGAAGATGCTTGATTCATTGCTCAAGTTAAGCCCGTGAGTTTTGTGCCTTAATAATCGTACATCTTATACGGTTGATTTGAATCCTTTGTGAGTGCATCATTCATGAATTGTATACTAGAACTTGCCACTAGACTTGTTAATATTGATCTTTGTGTAATGTTTTGAAAATGATAAGAGGCCATGTTTGGAATGATGAGTCACTTTGCCAAATACTTTCCTACCAAATACATTTGATTTCCTTAGTGAGCCATGTTGAGCCTTATGATCCATATTCTTTGGCAAGCCAAGTGAAATTGAAACCATTTAGCCTATTTTGATGAGTCTTTCTTGTCCTATGTTTGGTTGAGCTTGAATGTTGGCTAATGATGGTGATTTGATTGCTAAGTGTGGGAAGATGATGAGCTAAGTGATGAATGAAGCATGAAAGAAAAGAAAGGTTGTGAAAGATTGAATTGTAAAGAAAGTGCATGAAATGAAATGATTCAATTTTTGAGCTTTAAAGAGAAAGCTCAAGTGAATGGTGGAATGATCATTGAAGTTAAAAAGGAAGAGTGTTGCTAGATGAAAGTGAAGAGATGTGCATTGTATGGATTAGTTTACATTCAAGTCTCTACTACTTAGTCATTCTTATCCATAAATATCCCACCTTTCCAAAGAGCCTACATTACAACCTTAATGAAAGACCTCTTTGATTCTTGAGTGATCATACATGATTTTGATTGAGATTAAGTCTTGTGGCAAGCATATGGTGTACTTATTTGTGAATTTGATGATTGAGTGCTTTAAACCTTGATACACTTGAGTGAAGAGTGAAACACTCCATGGAAGGAGCAATGTGTTGAGTATTTGATTGAGCATTTGTTTGAGCATGATTTGTCTTGATTGCTAGTGGATAGTTGCATTGATACAAGTGATCATTGATGAGTTCGATTGTCTTATTTTTCGTCTATGGTGCCATGTGACATAATTGCAATCAATTCACTCCTTTGTTCTTAGTTTCTACATTGCTCGAGGACGAGCAACAATTCAAGTTTGGGGGTATAATTGGAGTGAATTGATACATGTTTTTAGGGCTATTTTTAGTGCAAAAAGTGAGCTAAAGTGTTAGTTTTTGTGCCTAAATGTGAAAAGTATCACTCTTTTGCCTAAAAAGTATTATTTGTGAGATTTTGATGTTTTCCGTCCATTTTGCAGTGTAATTCGGTGGATTTTTGCCAAACCGAGAGTACCATTAGGCTTAGAATGAAGAGACGGACATCCGGGACGAAAACAGGGTCGGGGCCGAAGCCCCGTGCGAGAAAATGCCCTGGACTCGAGCTCGATCGAGGAGCAAGAGCCTCGAGTCGAGGCTATGCGAGAAAAAAGGATAAAAATGGAAAATGGCAGCGGTCTCGACTCGAGGCATGACCCTCGAGTCGAGGGAGGTGAAAAAGGCAGGGACCTCGAGTCGAGGCCTGACCCTCGACTCGAGGGGTAGTTTTCCAGAATTTTTGTATTTAAAGAGGAGAAGCAGGCATTTCGTAGATAACTTGGAGGGGGAGTTCATAGTAGCGATTAGTAGCGGTTTTGGGGCGATTTCTCAAGCCCCAAGCCAATTTCCATCTTAGATTAGAGTGTAGAAGTTAGAATTAGGAGTAGATTTCAATTGATTGTTGGTAGATTAGTCATAGATTAGCATTTGATCATTGTTATCCTTTCAATTCAAGCTTGTAATTCATTTGGAGATTGGTGTTGAAGACTCAAGCATTCCTATTTTGGTTAATTGAAGATCATTTGGTGATGTTTTTCCTCTTTTGTCTCTTTAATTTCTTAATTGTTGTGAATTGCTTTGTGTTTGTTCAATTCTATCTTCTTCCCATTGGTATTGTTTGTGGTACCATGGGCTAAATCTCTCTTGTGCTTGGGTTAATTGAAATTGATGATGATTTGATTGATGATGCTATAATTGTTGATGATTGGAGATCAATTGAGTAGATTGCTTACTAATTGTGATTCTCATTTGTGCTTCATGCATAATTATCTCTTTAGATTAGTGTTTGATCACCCTAGCTATAGGCGAGAGTTGCGTTAACGTGATCCGTATTAATCGGGTGATAATTGTGTATGAATGTGTGGATTGAGTGCTTCGGAATCGAGAGATTAGTTGCACTAAGGATACTCACGTTAGTTTTCTACCTAATTGTGATTCTTAATTGTGCTTTGTGTAAAATTGTCTCTTTAGATTAATGGTTGATCACCCTAGCAATAGGCGAGAGTTGAGCTAACGTGATTAGGTGTTAATCGAGTTTCAATTTTGCATGATTGTATGAATTGGGGATTTCTACATTGAGAGATGGGAAAGACTAAGGATACTCACATTAGGCATTGTGATTTTAATGGAGTGATTAATTTCATGATGGTTTATGCTTTCTATCTTAGTTGATTTGCAATTTGATTCAATTGTAGCTTGTTAATTGATGATTCATTGATGGATGTTAATCCTAGCACCTCTATCCCACCATTTATTGTTGTGTTTGTTATCGCATTCTTAGTGTTTGATCTATTGCTTGCTCCTTGTTGTTTTGTATTTTTGCTTGTGTTTTTGTTGTTTTTGTACCAAACCATTGTTGCAACTCTAGTCACTAAGAACTTGTATTTCTAGGACCTCATGTGCATACTTTTTCCCTTGGGTTCGATATTTTGTTGATTGGTCTTAATAACTCTTACCCTATACACTCCAATCAAACTTGTTAGCATTTTCATCCCAAGTGAAACCTTCGGTTAATACAAGTCGGTTGAACAACTCATATCTTTGTATAAGAAATACAAGATGAACTTGTGTCCAAAAGGCATTATTCACGTTGCCGATGGCCATTGCGGTGGCATGGTAGTTTATTGCTTCCTTACCCTCCCAATTACCTTCATCTTTGCATCACCAAAGTATTTACAAATCACGATTCTATCTCAAAAGACCAAAAGGCATCGTAGAATATTTCATCTTTGGGAGGGATGCTTTTGGGAGCCATGTAGTAAGTTGTGAAACAATATAGTTTGTTTGAGTGAAGAATGGATCCTGGATGTCTAAATTTATAGAGAACTTTAAAAGTGTGGACGTGTTATTGAGTTGCTAAAAGACAAAAAAACTTTAATGAGTTGATGAGTTGGTGAGTCGCATAGTGAATATTTCATGCTTTGATGAGTTGGTGGTCAAATAGTGAAACAAGTTTTAATTATGGAGTTATGCAAAATAGGTTGTCGCATGGCGGTCACATGGGTCTAATACAGTTCAAAATAGAGTAGGTAGGTAATAGAGGAATCCACACAACAAATGTACAAAGCATAATATTAAAGTCCAAATTCACAGCTTGCTTTGTAAAAGTAATATATAAAGCACGACTGAAGTGTGAGTGGGCAATCACATGGGTCATTTCATTGTCTGTCTCAATGATTACAAACACGGCATTGTTTGAAAGAAAAGCCACGTTTGTTTAATTTTTTTACCACAACCATACCAACAAACCTAACAAAATGCTTTACCCAATAACACACCTAACAAAATGAGAACAATAAATACAAATATTATAACAATAGAAATGAATAACCAAAACATAAATGAAGTCGGAATCCCGTTGCCGTTTACGTAGATACATGCATTGGGTAACAATTTTGTGTCATTGATTGAACGTGTAACAGCAGATCTTCTTTCAAACGGCGACAAAATTGGTCGCTTATTTTCTCGATAGAAGTAGTAGAATATGATCCACAAGGATTATTTTCGGATGAGTTCATTTACATGGCGATCGTATGTGATACGTGACCCGTGAGATCATTAGGGTCGTACTCATCGCACCACATAAACCTGTCCTCTATGCTTTGCATTTTGTGGGCATTTGTAGTAGAATATGCCCGAGGATCGTAGAATTTGGTCCGAGCACCTGCGGATCATGCTACCTTTACCACATGAATATTGCGGAGGCAACAACATTATTCTTGACATTGACATTGATCTCGCAAATTGTTTTAACACTTAAAAATAACATTTAAATTCGCATAAATAATTAAACAAATTGTTTTGACATTGCTCTGCAAATTGTTTCGTTAATTAAAATAAACAGAAACAAGCTTATAGTTGCCAAATTTAAATTACTACCTCTGTCACATATTAAGTTGTTTTATATGAATGGTATTCTAGTTAAACTTATTAACTAGTATACCATTCATATAAAACAACTTTTGTACACATATTACTATGAAATAATTGTCACACAAAAACCGTTGAAAAAGTCAACTGTGGAAAACCGATCTCGGGACGGAGGGAGTAATAAATAGACCAAATATCCATAAATAAAATAAACTATGCAAGGACCCATTTGGTTCGAGATACTGAGTAAAGTCATCAAACACACTAAACGAAATAAGAATCACACGCTCAAATCCTTTTTCTTTCATTATCTATCAATAAAACTCATCAATTAAATCGGACATCCAAGAAGCATCAAGAACAAATTTTTTAGTTTTTCCTTTCATTATCTATCAATAAAACTCATCAATTAAATCATACATCCAAGAAGCATCAAGAACAAATCTTTCTCACTTGTTCGCGAAAAACACACTAAAATCACGCACAAAAAGAGTAAGAAGTGGGCGGCGGAGGCCGAGGCTGCATGGTCGCCGCAACACCCACCGAAAAAATATCCTCTGTTCCGGGGAGGACTATTTCTGCAGGGAAGGAAAATCGAGGCCCACATCACGGGTTCGGGCCAATAGTCGGGATAGATAAGTCCACCGTGGCTCCGACTACGGTAGTGGAGGAGCCACGTTCAGACGGTCTACTTCATCCGTGCCGAGAGGTAGGAGCTCTAGCCCCTCCGAATTCACGGGGTTTTATACGATATGAGGAAAAGAAAATATTGTTACTTTGAAGGGGTTAAATGATAAACCTTAAGAAAATTTTGAATTGGAAAATAGGGATTTATGACTGATTTGCAACCTGGGTTTTCAAGAAAACAAGAAAGTTAAAATTAGGTTTGAGTACGGTGGGAGTTGTAATTTAAAAGAGGAAACTTCAAGCTCATTTCTTTGGAAGGAACAAATTTAGAGAAGAGAATTTTGAAAGATTAGAAGAAATATGGGCATAGTTTGGAGATTTCAAATCCCATCATGAGTGTTAGAGGGGAACTAATTAACTCCATACATGTATCTCCAACCAACAACCGTGTCTACCAAAAGGCTACCAGCTACATAGCCAACCTAAATAATAATCCATGGACCATAATATTAACAGACTCCAAGTAAGGGGATTAATAACTAATAAATACCCAAGTATTCATTTATAGGAACAAAGGGCATCATTATGGTATTCACATAAGCACTTGTAATTGAACCGCTTGTGCAAGTCCTGGAGCTTTCTTTTAAGTTGATATCCCAAGAACTATAAAGAATTCCTTGTGAGAAATAAGCACCCTCGTATTTGACTTGGACTTGTTTACATTGGAGCAAAGCATGCATTGCCTATAATGTGTACAAACACCCCTCACATCTTTTCTTCACTTGCGGACATCCTTTCTCCTTTGGTCGAAATTTTCAAATGACTCGGGAATGTATGTCTATGGTACTACATATAAACTCAATTTCTAATTTTGTGATTGTTTGGGGGAAATTGAGAAAGGTTGCAATTACTATCCGGGTTGGTGTTATTTGATCCTAGCTTGTGGAAGCCGAGAAATGATTTAGTCTTCAATGATGTAAATTTTCTCTTAGACAGGTGGCTAGTATACTAAATATTAAACTTTGGCATTGGATTTCTTGTAAAGAGATCTCCTTGTTCAATTTTAATATTAATACTTGGCTAGAGCGATCCATGGGCTTGTCTCAACGCCCCTACGTTAACTCCTTTTGGTTGGTTTACATTGTATTCATGGGTTCAAGTACCCTTTATGCTCAATTTTAATGAATTTTTCCTTGCCTTTTCAAAATAAAATAAACAATTACAAACTATAATACAACTCGAACTTCTTCATATCAATTGCAATTACGGAGCCAAAGCATGAATTTTCTATATGAATCTTGTTTAATTTATGCAGATTACTTTTGTTCGACTTTATCGAGATAACAAAAATAGATTTTATTTCGGTATGTTTACTCAATCTTTATACAACGTCATGCAGAGTGCAGGAGAGAATGGCATGTGGTACAACTTCTTGTTATTATCAAATAACAAAGCAAGTCCTTGTATACATTTAGCAAATGGTTCGTAAAGCTTATATATAAGAAAATATGTTATAGCTGGTTTCAATTAATATTCAAGAAAATACCGAAATTAATGTAAGGTTTGAATGGGAATGGTGAAGAAAGGGAGCAAAACTTGAGCTCAACAATGGTGAAAAGATCTAACTGAGGATTTCGACAAAAACTCTAGTTTAGAGTCCGATATTAAAAGTACCAAATTTCTTAGGTGGTAAATGTGAAATCTTGCGAGGGTTGTTGTTTTATCGAGGTTTGGCTTCAGGAGAGTCAAACGTGGCGAAAAGTTAGTAACACTTGGAGTTCCATGAGGTTGGAGCTCCATGACGTTGTTAGGATCTCATGCACTCTATTTGTTTGATAAATTGCTCCAATCATCCAGAGTTGCACTTTGCAGTATAATACTAGTGTTTAATTTTTCTTAAATGTATTTGATATGTATGGAATAGAAATATTGTATTTTATTGCCGATATTACAAGTTTAATTTGCACAGAACAACGTTTGAATTGAGCGAGCTTCTAGTTGATATTTATACTCTCTTTTGTTGGGTAAGTCATAATTTCTGTTTAATTTCATAATTTATTTATTATTTTTGTGACTAAAATATATAGTCATCTTTATCAGTAGATAACATTCCCTCCATTTAGGAAAACGTTCATGGGGCTGAATTGCTCCAATCATACATGAGAGTTTTAAAATACGATTTTTGCTAATATGTTTTTGATTTTACGCTCGATCCTTTTCCCATTGATAATATATTTGGTATCATAAGTTTTTTGTTACGATTTCCAGGAGGGTACTTAACATTTTTTTATCGCTGCCTCCCTCTTTGGCTCTTCCTTTCTGCGAAAGGGCCAACATCTTTCTTATAGAACAAGACTAATTAGTTGCAATTTCTGTAATTTCTTTGTGGTTGTGTGTGTTATTTGTGCATTTTGATTTGTTATAATATCGCGGATTGAATTTGCAATTTTTGAATATGATATTTATGGTGAGATTCTAAGTGAAATAAAAGACTCGATACTACCGTAGAAATATCATTATGAACCTTATACCATGAGAGTTCTCGCCATTCGATTGTGCATATTTTGCTCCATTTGTTCTTTTCGGATTTTTATCTAGTTAAACTAGAGTTTGAATTTTTTTACCTATAGGATTATCGGTTTGTTTTTTGATGTTAATGTGTGTTTTAGAGTTTGTGATGGTTTTGTTGAGTTAGTATTTACTATTTAATGTTTGTTGTGGAAATTTTATTGTAAGGTGATTTGTTTATTAAACTTGAGCCCTTGGTATTGGCAATGTTGTAGTTAGGGGTGTAAATGAGTTGAGTCGAGTAGTACCTGAGCTCAAAACTCGACTCAATTGCAATACTCGAAGCTCGAGCTCGACTCAAACTCGGTCGAGCCTATTTTTTTCTACTCGAGCTCGACTCGGTAAACTAAGCTCGACTCGAGCTCGACTCGATAACCTTTTTTGTTATTTTTAATTTACATATTTATATATTAATAATATAAATATGTTTAATTAATAAAATAAATGACAAAATTATAAATATAGTACAAGCTCGATAAGGCTTTGAGCCTTTCGAGTTGAGTATATGTAAGCTCGAGCTCGATAGCTACTCGAGTAGCTCAAAACTCGACTCGACTCGATTAATTTCGAGTCGATTTTGATTTTTTTTCGAGTCGAGCACGAATAGCTCGTGAGCTGACTCGGCTCACTTACACCCCTAGTTGTAGTGAAACAATTTGACTTCGATATTGGAATTGTGATCTATTTGTTCAATTTTTTTATGGATATCTCGCATATATATTGTGACATTCTTACATTTAGCAAAATATATGTGCTAGTTTATAAAGTCATCTCAATTTGATTTATTGGTCTAAAATTGTTTAAGATAAGAAAATATGCTTAAAAATATAAATAAAGGCTTGAAAATATTAGAAAATATAATAATGACTCGTATAACATTGTAATAGAACACATGTCATTATGGACACTAGCAATTACATATTCATCATTCTCCCCGCCATATGCTTGTTACTATACTTAAAATAATAATATGTGGATAAAAATATAAATACAAGCTTGCAAATATTTAAAAAATAATAACGACTCGTGCGAGGTAATAATGGAATGCATGTCATTATGGGCACTAACATACTATATATTCATAACTTTTCCATTATCACATATCGTTATCACAAAACCGTTGTCGTTATGGTCACCGCAACTATAATAAGAACTAAACATCAATCATTGACTCAACAAATCCAACATTCACTACTTACGGTGACTCATCATCATTTTTTAGGCATGCCAAAAATTTCCTAAATCACCTAATGCTTGCGCAAAGCTAAATTTGGGTGTTTTTTCGTGTATGTCAGTGCCATGGTAATATATATGTCTCGCACTCCAACATCCAAGCATTGCTGAATATATATATTATTCAATTCATCATCGCTTTGAATATCCACTAACCATTGACAAATTTCAAATGGTGAGCAACCAATCGATGGTAATCGATTTGCAAGACATCGAAATTAGGGTCATTGGGCGCTTCGAAATTCACCACAAAGCTTTGAACTATTTCAGCCACAGTCAAGTTGACAAATTTCACGTTCTTTTGCATAAGCTTGAATTTTAATTCACCAAATTTAATCCTTCCCCAAATTGTCACCGAGTTTCAAAAAAATTATTCTCGTGTAGTTTTTTAACCAAGTTGTGTGAAATTAATCACTTGTAAGTTAAGTAAAACACAAAATATATTACCTATTGTAAATTCTATTTTCTTTGTAGGTATATAATTTCAGTGTCATTCTTCTACGAGTGGATTCAGACTCTTCCCGTATTTACAAACGTGGATAATTGATTTAACAATATATATATATATATATGGCATATTGTACATGTAGAGTTGATTATCTCTGTTAATGCTCGGTTTACACACCGTGGAAACATCATCAAGAGACACACATATATGCCACAATCATATCTATATTGTATAAAAAAATAATTAAAAATGTAGAACCAAAAGATTTATATGCGAGGTATTCGTAAAAGAACCGGTGAAATAAAAATAATGAAGATAAATATGTTATACCCATTTGGTTGTTCTCGGGAGTTGTTTTGAGTACACATAGTCAAAAGTATGTCAACCCTTCCCTCTAAATGATGCTTCTCCCCATAATTTGCTAACACGCTCCAATCTTGTCACCTATTATATACAAAAACATTTAATTTAGACGAGTTAATGAAATTAAAACTTTAGTGAAATTTATTGTCATTCTTACAAATTTTCTTAGCTATTGATAGTCTTTGTTCATCGAGTCTTGAAGTTTTCAACGTGTCATAAATTTCAACAAATTCTTCATATAAGTCCACCTTACACAAGAAGAAATGCTCCATGTGATGAAATGGAATACAAATTGTGGAGCAGCTAGGACGGGAACCTTTATATACACCCTTCTCTTCACCAAAAATCGACGGTTTATACATTCGTCAATAATGTTATCATTTAGTGTCATATCCTGCAGTTGACAATTCAGCGAATAAGTGGCAACAAGGAAACTCAATTGACTCCAACATCTTGCACTAACAATCAAATATAGAGTGTACGCCGTCTATTTCTACCGTACAACTCTCTTTTTCCAATGTACCAGACGTGGTAAAGTTCAAATTGGTGACTCCACTCCCAAAGTACTAATTGCATCACAAACAAGTGTTTGTTCTCTAGCAATTTCGTCACGAACCATAACACGTATGTTTTTAGTATACACCAAGATGTTTGATCCAAAATGAATATAAAGCGGCGGGATAAGCTGATTTCACAGTGCAGTCGATTCACATTGGACTTCGTATTCGACAACCTACGATTGTGGAGGTCATTGAAAAAATATTTCAAGAACTCACATAAACCGTATCTTTGCTTACCACTAGCTTTGAAACGTGAATTCATTGACCTCCACAATCGTAGGTTGTCGAATACGTGAATTCAAACCGTATCTTTGCTTACCACTAAAAAATGTTTCAAGAACTCACATAAACCGTATCTTTGCTTACCACTAGCTTTGAAACATGAATTCATTGACCTCCACAATCGTAGGTTGTCGAATTCATTGACTCACCCTTTGGTTGCTCCTCATCATTCCCGTAAATCAGCCTCTCAAGTATGCCTCAGCCCACATTTTTCGCTTAGAATATATATCCATCACCCAAGAATCGCTTGCAACCTCATACGTTTAGGTTATCCTTTTCCGTGCCATCTCAAATTAATCAATGGATAAATTTTGCTTTGTCGCCTTTGAGAATACATTGCAAAATTCAGGCACTTTGATATACCGCCCGCAATTCCTCACTAAATGCCGCCACAAAGTCTATGCTTCGTTTCAGGAAAAACTTCTTCAATCGCCTTTTGCATCGCCCCGTCTTGATCAAGAACCACGCATAATGGGGCCTTCACATCCATTACTCTAAGGAATGTTTGCAACAACCAAACAAATGATTTGAAGGTCTCATTATGAATCAAATGCACCACCAAAAATACAAGTTCTTGTGTTATTATCCACTCCTAAGAGAATTACCAGAGGAAACTTGTATCTCGTTTGTTTGGTACGTGTTGTCAAAAACTAGTATATCACCAAATAACTTGTATTGTGCACGTCCAAGACCATCACCCGTAACAACTTACTCAACGAACCATCCTCACCAACCGATGTCTCATAAACAAAATCTTTGTCCTTTAATTTCATACCATCCAGTAAATATAAAGCTATGGTAGCATCTCCATGTCGAACAAGATCCCTCCGCTCCTTAGCCAAAAATTGTGGGCATCCTTATTTGTAAATGACACATTTGAAGGTTCTTCAACATGTTTTATATAATCTAATATCAAGCTTGTTTTAATCCCAAGACTCATTGTACTTAATAAATATTGATGGCCCGAAGATATGTTCCCGACACAAATTAAATACTTCGACATTGAAATATACTACACCTTGAAGTAAACGTAAAAATTGCACATACCTTTTACCCTTCCGAGCGGTATTGGCCGTTTCTAGATCGTGGTTGTGTGCGGATTCAAATGTTGTGACCTTGTAGATCCCATTTTGTAGAGCGACCAGAAACAAACTTTACAACCACATCTACAATCTAGTTTTGACTTGCGCATGTTTTTCGCACCTTTACGAGGCTCATGAAATCCGGCCGAAGAACATTCCCACTTCATATTTTTTATAATATTATTTTTATGCTCTGTGTGACATTTTCGAGTTTTAAATCTCATTCGTCTACCATATGCCTTGAAAAATAAATCAGCTTGTTCTATTAAATCAAACGTCATGCTCTGAATTATATTGTCGTCTAAAGGAACATCATTGTAATTAACATAAACGGCATCCTCATCCGACCCATCCGGCCCCATCTCGCTCCTCAAATGAAGAACCGCTAACGTCCATATCTTTAGCTATTAAATAATCCTCTAAAGCTAATACTTAATCTGCTATTAGTTGAAAAATAATCAATATTAACAATGCTCAAATACTCAATTAATTCTTCGATACTTGGATTTTTTCCTTAAATAGTTTAAATGTGAAGTGACTCTATAAAAGGATATGCAATTGTATTCGACAAATAAATATTGAAATTTATTTGGGCAAGATGAGCGAGCATTGTATGAAAGAACAATCATTGAATATTTTCCAATTTCATTAATCCCTTAGGGTAACGGCACATTTGGTACCGTTTTCCAATTTCATTAATCAAAAATGAATTACGCACAAACATTAAATCTACTCTTTCACTTAGGGTGACTATAGACTAATTCCTTTTCTTTTATAATATAAATTATATTTTATATTAATTTTAATTTAAAATCCTCCAAATAAATTTCACTAAGATATTAAAAGACCTCTGTAAATAATTCGTGAAAAAAAAAAACAAATCTTGGAAGAAGGAAAAATTATATGCCTTGGTCCCATATTCCATAAATAAAGAAATGGAGTAACAATACATTACCACTTGAATGATATGCAAATCCACCGTCACTTTTCCTCTTGTTTTATAGACATTCCCCCAATTTTGACTTCCATTAAGGGATGTGGTTCCTTTTGTAATGGAAATCACGAATGCAAATTTGTAGCAATTACACACACTCTCTCCTCCTAAATTCTATCTCCCTCATCTTCAAAACAATTTTTTTATTTTTACATATATTCAATTTTGGAATGGATCCCAACCAAAAAAATGCTCTGCGTATTTCTCACAAGTATTCTTTATTTATTTTTTCCTTTTCAAATATTTTCCTTTACCAAGTCATGGGCTTTCCAAAAAAAAATCATGAACTTTGATATCACATTTTGATTTTTTTCCAAGATTTGTGTTGATCGATTTTTTAAATGTTCAAAATAACATTCGTATTTAATCATATCTTTGTTAAAGTGATGATTTTTGTTGCCGGGATTTGCACGCGGACCCTTCTCAATTGGTTTCCCGATTCTTCGATAAATTTAGGTGGAGTTTGATGATCGAGTTTGATGAAAAGGGGAAAATACAACATCATAAAATATGACAAGATAGCTCATATACACCGACATAAATCTAAAAATTGATACTCATGTGAATATCATACCATTGTCTTTGAACTAAATGGCCTCGCTCCAAATCAATAGTTGCATTTTTCCGAAATTATACACAAATTCCCCGCAAATAGCCAAATGACACAAACAATCGGATCTATCCGAGTTGAGATCCTCTCAACTAGTTAGCACCCATTGCACACGATCCTTTTTTTAATACAAGAAACAAAAAGTTTCATTTAAATGGAGATAGTGTAAGGCATAAGAGGTTACGAAGAGATACCACACAGATTACAATATCCCTTAAAAGCAAAGCACCAATCTCTAACTAAATCCAAACATGGACATCTTCGCGCCTCTAAATAAATGAATTCGCGCTTACAATAAGTTGAATCCAAATCCATACGCTACACGCTAATCACCAAACCTTAAACAAGATAACAAATCCGAGAAGAACAGACAAGACAAGTCGTTGAAGTTGCAGGTGAGTTAGCGGGGTTTTTAGAGAAAAACCTCGCACTTATTCTCCGCTAAATAGATATATTACACATCCTTGAAATTTGATGGGTGTAACTCATTAAACTCTTATTCTTCGAATTATTTGATTCACATATCAATAGTGAGAACGATGGTGTGGCATGAAGTTTTCTTCAACAGAGTGGAATCAAGTGTGAGAGATGATTCTTATTTTAGAAATTAAATTATTAAATTAAAATTTAAAATAGGGTGGAACGTGGTGAAAGAGATGATTCTCATTTTAAAAATTAAATTATTAAATTAAGCTATAAAAGTGCAACAGAGCGACAACTATTGCGACATAAAATGATGACTAATGCGACACTTAGTGCAACAGTAAAGTGTGTCATCAATTTTAAATCATTAGATCTTAGATCTAATGGCTCATAGAATTTTAGGAAAAACTAATCGACACAACAGCTATCAAGGTTTGAGATTTATTTTAAAAATACAAAATTATGAGAAAATTATAAATTTGAATAGGAGGATTTATGTTAAACCACATAGGATGGAGGAGATTGTGAAATAGATGTAAGGGTGATTTCTATATTTTATTTTGTATTTTATTTCTTCAATATGTGTAACTAGTGATAGCACATTTTACTATCACACTTCGATTTTTTTTTTTCAATTTATGATGTAAGATATTGATGATATATTTTGATAATAAAATAAGTTTTTTATCCACCGGCTTATGAAAAAAATGAAAACCACCCTACTGATTTTTCATTTTCATTGGTAAAATGCAATCAAAATGAAAATGGGTCTCAATACTTCTACTATCAATCCAGTCACCTCTCAATCTTTTCTCTACTTTTGAACTAATCGAGTACCATTTATTATAATAATTAATATAATTATATATATTTATATATTAACAAATATAAAAAAACACTAAATTAAACCCTACCTTCCTTATTCACGCCGTGTTTGCGCCGCAATCACCCATTTCTCTCAAACCCAATACCTACGGCCACTCAAATTCAAATCCAGACGGACTGCTGACGCCGCCGACGGCCAATCTCGTTGTTTTGCCGGTCGTCGGAATTGCTGATTCTCTATTATTTCGTCGGAGTTGTAGTGTTGTGCTCGTCATTCCGCTGCGCAGATACTTTGCCGACTCGCCATCTCACCGCATTCTTCGCCGAACTCCTCGCCGGACTCGCCGATTCTACTCCAACTCCTATTCGTATGTTTATTAAATTTTTTTGCTTGAAAATGATTGTTGGTTTCTGGTTGTTATTTATTTATTTGTTGAGATTGAAATGGGATTATTGAGTAGGTAAGAGGGATGATCGAATAGGTTTGCTTGCTTAGTGCAAATTTCAATATATGACCGAGTTTTAGTAGTTTTGATTGTCTAATTTTTAATGTATCCGAAGGTATATAGTATAGGTGATTGATTAATGTGATAATCGGCTAAAATTGGGTGTGTTTGAGCAAGATTTAATATATTTTTCTATATTTATATGGATACTAACTTACCCGATGTTCTCTTAATGGTATCGTATATTTTCTTTCTAGTGTCATTACTATGCATTGCTTTAGAATTAATAATGTTATTATTTTTTGATCTCGCTCAACAAAATGGTCATTATCTTTGTAAAGGTATGCACACACTTTTGTAAGTAACTCGCCTCTAAAGAGGGTCCTCAATCTATTTCAAACTCTTCGTAGCTTGCAAAAGTAATTGATTTTATTTCAAACTTTAATAATGCAAATACTTGTGCTTTGAGATATGGTACAGTAGTAATGTAATAGCTATCAAATAAATTTCTTAATATTTTCACGTTTGCTACATGAGTGTAGATGGTTTGTCGTGGAGGCTTGGTGGCCGTTGACCGAGTTGCGCTTTAAACAATTTTTCTCGTTATTTTTTATGTTGTCGAAACAATATTTTGTTTGGAATGTTTGTTTAACAAGGACTATGTTGTTGTAGTTGTGGACTATGGATATTTAAATTTTTCATTGTATTTGACATGCATGATTTAGATAAAAAAGGATAAAATGTGTTTTTGTTGAGTCGAGCTCGAGCTTAATTTTGCATAATAAAGGTTATCGAGCCGAGCTCGAGTTTATTGAAGTTTTTGGCCGAGTCGAGTTTCGAGCTTCGAGTTTTGTAATCTAGTCGAGTTCAAGCTCGCACTACTCGGCTCGACTCGACTCATTTACACCCCTAGAAATTATAATGGAAAAATATTTTCGCTCTATTCCTATATATGTTGAAGGAATAATTGTCTCAATGATGATTATATTACTAATGTTATGCTCTAATTTTGAAAAAGATGAAAAAAAAATTGTTGATTATAACATAGGAAAATAATTGGAGGGATGATTATAAAAGGAAGAAATGTAATTAAATAGGATAATAATTACATTATTTAAAGAAAATTATTATAAATTATAGACAAATTCTTATATGCAATATTTCATGGATCTAAGATCCGTGAAATTACCCATATAACAAAATTCGCGGATCCCGGGCGGGTCGGGTGGGTTAGGTCGTGTTTGGCTAAAAAAACTCGCACGAGACAAAAATACAATTTTCGCCTCGGGTGCTCCTGTGGGTGTTACTATTAGGTTACGCATATGTTACTTAAACGATAAATATGTGTTACTATAAAATAAATAATATGTATTTGTCTAAAAATAATCGCTCAAATGCAAAAATAAAAATGAAAAAATGATCAAATAAATCTCTAATCTAATTATATGTGTGAATCAAATAAGTATTTAATCTTCGACAACTTTATTCTTATTAAAAGAGTGTGATTTTATTAAGATGATGACTTATTTGATCTCAATATTAAAGAGAAATGATTTTAATGTGTTAAGAAAAAAATCATGGGTCTATTTGATCCCCAAGTATAAGATTTTTGGGGTAAATATGTGTTATTGTAGGGGCAAATATGTGTATTAAACTTGTGCAAAGGTAAAACTAAATTTTTACCCTCGTTGTGTTATTATTAGGTCAAACACTTGTTATTGTATGAAGAAAAATGTGTTATTAATGAACAAAATTAATATTTTATTCTTTTAAGGACTAGTAACACGTAGTAACCTTACAAGAACACATAATTGTTCTTACACTATATGAACACAAATGTGTTAATGTATAGAGAAATATGTGTTACTAAATGAAGAAAAAAATGTGTTACTATATGAACAAAAACATGTTACTTTATGGAAAAATGTGTGTTATTATATGAATAAATCGTAACTTATTAGGAGTTGTGATATTAATTTCATTAAACGAAATAAAATTTATCATCGAAGTTCGCATAAGCTTTGTATTCATCGAAGTTCGCATAAGTTTTAAAGAATCTTGATGCGTGGTTGGGGAACACAGCACAACGATAGAAATTGTGGAGCGAACAGGAGGAGGAAAAAGAGTTAGACGGAGGAAGAAGAAGAAATCACGTAAGAAGAAGAAATCATGCGTGGAGGAAGAAGAAGAAATATGCGCTAGTTTCGCTTGACCTGCTTCTTTATCTCGATCCACAAGATTTAATAATTTCCTTTTTTTTAATTCGGGATATCAGACGGCCGCAATATTTCACAAGAGACTTGCTCTAAATTATATATTTATTCGTATTAATTATCATAGAGTCATTCTTATTCAATTCCCTAATTATTAAAATCGCTTTTGCACTTACAGATCCGAATTGGCGTCTTAAAGGTGTTTTTTCTTTTTCTTAATGCGATTTAGTTTAAAGCGATTTGTCAACATTGCTATTCTTCAATTTCTGTACTTTTTTAAAAAAAAAAAAAAGAAAAAAGAAATCTCTACCTCTTCTCGCGGCGGCGTAGATCTCCTCCTCCGCCACATCTGAAAATGGAAGAGAAACCCTCAGCGATGAATTCTTCTCCCACCTCCAGCAATTTCACCAACCAAACCACACAAGAACTCGCCGTCGAAGGCCAGAAGCACCTCGAAGAGACAATCCAAGCAGCCTTCTTAATCCTCTCCGCCATGAACGACGAGCTTTGCAACGCCGCCCTTTGGTCCAACACATCCACTGGTAACACCAACACCAGTACGAGTCACGCACACCATCCAAACGGCGACGTATTGTCAGACTCCTCTTCTGCATCTTACTCCGCCTCGCAATCTCGTCCTCAACATCATAACAGCTTTGATGTCGGTGGCGGGGCACTCGACGAAGCTAGAATGCAGTATAAGACCTTCGTCGCATCTCTGCGTTCTGTCCTCGTTGCACCTACGACTTCACAGAAGGTATATTTTGGTTGTTTACTCTCTATCTGATGTGAGATTTACTCTCCACCATTTAAACGACATTTGATTTTATCCATCCATACTAATTGGAAATGTGTTTTTCCTATTTTCTTAATTTAAGCTATTTTTAGACTTGTACTCTTATATGTGTTTATCCCTTTTGATGATGATGATGTGATTGACGATGACTAATTCCTATTGAATAAATTATTTATCCATGTTTCCACCTTGAAACTCTAATTTCTTAGACTCAGATTTTGTTAAGTAGAAATGTTGTTAAGCTGCATATATTGTGATCCTTTCAAGGTGTTTTTGGAGCCTATCTCCAACTTGTTTTGATGCATTGATTTATGCTGCATTGTTATGTTACCGTTTGTTGATCACCTCTTCTAAGAAGTCGATGCTATAGAATTAATCTGCCCGTACAAATGATTGTCTTTTTCCAACTGAAGTAGGCTAAGGTACCTGATGCAGTTTCAACGAGTGCTTCAGAAACCGCGGCTGATCAAACAGAAATAGAGAAGCTTGAAGAGCATAACTCTAGCTTAAGAAAGGTACAACTTTTATTGTAATATTTTTAGGGGATTCAAGTGCTTCTTCATTTGTTTTGGTGTTTTAGTGATATTTGTGGTCTGACCTTATCGTCGGTTGATGTTCCCTTTAAGCTGCTAAATCACACAAGTGCATTATCTAGTGGCCATGGACCTAAGGTAACAAATAGAAGCCAGTTAGATATGAGACTTTAGATGCTTCAATACATAGAAGAAATGCTTCGTCGTAACATACATTGATACGAACCCAAACTCTCGTGCTTACGCCAACAAACTTGGTTGGTAATTACAGAATTGTCTTCTTCTCTTCCTCCTTTGATTCTAGATGTTGGATCCATCTATGGTTGTTATCTTGGTAAGAGATTTGGCTTCACAAAAATTTATACAGTGACTTTCTTTGTAATTCAAATTTGGTCATAGAACTGTTCCAATGAGGGAAATGGGGCTGTATTGTTTCAATAGTGTAATGGTGTTTTCTGAACAATATATGTAGTGGCTGTGTATGACTAGGCATGTCTTAGTAACTAACTACGGTGTGTGCTTGTGCATTCCGTAAAGATACACTGTTCGAATGGCTGCAGCACAACTAACCTCAAGCTTGTTCGGTATTTTGCCTTATTTTAATGGGTCATGGGACTCACTAAAAATGGAATGAAGAGTGTTAGATTGTATGCATAACAGTAGTAGTATTAAGTATACAATCTGTTTCCGCTAAAAAGCAAAAAAAAAAAAAAAAGAGTTAAAATTGCACTGATTACACAGTACAGCTGGTCTACCAAAATGTTACTCTCAATAAGTTAGAGAGTGAGGCTGCAAAACGCCTCAAGGGAGACGATAGTGGGTCTGTTATTGAAACGGTAAAAGACCTAATGACAGACGAGTAACACTTGTGTGAATCGGGTGCTTATGATGAATTTTATTTTTACTATCACCGTTATGCACATGCACTGTTATAAGTAAATATGATGGTGATGGTGAATGTGCATGACAGTGATAGTAAAAATAGAGTTCTTTATATGCACCCGAATTACACGAGTTTTTGCCATGCAAACAGGCTCGAAGAATGCTTTATTAAAATTTCTGCTATATTTTGTTGTCATTAAAGTAGTTATACTCAAGAAATATCACTCATCAGCCATCGTTATTTGAATTATAGGAGCTTGCGGATAAGAATAAGTATATCAAGACATTGATCGATCAGCTTCGTGGTGTTCTAGCTGATATATCTACATGGCAGAGCCCTTGTACGTTTTAAGGTTATCGATGTTTATATGCCAAAACGGAGGATGTTCACGAGGTACAAAATGGATTTAGAGCGCAGTTCTTTTCCTAATCGAAACTCATTTTTTATGTTTTCTTCAGTTTTCGATGGCAGGGGAAGTCGAGGAGAAAACTGTTTGATGGTTGCTGAAAAAGACTGAGAATGCTATACTTGACCTAATTCATGAATTTCGCTTCATTTATTCAGCATACCTCATTATATTTAACTCATCTTGTAAGCATCGAACGTTTCTCCTAACCCCATTTTGAGATTTATTTTCTCAATTCTAAATTTTATCAGATGATGAAAGGTTAATTATATAAGGGGTAGATCATTCAAAGGTTTACATGAACTTTAAGTTTTCATCCGTTCCATTTTAAACTTTAAACTTTACACCCTTAAAATGAAATCTCTTTATAAATTTTATTTTCACAATTTCCATTAATGTATACAAAATATCATTACTTGTTGACTCACGCATACACACAACTCAATTATTTTTTTATTTTTTATTTTATACATAAAAATTTACAAAATTACCTACAAAATCTCAAATCATTACTTTTCTTTCTTAAATGAATCTTATTGTATGCTTCAAAAATAATTCAAATTAAATTGTAGAGTTGTAAATGAATTAAATTTTGTGCAAGCGTAGAGCTGTAAACAAATCAAATTTTGTGCAAGCCATTCACTAGCTATTTGAAGCTTAATAAAAGCCACTTATAACAAATGTAGATTTTAGATTTTAGTACACTTCAAGAATTTTTTTTTGAAAGGATACACTACAAGAATTTTGAAATCCCTGAATTTATCATCCCATTTAAACCCATTCCAAACACACCCCAAATGTCCAGTTGCCTTCAAGAATTGTCAAACAATTAACCCAAAAACTTGCAAAAATATCACGTCTCATGTAGAACTTTTCGAAGATCAAATGTTTGTCGAAAGATCAGAACTTGGGGAAAAAACCATCTTGTCAAATGTTGAAAACAGTTATACCTGATTGGAAACCCAAACCAAACACACCCAAAATCTTCAAAACCCTCTTAGCAAATAGCCTATTATTCAATGAGGATGTCCATTGTCAACTAGACAATCTTTGAATTAGCTATCTTCATCTAGGTTGTCCTCAATCGGGCCAAAGTCTAGCAGCAACTGGCTATCGGAACGAACGGGTCAGCTAGAGGCGACGGAGGCAGGCAAGTAAGATCGTCGCTCGCTTTATGATGGAACACTTTTGAACATAGAACACCAAGTAGCATTGTGATGTTCTAACAACATCTTCATCCACTTCTGTTACCCAAGCGTCGCCGCATTTATACCACTGGTTTCTCAAACGTAGATACGTCACGTAATGTCCCGATTCTAGCATCCCCGAATGCGTAACCACAGCAAAACCTCAAACTCGGTAGGAATATCCGCTTCCTCATTCTCGAAAGAAAACATTCTATTACCGAATCTTTTTCACCACCGAAGAGGATAGATACGGCCTCATGTCCAAGGAAAACGGGAACTGTAAATGGCGGTCAATTTTTCTCGACATTTTTCGAATTGGAGAATGCTCGAATCGCTTTATATGCAAACATAGAACTAAAGGGAGCTTTTTCAGTGACATTTGCTTCAAAGCGTCCTTTTTTCTTGACAATTTTCACAGAAGAGTTTTTGATCTGGTCCCAATTTTCGGGTCTAGTGAAGAGGTCCAAGCAACCCGAAAGAGAGGACGTTGCTAAGGCCTCGTTTGGTTTGTTTGATCGATTATTGAGATCGCTTGGGAATGAGGTTGCCGTGTTTAAGTTAAGAGAGATGTCTACGCATGGATCATAAGTCGATGATGTGAACCCACACGATGTGCACGTGACGCCCGATCTCAATAGCCCGGAGAAAACCCTATGAGCAATACATTGGCAATCCTCATCTGTAAATATAAATGCTTCTCCAATCAGTGGAAAAAAAGATTACCAAAGTGTAAACAATATATACATAAATATGATCACTTGAATTTAATAGGACTATCCCAGAAAAGACCACATCATCCTTGGCTACTATACTTAACATGATGTTTTTTATCTCTCAAGCAAAATCATTTCTTTTTACCAAAATATATATGAGAAAAATATGCTCGGATCGAAGAAGATAGCACGATATGATCCATCTAATCCAGATAGTAGGGTAAAAAAATGGTCACTTTTATTCTCAGGACAGATGGATACTATCTCAAGCAAAGAACAAATCTTAGCACGTAGTTAACTACCTTGATTTGCAAGACAAGATTTCCCCAATTTCTCATGGATCCTATCGAGCACCGAAATAAAGAACTCGTGTGCATCTTGCTGTTCGTAATTCAGCAAGATCTTCTGAATGCTGCCACCAACTGAAAATGAAGAACACAAATTTCAATTACACATAAGAAAATTCTTGATCTTGCTGCAGAAATGCATGGAGATTATTGCATATGATGCTAACAACAATAAAGATAACCTTGTTTTTGGCAACTACCCACTGAATTTATATCGCTGCACTTTTCTATTATTTAGACATATGACACTAATTTACCGTTACTTTTATCTAAGTCTCTTACTTTGTCTTATCTTTCCATCACATTATTTGTACTATATTTATATTATATTACCTTATCTTAATCTTTCTGTCCAAAAGAAACAGTTAACTTATACCGGGACGGAGAGAGTAATAAACAACTTTCTTCTTAAACCCCGTGGTATCGTGGCTTGAGCAATGAAAAATAGAACCGAGGTGGCTTGAACAGTAAAAAATAGGACGGAAGGAGTAATATGTAAGAAACAAATTCCATGAAATTGACAAACCTGTAGAGAAACTTAGCAGGACTGTAAGGCGTTCGTTCGCCTGAAAACAGCTGAAAAATCACATCCATATCACAAGGCAAACACAATCTATCTGTGGAGCTTCTTCTACAGCTCTCATGGCTATGCCTATCATTTAGAAAGTAGTTCCTCAAAGGAGGAGCATGAAGCAATGCTTGCAAAACAGAATTCATAAAACAAGTATTCCCAAGATTATTCAACCCCCTCAATCCCAATGGAAGAGATGATTTAGACCTCTGTTTACTCCTCAAACCTGATCTTTTCACATTTTCTTGATTCAAATCACCCCCAAAATCCAATCTCTTCCTCTTGCTTAACCTCAATTTACTACTTTCCACAACCCCATTTCTATTTCTTGGTAACCCTAACATTTGTTTGGTCACCACAGCTTTATCAAACTCAGAATCATACACCTGATCACAGCACACAGAGCAATAGAGCTCAGCTCTTTCCAAATCAACACCAATCTCATGACCTTCACAAGATTCACTGTGCAAAAGGGCATGATTTGATTCAGGGGATATCCAACAAGTCAAACACATAAACAATCTGCCATTGTAACCAGAGCAGAAACTGCATCTGGGCACTTGTGATTTGGATTTATCAATCACTGTTCTTCCATATGGATCACACTTCAATAAATCTTGAATCAAATTATACCCCTTCAAGCCATGCTTTAGCTTGTAATCAATCAAGTGCTTGCATGGCCTAGGGGTTATGCAAGAAGAATCTTTAGTCAACATATCTATACAATTGAATCTTGAAAAGAATATATCAAAATTAAACAACAACACAGGAAACTGTTCAGAGAATATAAAATCTGATAAAAAAATATTGCAAGCAATTAGCAATCGGATTCATATATATAATAAAGAATGGAAAATATCAATCAACACCAAAATCAAAAACCGGGTTGATCTGATAAGGTTTTAAAGAAGAAAAAAGTGGTGAAATTATATTAAAAATGTATATTTCTTTATGAATATGCAAAGGCTGAGTGGCGAAAGAATGGAAGAGGAGACACTTTCTTGCCTGCAAAGAGCCGAAGACCGACTCCTTTTAGGCTGTGGGACAGAGCATTTTCCCTTACGGCGGTGGATAGATCACGGCCGTTAATTATCATCATGATATTTGCACCACCTATTGATGAATGTGGACCACAGATCAAATCATAGATAGAGGGGGTGGGTGGCGTGACCGTGAGTTGTTGACGTATTTCTTGAGAGAAGACTTGAGAGTTTTTCTTTCTTTCTGTTTATATTTTTATTTAATTTTTAGCTTTTTATCTTATTCGCGAGAAATTACCAAAATTCCTCCAATTCTTTTTTCTAAATTTCCTGAAGACCCTCATAATTTAAACTTGGAATGAGACGGATATTTTTGAACCGTAATAAAGTTATATAAAAAAATTGTAATATATAAATAAAAAGTGACATATTATCATAAAAATTATACTCCCTCTGTCTCGATTAACTTTGCATTGACTTTTCGGTTTTTGTGTGAGAGTTATTTCATAGTAATATGTGTACAAAAGTTATTTTATATGAATGATATGCTAATTGATCTTATTAACTAGCGTATCATTCATATAAAACAACTTTTGTAAACGTATTACTATGAAATAACTCACACAAAAACGGTTGAAAAAATCAACCGTGCAAGTTAATCTCGACAGAGGGAGTAGTTATTTTTAATATATATAAAATTTAATTTTTAGGTGTTTCATAATTTTTCAAGATTTAATTATAATTGTGTTATAGTACTACTCTCAAGTAAATAACTTTATCAACTAACTTAATATAATGATACAATAAAAGTGATATAATTATATACTAAAAGTGTAATGTACAAGTGAAAAGTGACAATATTTTCATAAAAAGTGTCAACGTGTTGGACTTAAGAAAAATGCGGATCGATTATAATTGAGCCGAAACAACCCAAATAACTAGAATACATGTGTGAGACGATCTCATACAAGTTTTTATCTTTAAAGTTATGTGTATGTCTTGTGTCTTCATTTATACGGTTAGGTTACCGTGCACAACTTTTTAATTTTATCTAATATTTTATATTTTGATCAAATATTTGATACTCTTGGTTAAATATTTGATATTTTCACTTACACCGTGATTTGGTGTTTAATTGCTTGAATCGAGCTCTAATTGTGGGGAATTTGATGATTTATGTTCTTAAAATGTGTGTAAAATGACTTGAATCTTATTTATATTAATAATCTTGAGTTTTCTAATTTTTGTAGGAAAAATAGAGCGTTGAAAAGAAGAAAACTCAAGCTTAGGTAAAGAGAAGCCGAAAATAGAAGTTGCAAGATGACACGAGGAAAACAAGCAAAACAAATCAACAAACGAGCCGAAAAGATGGAATCGAGTCTCAAAAGAGACCTGTTCGACCTGGACCTTTGATCGAGCAAGTCTGCTCGCTCGAGCGACCTTAAGGACTTACGAGGGCTTGGCCAAGTTCGGGACCTGCTCGATCGTACCTCTTGGTCGAGCAACCTTGCTCAATCAAGCGGTCCCTTGCCATAAATGTAAACACGCTTTTGAATTCGCACAATAAAAGTGCTCGAGCACACCCGTTCGGTCAAGAACCTCCGACAGATCCAATTATCCAATTTTAACCTAGGGACATGTGCCCACATCACCCAAAGGGTATAAATATCCTTGTTTTCATTTTCAGCGAGGGCAACAACAATTTTTCTAAGTTTTTGCCTTCTCAAAGGATAGAACACACTCCATAGCTAGTTTTGCTTTACTTTGCTTTACTTTTTCTTAGTTATCACTCAATTCTCTTATATAGTTTAGATTTTATAGTTGTATTTACTTTAAAGAGCAAGGATAAATAAGTATTGTGGTGTATTGAAGCATTCTCTCATTTTATTTCAATTAATAATCATTGGTGATATCTCTACCTCTCTTCTTTTTACATTTTATTTTGCAAATGATTACCATGTTTATTGTTGTTCTAGCCATGAGTTTTGCTTGTAGCACCATGAGCTAATTTTTTATACTTTGGGTTATTGGATATGAATTGATTGCGTAAAGTGTTCAATTGATGTTTAATTGGGGATAGATAGGTCTTGATTGATGATTTATTGTGTGTTTTGATTGATTATATCTATTAGATTATTCTTGAGACTTTTCTAATTATAAATGAGAGTTGTGTTAGATTATGAGAGATCAAATGTTGTAGTTGTATGTTTAGGACACTCGAGAGAGACTAAATATATAGAACACTCACGATTAAGCATTATGTGTTTGACTAGTGTGCTCCAATATGTTATGAAGTGTTGCAAATGCAAATTGCTTACCCCTTCCCGATTAGACTCAATTAGCACAAATTTAGTTGCAATTAAGGAATACCAATTGACTATACCCGAAGCATATCCCTCTCCATTGCACTTCTTTGAAGTTATATTCGTATTATTTTAAATTTTTGTTTTAGTTAATTATCTAATTGATTTATACTTGTGCTGGGTTTAATTTGTTACTTAATTCAAAACAAAAAAATGTTAGCTTCAATAGTTACATGACAACGCATAATTTTAGGGACTCATTGAATTAAATCATTTCCCTTGGGTTCTATATATTATTTGGTCTAAATTTTTACGACGACCCGTACACTTGCGGGCGAGTAGGGAAAATCTTGACTAAAAAGAATTTTCCTAATGACACGATAAGATTACCTTGCATCAAATTTAAAAAATTTAAAATATCAAATATTTGATCAAAAGTCATAAGAATTAAGATCAATGATATAATATTATTTTTCTCATAAAGATCAATAGCAAATTAGAATTTTTACTATTTAAATTATTCATATTATAACAAATAAATTATTATAATATTTAAGTTTAAAAAATAACATTTAAAATATCAAATATTGAATAAAAATATCAAGTAGTTGATTATAGTATTAAAAATTGAATCAATAACAAATTAGTTTTTCACTATTTAAATTATTGGGCCGAGAACTCTAGGGTACAATATTAGACACCCTATTACTATTAGGTACAATCTTTTTCCAAATTACTAGGAGATACAACATTTTTCCAATTTTACCCTTCCTTCTCAATTTTGTGCGTAGAATCAGAACTTTCTCAATTGTGATGCCACACATTTTTACCTTCACATTTCTACACATTATATTATTCATATTTCTAGATTCATTATTAATTATTGTGCCCAATATATTTTGTCCCCATTTTTTTTTCATTTCTTCTATTTTGTCTTTTTTTTTGCGCTATATTTTAATTGAAATTTCAAAATTTCAGTTTTTGTTTTTATCATTTTGTCTGCCTTTTTTTTCCGCTATATTTTAATTCAAATTTCAAAATAACACAAAAATTTTAATTCAAATTTCAAAATTTCAAAATTTTAATTCAAATTTCAAAATATCACGACAAAACAAGCAAAAAAAAGCTTTAATTATTCCCGCAAAAGAAACTCTGCACATGTGCAAACTTCATTGCATATTATTGAACATGTGCGTAAGAAAAATCGCACATTATCAATACCAAGTGTATACAAAATAACTTTCAGAGAAAAATAAGAATCAAGAAATTAAAACAATAAAGAATCAAGAGATGAAAAAACGGAAACAAAGAAGATTAAATGCAAACTAAATCTTTAGTGGAATTTGATACTCCATATTCACAAAATTTCTATAACACAGCTTAATCGTAGGACACAAGTACAAATACAAAAGAAAGAAAAAAATAATCATTTTAATAGATCTTGTAGATGAAAAAAGAAATATGAAAACTCAAAATTTATTGTCTTGAACAATACTCGTGTCGCCGTCAATCTGCTTTCCCCCTCGTCACAGATCTGCTCTTCGATCTGCTTTTCCCCTCGCCGCCGTCGATCGCGCTTGGCGGTGGATCGGTGGCGTGGCCGACCGTGGGAAGGAACATTGGTGGCGACGGTGGTCGATTTATGGCCGATCTGGTTTCGTCGTCTTGATCGAGCTGCGAGCCACCACCACCTGGGTGTGGTTTCGGCAGCGGCGGTGGGGCCCCGAGCGCGGTGTGACGTCTCCATCGGCGCCACCTCAAAGATAATCCTTGAAGCGTGGTGGATGGGTGGTGTGATATGGGTTTTGAGAGAAAGATGGTTGTTTCATATTTGAGTGGTGTGGGTTACGGTAGTTTTGAGAGAGAGAATGGGAAAATGAGAGAGATAACATCGGAAGCACAATTTAAGGGTAAATTGGGAAGTGGAAAATATTGATTGTAGTGGGAGTATTAACTTTTTGACATAGTACCCTATAGCAATAAAAATCTAAATATAGTATCTTAGAGTCATAATTCCTAAATTATTTATATTATAAAAAAATATACTATTATAATATTTAAATTTAAGACGAAGTGGCCGTATAGCTAAAGTGGTTAGAGTTTCACTACCTATGTCCAAAAGATCATAGGTTCGAGTCACCATTTAACCGATTAAAAATATATATTTAAATTTAAAATATCAAATTTAAAAATAATATTTAAAATATTAAATATTTAACCAAAAATATCAAATTGTTGATCATACTATTAAGAATTGAATGAAATTAAAAAATAGTAAGCGATAACTTACCTAATATATGCTACACATCAGATTTTACCTAAAGTATTATCAAGTACTTCATTGATTGATCATAAAACCCATTTTGACACTAATCCAAAAATGCAAGATTATTTGATTTATTATGTTTTCGTTATATTAAAAAAATTCGGTAATTTAAGTAATTACCTAATATTTTCTCTTTGCATCGATAAATTATTTTATAATTGGTTAAATTGCATTTTAAATCATTATCTTTTTCAAATTGTATTTTCTAAATTTTTAATTTTAGGAAACAAAGCTTCAATTTAATAAATTTTTGCAATTATAGCTTACGCGATTTATCTCTGTCTCGTATATGGTCATGGAAAAAAGCGGAGTCGCTTTTATTTTAAAATGTTTAATTGCAAATTAAATCACTACTTTTTTTTTTAAATTGCAATTTAATCTAAACTTTTGAATCTTTTTAAACAAAACTTCAATTAATATTTTTTTGCATTTTGATCTTACAACATATTAGTTTCTCCCCTTGGTGATGCATCGTTGAATTTGAGATTTTTTTATTTTCTTTGCTTAAATGAAAGTTGATTGTGATTTTAATTTTTTTAATTTTATTTTTACTATGCATTGTTAAATAAGTCGTATAAAAATAAATCTAAACTAAAAATTAAAAGTTAAACTAATTCTTTTTCCATTTAAATTAAAATATTTTCATAAATTTAAAAATATTGTAACAAATTAAACGATGTCGTTTCGCTCACATGTCGGTCACGTGCACACATAATCCCATAAAAATGGATGACATGACATTTTTTTATCATAACATGTTGATCGCATATTTCAATTCATTAAAAATTCGAACACATTAAATTATTGATTAGGTTTTCTTGATTTTTATTTTTTTAAATAAGGAGCGGTGCAACCCCACCTATATCGTAGATTCCTTGATCGGGCACATCATAAATCGAGGGATTTGAATGGGAGAAAATCAATAGAGCGCGGAAAAGAAAAATGCTAACATCATCCATTTGTTTGTCTGATTTTCCAACTTCATCACCCATTTGATATTTAAATTTGGCATAAATTTTCATATACTAGTTGAATAGTGTTACTCAAAGTTAAAATATTATTTAGTTAAAAAATAGTATTCTCTCGTCCAAAAAAATTATGCACACTTCTTTTTTACATTTGTCCCAACAAATTATGCACACTCCTAAAAATGAAACATCACACAATATTAATATTTTCACAATATGATTTAAATTTAAAAATATCACTCTTATTCTACTCTATTTTATTCACTCTCCTACTTTATCTCATTAAATCACTCAAAATACCCTTACACTTTATTCTCTCTTTTACCCTTATTCTAATAAAAAGTCAACAAAATTAATTTTTCTTAGGTTCGTATAATTTCTTGGAACGAAGGGAGTATTAATTATTTTTATAAAATAATATTAAATTATTTTATTAATTGGTGTGCACTAATAATACAATATAATTAGTACACTCAATTATTACTCTTTAAATAAATCCTGTCAAATCGCGCACTCGAAGGGAAGAGAATAGAGAACATCTTCCAGAGACTTCATAAAATATCAAAGAAAAATTGCAAGATATGTCCATTTAGCAAAAATTGTATGTCACGTTAGGATAGCAATTTATGCCCTCAATTCATTTTTTTGGTACAATTTATATCCAAAGTCTCGAAAAAGTTAAAATTCGCCACCCTTTACCGTCGTGCATAATTTTCAAAAAATTTAAAGACAAGCAATATATCAAATTGTACGTCTCACCAAACCCGTCAATTTGTGTATTACGACTTCATACATTTAAGTTTGCATGATTCATTCACGTCAATTGACGACTGTTTTCTTCCCGATCAAAATTCGATCATTTTTCAATGAATTGAATGTCAAACCATATATCTAAATGTTCATGTCTTCAAGCCCATCATTTTGATACATGACACGTCTTCGATATGCCTAAAAACAATAAAAAAGGGCCAAAACACAACTTCGGGTTGCAAATGAGCTTGAGTAGTGTGACACAATACTTTCTCAATCAATTTCTGGTTGTTTTCCAGCGAATTGAAGTAGAAGCCATATATCAAAATGAGGGGATTGGAAAGACAAACAATTTGATATATGGTTTGACCTTCGATTCGCCGGAAATATCTAAATTTTGGTGCGAAGAAGGTGACGTGAATGAATCACTCAAACCTAAATTCATGAAATTGTAGTACACAAAATGATCAATTGAAATTACAAAGTTAATGGGATTGGAGAGACGAACAATTGATATTTCGTTTGTCCTTAGATTCGCCGGAAAATGGGGTGTAGGCGATAAAAAGTGGTTAATTTTAACTTCTCCAGCGACTTTACTAAAAAATTGCAAAAAGGGGAACTGGGGGCATAATTTGTTACCCCTACCAATTGCCATGACAGACAATCTTTGCTAACCCCAAACCTACTGTCCGACTGGGCTATCAATTTCCATTAAGACTTTCATAAAGATGCCATGAACATATAAAACATAAAAAAGAAAAAGAAAAAAGGGAAGATTCAATACCTAAAGATATCTTATTCCCAGTAAAAACAACAGCAGGTAAAGATCAGAAAACCATATCAATCAGCTTTTCATTGCAAAGGAATAAAACCATACTTCTTTTAATATCAATCACTAGTACATGTTTCTTCAAAGCAAGCAATATAGCAATAAAGATTCCACTTCCCCTGAGTGTCCTTCGACCTTCATCCACATGGTGTAATGCAATCAAATTGTTCCAAGTTCCCCAAATGTCTTTGGTATAAATAAAAGATCGACACTACTGTAAGTAGAATTGTCACGACTGCCCCAACTATGAAAGCATATAGGCCCAAAGAAATGATCAACACTACTATAACTAGAATTGTCACGAGCGCCCCAACTACGATTGTTCCTCGATTCCTTTTCAAATAGGCCCACATGACTCACCTTCTGAATCCTCATATTCATCTCCTAAGATCTGCCTGTTCGTATTCATTCAAGATGACTAATGATATTGTGTTCACCATCTAATCATACTTCTATATAGTCAACTACACAAGACACTGATGTGCTCTCAATGCAATACAACATCTCAAATTTCACAATCATATAATCATTTATATGGGACCTCCCAAAACAATAGTGTAAAGATATATTTCAGAACGAGTTCGAGTGTACCTCAGAATTTAGGATTGAAGTGGTTTTCGAATTGTTCACTATCAAGATTCCAGGAATCAAGAGCAGCTATGATTCCAGCAGTTTGCAATCACCTAAATGAACCTGGGATTTCGACTAATCACAACATTAGAAACCTTGAGAAACAGGGGAATGTAAAAATCAAGCATAAGAAAGCTATCGTGAAGGCTAACTACACTAATAACATTGTCAATCATATCAGAAAATAAGTAAACGTATGAACAAAGCTGACAGGAAGTACAGAAAAAATCAATTCACCTACTGAAACCAGAGACAGTTAATTCACAATTTCACTAACACCAATACCCTGAAATAGCTAAAAGAATCATCAATTTCATCAGGAAAAAAAAAAAAAGACAATAACCATAGTAATCCTTTCATTCACTAAATTAAAGTCTCAAGCCCGATGTCAATCTGCAAAAGAGTTCTATACAAGAGATTAACCAAAGCATCCATAAATTAAAGTTGCCACATTCCAAAACCGACGAAATCTCCACAACCACAAATTATTTATTCATAAAATTCCACATACACGAAACACACAGCGCAACAGAAAAAGGAACATTTGTAATTCATTCCATAAACGGATCGATTGAATTATCAATCAATCTATATCAGCATATTATGCTGCTCATTCCACTGCCTAATTACTAACAACAGTTCCGGCGACCGGGTACTTAGCCTGAAACTTCTTCTCCCAGTCATCGAGCACACCGATTTCCTTCTCGGTGAGTCCTTCAAGCGATGGAACCGCGTCTGTTTCTTCCTTACTCATCTTGGCGAGTGCGCGGCTGGAATCCTTGCCGGCGAAGACGCAGTAAGGGCCGCCGGGGCCGTAGAAGGACTTGCCTGAGGTGACGTCATAGATACGGCCACGAATCGCCACGTATATAGGCCTGGATGGATCGGATCCATCGTAGGTCTTCAGCTGCTGAGGAGTGAGCTCCATTGATTTTGCCTTTGGAATTTAGATATGAGCGTTGCAGTGTGATAATGGAAGAACAATATGGTGTGCGGTTGGAGAAAGATACGGTCTACCAGTGGTTGGAATATATATACCCACAAAATTGTTATAAGAAGTTGAATTCAGATGAAGCATTGTATTAGATTAATTTGAATTAGGTATCACATTCTTATTATATGAAATATCAGACAGATTAATTTGAAAAGTGTCACATTCTTATTATATTGAATCAGGTGTCAAATTCTTATTATATATATATATATATATATAAAATAATTTATTGTATTAATATATTATTATTCTAGTAATTTATAATTAATATGTGTTTCATGTGACTAAGCCTGTCAAACGAAGTGGGTCGGGTTGCCAGGCCACTCATAATTTTTGGGCAGGATTGGGCCCGGCCCGGTAGCTACCAAACCTCTATTTTTCAAGTCCACAGACACTAGGCGGGCTACCGAGCCATTTTGATTTTTAACAAATAAATTATTTTATTGAAGTTGGAAATAATTTTATTCGAAACCGATTGAAATTATAAATTTGATATTTATATCAACAAATATATTATATTAGTTTTAAATATTATTTAAATTTATGTTAAATATTTACACAAACAAAAGTGATTTTAGGTAGAGCAGGTTGTAGTTTTCGTTTTTATAACACTATTCATGATATATATTCTCCTCTTTCTCTTTATATATATATATATATATATATATATATATATATATATATAATGGTTAAAATTATTTTGAATTTTGTAAGTCAATTAGCAAGTAAAAATAGTACTTTTCATTAATGTCCAAGAATAGGAGGGAGAAAAATTAAGTCGGTTTTGTCCAATTCCTTTCTTTGTTGCAATTAAGTTTGCATGTTCGGGGAACGAAATATTTGTCAATCTATGTTGTTTGACCATCCTCAATGAAAACTCATTTTTTTATATTTTTAATTTTATTCCTTTTGTGAATATATACCATGAACTTATTATCTTAGTTAAAAATTCAAATTCAAATAAAAAGAACGGGCCAAGTGAAAGTTCGGAGTCGCCTCGGTCGAGCCGATCGGCCAGGCCTATCTCGGGCTAAGGCCAAATCAGTCCGGTTCTTTTTCGGGTCTATATTTTTAGATCCAACTCCGTCCCGAACCATGGGCCAACTAGGTAGGCCCATCGGGTCGGGCTCGTTTTGGCGAGTCCTACATGTGACATCGTAATATATGATTTAATTTAAAAAATAGGAGTATATTTCTAAGAAGGTTTGAACTTTATACCTCTTGCATATTTTTATATTGTTTAATAATTAAGTTAATCTATAAATCTTTAAATATTTTGAATCTTTGTTTTATTGAACAAGTCATAATCTCTATTTTATATCTAACATTTTATTGTATGATAATTTTTAAACATAATATTATATTTAACGTAAGCCTATAAATATATGTAAAAAAATTGATTGTATCATTTTTGTTTCATCTCAATATGTTTGAGAAAATCATATATTTAATTTTTTAAAAAATATTTGTGTATTTAATATAGTTAATATATTGATGAATTGATTAATTAAATCTTAAAATTCTAATTATGTGAAAAATAATATTTGATTTACTTATTCATATTGTCTCGAAAACACAATTTTATTTATTTATCTTATTTTATTAATAGGTATTAAGCATTTTATACATAACATTGCGTGTTTGAAATTTTAAAATAATAATATAAGTAATATTTAATAATCGAATACTATAAATATCATGATTTAAAAAATATTTATATATAAAATATTACAAAAATTCGATGGGAGCTACTCTAGTTTTATACTATAGGACTAGTTTATATATACAATAGTATAACTATATAAATGTAATGATTTTGACGAATTAATGTAGTGACATAAATTTTATATTATAAAATTATTTCTTAAGATTTTGTAAAATAACTAAGGATGACAATTTTGAAATTACATCATGCAATCATGGTAACTATCGTCTCATTTATGATATATTTCATAAATTTTTATTTCGATGAGTATGTGTATTATGTTTTGTATACATCAGTAAATTAATAGTGTTATTGTTTTTGAAAAAATTAAAATATCAAATATTTGATCAACAAGATAAGAGTTTCATCAGAGTATTAAGAATTGGGTTCAATAATATCATATTTGGCCAAGGAGTATCAAAAAAGTTGACCAATAGTATCAAAAATTTGATAAAATTAAATAAATAATATATAAAGTATCAAATATTTAATTAAAAGTATCAAATATTTGACCAAAAATATCAAATGAAACACCTATAAACTTAAGGTGTATACGAAATAAATAAGACTTTACCTATTTCGATAGGTCAAGAAGAGTTTCATAAATGAGATAATGCTTTCTCTTAAATGTTGCTAATTTTATGTTGGATTTATTACTATTAGGTACAATATTGGAGCAAAATGACTATTAGATATAACACTTTAAATAAATTACTACCCACTACGATTCATACAAAAAATACCCTCCCACATTTAATCAACGAAACCATAATCTCTCTCTCTCTCTCTCTCTCTCTCTCTCTCTCTCTCTCTCTCTCTCTCTCTCTCTCTCTCTCTCTCTCTCTCTCTCTCTCTCTCTCTCTCTCTGCAACCCCCTTTCTCATACAAGGCAAACGATTAGCAACGGCGAGCGGTTAGCGCGGTGGTCGCATTGGGGTGGCAAAATCTAACTCCGACGCCGAGTCCGTGGAAATTACCGTTGCTACAAAGACTACAACTCTGTGGGTAGAAACCGCCGCTCGTCTCTCCTCCCGATGAAACCCTAGATTTGACCGTGTCGTGTTGGTGGCGTTAGCCGGGTTTAAGTGCGGTGTCGAAAACCCTAGATGCGCCACCAAACCTCGCTGCTATCATTGCACTACGACGACGGCTCACCGCTTGTTGCAGCCACAAAGTGGAGGCTTGTAGGTTGCTTGGCGTCGTGGCCGCGCGCCCTTGGTGCACCACTAGATGAATCAGATCTGTTGGAGCCCCACCGATCTCTCTCTCGCCAGGGTAAGATCGGCGGTACAAGTTGATCTCGTATTTTTCTCATTTTGATTGATGGTTTTCTCTACTGGATCGATGTTATTATACATTGGATATGTGAGTTTTTCTTCCGCGCATGTGCAACATGTTTCTTTTGCACATGTGCAATATTTTTTTCTGCACATGAGAGCAAATTTTAAATTATTTAATTTCAAACAAATGTAATTGAATTATTTGATTTTGAAACAAATGTAAATTTTGAATTATTTGATTTCGCACATTCTGAGTTATGATGTTGTTAAACATTTAGTCTCTATCAAAAGAGATCAAAAAATTATGGTTGTGTCGATGTTAACAAATATTATTATTATTATTATTTTATTTTATTTTGTAATGATGTTAACAAATGCTTCCTCGTCAAAATTTTTGGTTTATTTTTCGATGGCGAAATATTCTCGTTGTGATGATGTTAACAATGAAACCAAATATGGATAATGTAATTGGTAGAAATGTGTAGGCAAAAACGTATTAGTTTTCTTGAGAAGACAAAGGTGTGACATCACAAAAAGTAGATAGTTTCTACATAGTTGAGAAGGAAGGGTAAAATTGGAAAAAGTAGCCAAAATATTGTATCTTCTAGTAATTAGAAAAAAATTGTACCTAATAGTAATAATTGACCGTTTTATGTTCTCATGTATTGTACAATGAGAAGATCTTATGGTAGTATTACAATGTAATTGTTGGTTTCAATCGTTACATCATCTTTAATTATATTGGAAACTAATTATATACATTAAATTATAATAAATAATTAGTTTATATATTGAATTAAAAAAAACCATTATGTATTGTTAAATATTTAAAAAATCACGATTTTTTTTTATACAATTAACCCTTTCAAAAATTCAGATATTAAAATTTGATGAAACGTGAAAATGTGCAGTCCTAGCCCAATTTGGTAGAGCAGACTTATCTTTATTGATAAAATAATTTTTAGTCTAAATATTTTAATAATTTTAACTAAGTACAATTTAGAAATAAATGTAATTAATTTAACAAAATGTTTTTTTTTAATCGGTAAATGTTAATTGTTAGTGGTTAGAAATTAGTTCACCAAGTCTCCTTACAATTCCAAATTCTCCAAGCCTCCTTATACCCCCACTCAAATTCGTTCCCAAAAGGAATCAAACTCGTGCCTCCCACTTAAGTGAGGAGCCCGATTTACCTATATGAATTGTCTGAAACATCATTTATAATGAATAGGAGAGACTACTATTAATTTTTGAGGGACTAGTATAAATTTTTGTGTGATAATAACAAGTCAACATTTAATTAGCTAAATGACATTTTACTCACAGGTCTAAAGTATTACTCCCTTATTCAAAATATATGTCATCCTAAGGTTATGCATACGTTTCTTTTTTAAGAAAATTATTTACTTCCTTCTATACCCTTAATTAATAGCTTTGAAATTTTCCACATGACTTTAAAGATTATTATTATCAATGTATTTTTTTTTTTAAAAAGGAAATATTAAAAAAACTATAATTAATTCACATTGAAAAGTGCAAAACAACATTTAAATTGCACATAATACGAAAAATCAAAACGACATATATTATGAATAGGAGGGAGTAATAAATAATCACAATGCCAAGTCATAAGAAAGAATTTAAAAACTGCGAGTAGATTTTTCGCAATATGCCATTTAAATATATTTTTAAAAATATCAATTATTTTTATTAAAATGTGTATTTGTTTTCACTTGCACTTTTTAATGATGATATTGTTTAAAAATACACTTGAATTACACAAGACACCCGTATCATTCAAAGACTTCACAAAGAAGAATTAAACTTGTGTGCACCAATTGAATCAATTTTAATTTAATTTTACTCGATCCTAAACAGTCGAACATATTTAAAATTAAATTCAAATTGAATAAAAATCCAATTACACCTTATGCACCAACTATAAATTAGTCTAAAAGAAAAAATAGTCTAAAAATAAAGTTAATCGAACATACTTGGTGGTGGTGGCATCATTCAAATTAACGTTGAATGTACTAAAAACAATGAACACATGACAGAAATATCAAATTGAAATAAGAGATCATGTGTATATATATATATTTTTAACTGAAACCAACCCGAGACTAAGGCTGTAAAGTGTAAAGTCGAAAATTGTTGATCGAGCGATTTTGAGCCGCCTAGTCGCTATTAAGACGGTCAGCCTAGGCAGTCTAATTTTTATTTTTAAAAAATTGGTTTCAATAACAAAATAAAGATGTAACAATATAACATCACAATATAATTTCAACTATAAATTAATAAAAATTAAATGACAAATAATATACATAAGTTAAGAACATAATTCCAATGTAATTAATTTGTTTCCCGATTTAAAAAAAAAAAAAAAGAAAAGATTGTTGGCATGACTTTAATTTGTTAACAAGGTGACTTAGCCCACTCGACCACCTGGGTTCCTCACTTTAGTGGGAAACCCAAATTTGATTCTCTTTGAACGAATTATAGAGTTATAAGGTGGCTTGGAGAAATCTAGGAGTATTTTGGGTGCTTGGTGAACTAACTACTAACAACTACTCCCTCCGTTCCACTTAGAGTGTCCCATAACTTTTGGGCACAAGTTTTAAGAAATGTTGTATAATAATAATAGAGTAAATGTGATGTGATGGACAAGGATGCAAATATCGCGATATATCGCAAAAAATAAAGTTGGGATACGGATATTAGTAGGGATGGAGGAAATATCGAAAATACCGATATACCGACGTTACCGTGCCGAAAAATACCGAAAAATACCGAATTTTCTGTGACGGTATCGGTATAGGATTTTAAAATTTTCGGTATTTCGGTATTTCGGTATATACCGTATATCGTAAATATTTCTTTAAAATAATTATTTAATTAATTTATTTATAATTTAAATAATATAATAAAGAAATGTACAATAATAATTTTTTTAATTAATTGTTCGGTATGAACGGTAAATCGGTATGATTCGGTGTGGACGGTATAATCGGTATGGTCGGTATGGACGGTATAATCGGTATGGACGGTGCAGTAAGGTATACCGAAAAATCGGTACGGTATGCGGTATGAATTTTTTTAATACCGAAATTTCGGTAAATCGGTATACCGAAATTTCGGTCAGATCGGTATGTTTTTATAAATACCGAAATTTTCGCAGACGGTATACGGTATTTTCGGTATACCGTGCCGATCCATCCCTAGATATTAGGGGAAATGTATTTTTCCTGATATCGCGGAAATATCGCAAAATATCGATATCCATATCGATCGGGCGTAGTGTATTTTTTCCCGGATATCGCGGAAACATCGCAAAATATCGCAAATTTTTAAAAAATTGCGATTTTTTTTTAATTATTTATAAATTTTTTTAATTTTTTTCATTTTATTTGTTTCCCACTTTTTTCCCAAAAAAAGAGAATCACATAGGTCTTCATTTTTGTATTAATTGTATTATATCATGTATATTTAGTCATTTTGTATTATATTGTGTATTATATTGTCACTTATTTTGCATCAGACGGTATTTATATAATCTATTATCCATATGGTTGCTTTAAAAATACAATTTTATTGTAATTTTTAATGGAATATGTACATAATAATATGTTATAATAATTTCTCAAATATCTTGTTAAATTTCCAAGATTTTAATAAAGTTTCCGTCATTTTTTCAATTTTTGCGATATCGATATATCCATCGATATATCCGTAAAATTAAAGTTGCGATATTTGTTGCGATAGCGATATTTTCATCCTTGGTGATAGATAGAAAGATAAAAGGTAGTGTAATAATAATATAGTATAAGTGATGTGATGGAGAGAGATGAAAAATGTAATTAAATATACTAAATGAGTGGCATATTGTGTAAATATGTATGTAGTATAGGAATAATTATAAAAGTAGGGTATGGATATAAAAGAAATTGGACACTTTGGTGGGACGGACGAAAATGGAAAAATGGAACACTCTAAGTGGGACGGAGGGAGTAATATTTACCCATAAAAAAAAAAAAATCAACGCAATTAGCCACATAATTTAACACTCCAACTACTATAGTGCTACTACACAACAAAATACATATTTCACTTCACAAGTTCACAAAGAAATTAATCGACTCGATCGCCTAAGACCTGCTTAGGTGCCGCCTAGAAAATCAAATTTGCAAAAATTGCATCGGCCGACGGCCATCTAACTGCTAGATGGGATATTTGCAACAGAGCCTGAGACTGAGTGCAACATTTACCCATTTCACAACAAGCACACTCCATTTTCACATGAGTCTTATGTGTTGCATATAAAATTCAAAATCTAGAGGGGCTGAAAATACTCTCCAAACTAATGTCAACTGATATTTAACGATCAGTTCATCAAATTGTTACTCATAAATCATGTTATGTTACATATAAAATTCAAAATCTCAAAAGCAAGAAGAATGCTAGATGTCCTGGCAATAATGATAACTTCATCGAGTGTGAAGTCGAGATGCTATATTACTTACCCGCTTCCAGAATCTAATGCTATTGAATATGCTTCTGCCTGGAAACAAAGTTAGTAAAGCTGAAAACCTCCACCAGAATACTCGACCTCCTGAAAATGAAAAAAGTTCATGAGAATGTAATAATGGAGCAACGAGACGTGCGTAAGAACAAGCACAGTAGAAAGTCTGAAGTTACTCTGTATCCACAACTTCAGATGATCTCTCTTTTTTTTTTTTTTGAACCTTCACTTCAGATGATCTCTAAAATGGCATAAACGCCAAAAAGAATCCAAAGCTTTGAAAAATTTTGCTATCAACTGATGATTTTAGTCATGATTTGGTTAATTGACCAATCTTTCAAGATAGTCAAAATTATCCGTGATAGACCCATAATTCGATTTTAAATGGTACATCAGAGTGAAATACAGATAGATATCTATGTGTATATGTAAAGATGACGATAGATATAGTGTATCGTCCTTTATACTCTACCACATGCAGTATTTCCAAGATTAGGTCTGTTTTTTAGATGATTTAACTATCCTGACAAATTACTCAGATCAGAGGGATAATGCAGTCCTTTAACACGATGGAATGAAAATTCAACGAATTTAATTGAAGATGAAATTTCAAGGCCATAATATTAAATGCGACCAACAAACCTGTGGTGGAGGCAAGGATGAAACCCAATCAGATACATGAGTTGGGAGAAGACCAAGAGTATTAAGCTGTCAAGAACAAATAAGATACATCAGCTTTCAGAAATGCTTGATAATGATGTGGAAGGATTTACAACGACCTCTGCAGAGGTAGAGAACTAACCTTCCAGATGCCCAGCCCTAACCCTACTAAGTTAAGGGCGATGAATACTAATTTAGGTACTAGAAGGTCCACTTTGTTGTCCTTGTAAGGCTCGAACACTATAAGTCACGTTAATAATAGTTAGCAAAATTCATGAAAAGTGTTAAATGTGAAAATTCAAAGGTAAAGCAATCATAATTCCTGGTTCGCTGATAAATGGCATCTAAAAGTTTTTAGGGATTTATGTTCTGTTATTTGAATAAATTAAAATGCTGCTTGATGTTAAATTATGAGATAACAAGGACACATAAATTATATCAACACCTACATATTGAAGCAGCCAAGACCTGATAACCTATACTATACAGAATCAGACATGCCAACAAATAATAATTTATCAGTACAACCACAGGAAATTATGGACATCCAAAGCCAAACAATAATGCCTATAGCAATCAGATATGATGTACATTTAGGGGTATCGAATAATACTTGTATATTCAATTGTAATAGGTTAGCTAGGTTCCAAAATTGCGAAAATCATCTAGTAACTGGTGAACTACCAATTAAAAAGGCCCAACATTTGAAATAAAAATTCAAAATGGCAAAATTCCAACAAATGAATTGAAACAAGTGAAGAATGAAGTATAGTTTAATAATGATGCTCACTTTTCCCAACTCCTCGAAGTGCATTAACCGGCTGCAAAAGAGCTGAAAATGTTATGCCAATGCTAAATAGATGAACTGTGCTTCCGGCCATCCACATCATGAAGCCCATCATAAACAAGTTCTTAACTGGTGCTTGAGCCACTTCCCATGCTTTCTGTTCATACAAATGAATATTCAAGTTACTGTAGAGAGTCTAGAGACAAACTATCAACGACTCCAATTAAACAGAAATGCAATAGATTAAAAGAAGCACCAATGGGGAAAAAAAAAAAAACTAAAAAGGCTCCTATGCGTGTTTTAGATGTAAATATCTTGGGCTTGAATTCTTGTACTTGGAACAATATTGACGGTTAGGTATGACTTATACCTCGCCGAAGAAGGAATGAACTTTTACTTATCAAAAAAAAAAAAGGCTCCTATGTATAGAGGATTCGATAAAGGGCAAAAGTTAACAAAACTGTAAATCTCAACAAAGATTATTCAGTATGCTATTCAATAAAGATTATTCAGTATGCTATTCAATAAAGATTATTCAGTATGCTAAGCCATTAACCACCAAAATTATTGGATAAAAACATCAGATCGTTAAACAGCGCAGGTGTGGTAGCTTATTAACTATCAACAATACCCAATTGTTAAAACAAGAAATGATTCTATTCTTCAAATTCGTTTATGCATAGTCAGATTGGTGTATAGGGAAAGCAGAATATCCAAAACATAATGCACAAAAGTTGCACCATAGAAACCATTGAATTGATATGATAATTCCTATTATTTTAACTCTAATCATCTGGGAAGACATTACACGCCTTTAGAAACTTTTCTCTTCTCCCAAAGAAGCCTAAAATCATCATTTTTGGTTAAAATCTGTGTGAGAAAACATGAGCTAAAATGAGCTACTGATTATCTTCCTAGTATTTATGAAGAGAGAAGAAACTGGAAAACAGAGTAGATAATCAATCAACAAGAAATTCAGATTTCAACTAAAATAACTCCCAAAATTTAGAACACAGAATAGATCCACAGTCACAAAAACCACAACACAATGAAATCTAAAATACGTTACCACGATGCACAAATTTTTACCTGGGCTTTCCAATTTGCTTCAGCATCCTTCTTCTGTTTGCTCAAAGCCGAATCATCCTAACGCCAAAAACAAATCATTCAACTCAAAAAGGTAAATCAACACCAGGAACAATAAAACCATCAAAATATTTCCCATCAAACTCGCACATACCTGTTCTTGGGATGCCCGCGTGAATCCCGGCGGATCAGGAATATCACGCGATGAATTCGAAGTTGAATTGTCCGTGAAATCCACTGCCCATCGCCTGCCCGATCCCATTACTGCTTGCTTAATTATTCTTCTTATGCTTGAATATATATTCAAATCGAGAAATACAGGCACATACAAACACGCTGAGCGTGATTTTGTATATGGATTTTGAAATTGCAGGGAGATGCAGCTATATGAATCAGCGATACAGTGGGTCCGTCACAAACCCGACCCGCATATGGCAGATAATAACTCGGCCAAATGGGTTCTGGAGCGAGTTTGAACTTTGAAGTTTGAACACATCAACCGGGTCCCCGGACCATATATATATATACGCACACACATAATCCCTCGGTTTTATTTTAAATTCAAAGTTGATATCTTATTTTTATTTTCTCGTAGTAAAAATATATAATTTAGTATTAAATTAATATTTAAACATATTTTATTTACACCTCATATCACCGAATTACACACTTTATCCTCTTAAATTTAAATAATTTTCATCCAAGTGCGAAAATTTTTTTCGCACTTTGTGTGTACCAAATTGTGAGCATCAAGGATATTGTACACTCTATCCTTTCAAATTAAAAATAACTTTCATCCAAGTGCGAAAAAATTTATTGCATATTGTGTGTCTTTGAATTGTAAACATAAAGTGTACTCAAATATTTCATGGGCGTACTTAGAGGTGTTAAAAATAACCGAAACCGCCGAACCGCGGTTAGCCGGTTTTGAGTTCGATTCATAAACCGAACCGAAACCGGTCTAACCGCGTCGGTTTCGGTTTATGTAATTTCAAAATTGAAACCGGCGGTTTTTCGGTTCAAACCGGTTTAGGCGGTTTTTCTTCCTTTTTTGAATTTTGAAATCAACGGTTAAGATTATTTGCTCGTTGACGATCAATCAATGACTCGGATTGATCCATACAAACTCAAAAAAAAAAAAAAAAACAAAAGGAAAAGCGACAAACTGCGGTTCAGAAACCGTAACCGCCTAACCGCCGGTTTGGTGGTTTGGATTTGATGTGTAAATGTATAGTATATTATCCTCAAATCCCTTGATTTCAAATGACTTCATCCAAATGGAGCATGTGAGAATAACTGACTGGTCCCGACACTTTACTAAAGGCCCAGGGTTATATGCACACACTTTTTATTGAGAATACACACCGAAATAATTTAAAAGTTAAATATGTGTGTAATGACAAAAATATCCTTATCACCTTATTTGTATTATGTTTGTGTGTTATTTATTATTTGTTGTATTAATTTTGTTGTTGAGTTGTTTTCGATGCTAATGAACGTAAATACGACAATAAATATTTTTTTGGTGTTTGAGTTTTATAAATTTTCTAGTATGATTTTATGAAAATGTGACCAACTTTCAATTTTATTATTATTTTTTTACGAAAAATATCCTAATTTTTAAAAATAATTTCGAAAAAATGACATATTTTCGTAAAAATTATTCGAATGATTTACCATTTTTCAGAAATTGAATAATAAAGGGTATTTTAGGGAATTAATGGGGGTGTACCCAATAATTGGTGGGTGTATTCATCATGTGAGTGTTCTCAATAAAAAAGTGAGTGTATATAAACTGGGCCTTTACTAAATGGCTGGATTGCAAGAAGGCATCAGGCACATCGGCTAGGCCCATAACTTCATCTAAGCCCGATATATTGTAAAGGCCCAACCGTCGCAGCTGTTTATCTTCTTCGTAAACAATCAAACAACAGAATTCCCACAAAAAAATTAGGTCATAGCAATCCAAAAAAGTCATTGAAATTTCTTCATTTTACACTGCGTTGTTTGGGAATCGAGATTTGTTTTAAATAGAATTCAGTAAATCCAGATTTGGGAGAAGAGGAAAGGAGATCTTACAATATGTCGAGTGGTTGGTGTATACCCATGAATTTGAAGGCGTTGAAGTTTGTGATACCGTTAAAAAAGTGGATTTGATGAGGCCGAAGAGGATAGATGTTAGAGCTTCAATGGTGGAATCGTATGGGAGCTCCAATTTCGCCCAGCGCATGGAACGCGCGTGGTTGATTTCTCAGGTTCATTTGGATACTTTCTCTGCTCAAATATATATATATATATATATATATATATATATATATATAAACACTTTTCTGCTCAAATTCTTGAACGGTATATGTAACCGAGACCGAGATAGAGAGAGGGCTTCCCTTTGTTGTCTCTTCATATGAATGGTGCTCCTGGGTTTGATTACTTTCCTCTCTTCGTTTTAGCAAGTCACTAGTAAAATAGTCCCACTGGTCGTTAAAGCGTAGGTCAGAGTAGCAGTTGAGTCAGCCCCTTTTCTCCAATCTCCAATAGGGTGTCTCTCTTTGTGACTTTGTCTAGAAATGCACCTTGATGCCTGATCAGGGATCAAACTAGATCCGAGAATCACGCATTTCATACGATTACTTAGGATCAGCTTGCGAATTTACCTAAATTTTGGTATAACATTTCATATCGAAATTGCAGTGTACTCTAAACATGTTTTTTTACCGAAAATACTGAAATGTACCCATTTTTTTGGTATTTCAGTATATATACTGAAAATTCTAAATGTGTTACCATACCGAAAATTTTGGTATTTTTAGTATATGTAATGAAATTTTGGTGCGTAGAAATTGGTTATAAATGTGTTTGATGGACTTTATTAGTGGAATTTTTCTATGATAATTGTAATTGGTAACATTTATCCATGAGTGATATTAATTTGTCAATTGAGTTTACAGTTGTTGATTATTTAGCCATGTAATCACTTCTCGTGAACAGTGAGTTGTTGTATTCATTTGTATAAAGTGTTTATGTTTCAAAAAAAGTGCCGGCAAGACTCAAAGATATAGATATAGATAGTATGTATGCTAAATCAATACTTTGTTTTCCATTGATTTTTGCATCACATACTTTTTCTTGGATACATTTGTAATCATGTGTGGCATTTAGAACACCCATCAAAGGAATGATTAGGCTGAATATCTAAAGTTCCATTTGTATAAAGTATGAACCTGTGTGCGGCTGAAATAAGTTTCATTCCATTAGTATTAAAATGTGTAAAGTTGAGGATAAATGAGTCATTTCATTTTTATTGGAGTGAGGTTGTTCTAGTTTGAGAGGGTAGAGTAGGTAATTGAGTGGCATGAGTTATAAATATGGGTTTAGTTTGAGAAGGTAGAATTACTTTTTGTTATTTTTTATATGAGAAAATAAAAATAAGACATCAAATTTTGGATTTTGAGCAATAAAAAATGGGACAGAAGGAGAACTAAAAGCCATCATTGTTAAGAACATGTTCTAATAAGTATCATATTGCAGCATTATAGGTTGATGATACATTCTCATCATGTTCTTATTTATTTTTAGGTTAGATTAAATTAAATATGGACACTTCAACTTCATAGGATTCAGATGGATTTACGCCATTTTCTTAACACAGCCTGGAAATACTTTGTAATCATCCAAAGTCCTGCAAAAACATTTAAATCATGAAGATAGTCGAAAGAGACTTCTAGCATCCATTGAGTGAACCACTATTTGCTAATATATACATGCTTACCTGGAAGATTTTCCAGTCTTTTTTTTTTTTTTAACAAACTGTTTTCTTACAAATATAGCAACCAAGACCTGTTGTTTGTTCGTCATGCGAGTCGAAGGGACACGTTGAATGCAAATGGTGTAGCGGAACAGGCTTCTTCGTCCTCGGTGATAACATGTTGTGCCAAGTCCCTTCGCGAAGCACTACATGTGTTATCTGTGCTGGAAAAGTAAATCCAAGATGTGCATTTTAATCACATATCAAAACTTCATTGATGATCTTATACCATAACTTCACTTGTTTTTAGGGTTCATCATGCTGTGCAGATTGCAAAGGGACGGGTTTTCGAGCCAAGTGGCTAGAAGAACCTCCTCTTACTAAGTAGAAGAGCATCACACTTCTTGGTCAGGCAATTAACAACACATTATTTGATGATGTCCGTTCGAGTAATGTTCTTGTGGACAAAGTCTTGTTTCTGTCAGAGCAGATTATTATTGTTGACGCTGTTTGGCACACTCTCTTCATTCTTCTTGCTGCCATCGGTCGAGATTCTTTTGTATCACACCGAGCGAGATCCAACCAAGGTCTCGCTTGGTGTAGTCTGGAATCTTTGATCAAACGTGGCAAAAGGGATGAAGTATCTTCAATTTTTTATGGTTGTAATTAAGCCTTCTTGGTACCAATTTATTGCAACTAAAATGTATATAGGCATATATAACCATGATTTTCTTCCTCCATTATAACTGTAAATTCAACTATATATACAAGTGTTGATGTACACTATACTAGAACATGATTTTGTAAGTGCTCTGACTATGGGTGTTTGGTTAGGGATGGCGATATGGATTTGTCTGTGCCATGGCTTTTGGGTCTGATCGCGTGTCCTGTCCCGCCTTTGGTTTGCTTACACATGATTTCGATATGAAATCTTACGGTTGGTTTTTTATGGAGTTCAATATTATGATACGGACATAGCATTTAGAAGGGAAAAGAGGCTTAGTATGGAGTAGTAAATATTTGTTCATTTGTATTAGTCTTTAGTTTGGTCAATTCTTTAAGTAAGCACATGGGGTCACGTGAGTGGGATAAAACTAGATTTAAATAGCCCCATTTACGATGTGGTGGATTATTTATTGTATCGTATTTGATTCTCTTCAGTAAGACTTGGGCGGAGTATTCTCCGATTAAAGTGCTTAATAAAATTCTTGATTTCTTTCTTCCGACTTCTTTGACCTAACATATTAGCATAAAATAAAGTAGTGTATGTTGATGATGGGTTACATAAAAAAATCCGTTGTGTGTTTCATATCATTAATATATATATCGGGAATTTTTTTTTCAGGACCGTAACTTAGTGGGTGGCTAAATAAGGACCGTAACTTAGTGGGTGGCTAAATAAGGACCATATATTTTGGTGACAATTTTAAGCCCTTAACTTTGAATTTTAGCAAAATAAGGACAAAATAGCCCGAATTACACTTAATCGGGCCGAAATTGAATACGTGGATGCGGCTAGATTCCAACTCATTAAGAAGTTGCCATGTCACATCCGGTGGCAAAATAAGGACCGTATGTTTTCGGGTGACAATTTTAGGCCGTAACTTTTAATTTTAGCAAGGACAAAATAAATTGAATCTTTATCATCCTTAAAAGCGGTTTTTTTCATAACATTTGAATTTTTAAATTTAAATTTTATCCATTTTCTAATATAGTTATTAACTTTTTCTTAAATCAATTTTATGGATTTATGACTCATAGATACCATATTTAGAAATTAATTGCTAATAGATACTAGGTGAAAAAGTTAATACTAATAGGTACAAGCCTTTTTTAGTTTTCTCATTTTACCCCTAAACCACACAATTTACACTCTCTTTCCTCACACACGGTGTCCTCAACATCATTCACGCAGTCACACTCCTCTCGATTTCTCTCTCTCTCTCTCTCCTCTTTCTCTCGCCATTGACGGGCCACCCACCGGCCACCGCCCACCAGCGGGCCACCGCGCCTACCCACGGCCACCGCCCCACGGTGACGAAGAAGCGGCCGATGAAGATGACAATGAACCGCCACGAAGCCCCTCGACCGGCGATCGCTCCCTCTCTCTCCCAACGAAGACGAAGGCTTGGCGCGGCGGCGGCTCTGCTCCTCGCGCCGGGAGCGGCGGCGATGCGGCGGGCTCGCGTGACAATCAATTTGATGGTAGTTGGTGGTGAATCTGCAGATCTGTTGGTGGTTCTCTTAAGAAGATGACGTCGAATGGTGGATTGGGTTTATGCATTTTCCTTTACGCCTTATGCGAATGGTGGATTGGGTTTATGAATGGTGGATCTGTAAGTCATTTACTTGCACAAAGATCTCAGTAATGTTACATTTACTTTCTTTCACCGTAATGTTACATTTACTTGCCCAAAGATTTTTATGGGTTTTGATTTTTTACTTTTCTTCTTTTACGAGATGGTTTGATTTTTGATTTAGTTGTTATTAAATTTTTTTACGCACATGTGCAATGAAAGTTACAAATGTGCAATTAAGTTGCACATGTGCGTAATTACTTTTGTGAGAATAATTGGAAAGATTTTTGGTTGTTGTGTGGTAAATTTGGTGTTATTTAGAATTTTGAATCACAATGTAGGGGAAAAAAACCAACAATGAAATATTGAATTATTGAAGTGCACATATTTGTGTTTATAATATGCAATGAAGCTGCACATGTGCATAGTTTCTTTTATGGAATAATTCTCAAAGCTGTTTTTTGCTTGTTTTGTCGTGATTTTTGTGTTATTTTGAAATTTGAATTAAAATTTTCGTATTATTTTGAAATTTGAATTAAAATATAGCGAAAAAAAAAGGAACAAAATGATAAAAACAAAAACTGAAATTTTGAAATTTGAATTAAAATATAGCGCAAAAAAAAGGCAAAATAGAAGAAATGAAAAAAAAATGGGGACAAAATATATTGGACACAATAATTAATAATGAATCTAGAAATATGAATAATATAATCTAGAAATATGAATAATTAATTAAAAATGTGTGGCATCGAAAATTGAGAAAGTTTACGCACAAGTTTACGCACAATTTACGCATAATTGAAAAGAAAGGGTAAAATGGGAAAAAGCGGCCAAAATCTTGTATCCGAGTAGCAATTAGGAAAAAAGTTGTATCTTATAGTATTAGAGGGTGTAAAATTGTATCTTAGAGTTACTTTAATTTTATACTCATTTTATATTTTCGTCTTCAAATTTTTTTGTGCATTCACATAAAAATTTATGTTGAGTGGTGTTTTTATCTAATATATATCTTGCCGACTTATACAAGCATGATTTTACGATTACTTATGTGTTTCAACTATGATTCAATTTAAAAAATTATATGACAAAATCAAATATTGATAAATAAATAATTTCGAGTTAATGTTATGTTATTCCTTCACAAATAAATGAGTATTATAAAACACCCCGCATATTATGCGGGTTTTGTACTAGTTACACTTAATTGGGCTAATTTCGCAAAATAAATAATTTCGAGTTAATGTTATGTTATTCTTTCACAAATAAATGATATTATAAAACACCCCGATATTATGCGGGTTTTGTACTAGTTACACTTAATTGAGCTAATTTCGCACCACTTATAAGTCGGCAAGATATATATTAGATAAAAATATTGTTGATGTTATGACGAGTGTTACTCGAGAATGTGCCAACATTCCTCGGTCACAACATCGAATTCGTCCTTCCACTTCCACTAACCCTTAATCCACGTTTTGTCTTGGTCAATGTCTTGTTTTCTTTCGGGATGAAGACTTATGGAAAATTTTTTTACGTCCCATAACTTTTTCACTTTTCCAAAAACATCCCAAAAAGTTAATTTTTTCAATTACATCCCAAATTATTGCTAAGTGTACAATTTACGTCCCAAAATTCGCCGGAGGTCACGAAAGCGACGTCGTTTCGCGATGAGAATTGGGGTTTCGGCCGAATTAGCGGGATAAATTTTTACGTCCCATAACTTCTGCACTTTTCCAAAAACGTCCCCAAAAAGTTAATTTTTCCGGTTAAGTCCCAAATTATTGCTAAGCTGTACAATTTACGTCCCAAAACAATTAATAAATATTCCATCTCATTTTTATTTAAAAAAACTAAACTAATAAAAAAATAAGAATAAGAAAATTCATAGTAAATAAATAATAAAATTTAAATTTAAATTCTAACATAGATATATCACAAATAAATAATAAAATAATAAATTTTATAAAATAAAATAATCCATCGCAAATAAACAAAAATATTTAAATTTAAAACTAAAAAGAACTCTATTGCAAATAAATAAAAATATATTTATCGCAAATGTTGTTTTCTTTTCATTCGTCATCGTAAATTTGTTGTAGATTCTATATATTTTTTTCTCTTTTCATTTTTATGGTTCTTTAACATTTTTAAGTTTTGTTTTGGATTGTTGAATCAAATACGTGGAAGATGGGTTTTGAAAAAAATGTAGAAGACGTATTACCATACCATAAATGCGGCACGTGACTTTTAAATTGGGAATTTCCGGTGATCTCGCCTACATGGATTTAAAATTTCATTTTTGAATTATTTTTAAGCCCAAAACAATTGATAAGTATTCCACCTCATTTTTATTTTTAAAAAAAAACTAAACTAATATATAATTAGTTTATAACCCTACGCACTAAAAAAACTAATTATATATTATTAAAGTTTTTTTAAATAAAAATGAGGTGGAATATTTATTAATTATTTTGGGACGTAAATTGTACAGATTAGCAATAATTTGGGACTTAATCGGAAAAATTAACTTTTTGGGACGTTTTTAGAAAAGTGCGAAGTTATGGGACGTAAAAAAATTTATCCCGCTAATTCGCCCGAAACCCCCAATTCTCATCGCGAAACGACGCTGCTCCGTGACCTCCGCGAATTTTGGGACGTAAATTGTACACTTAGCAATAATTTGGGATGTAATTGAAAAAATTAACTTTTTGGGATGTTTTTGGAAAAGTGAAAAAACTATGGGACGTAAAAAAATTTTCCTCGAAGACTTACGGTAGTTACCGAAGTCATGCGTTTGAAAAGGTAAGCAAAGAGAAGTTATAAAGATCATGGGGAAGTTACATGGAAGTTACCTATTTTCAAGGGAGATGTGGAAGTTATCTTCAAGCATTAAGAGTCCAGATTTTATCTATAAATACACTACTGCTATGAAGATTAAAACTTGAAGTTGAGGGAAACACAATCTAGCATAGTATATTGGCATATATTATAGAATTTATTGTATGTTTCATACTCGATACTTCCGTTGGTGAATGTTCCAACATTTCACTCAACATTGGGTCTTTATATGTATTAGTGATAGGTTAGATTGAATATTGTCTAGTCACTACATACGTTGATCCATTCACGGTGTGGCTTATGTTTTCACCGATTGTATCACTTAACAATTACTAGTGATAATACGCCGTTTGTTTGTATAGACTTATTTATAGTCTATACGAAAATTTTGATATCCATCTTGCAAAGTGTTTAAGACTTCATTGTGTATTTCTGTTCTTTTATTTTAGTACGTGTTGTTCTCGATTGTGCCAACATTCGTAACAACATTCTCGCAAAACACTTACGCACACCTTCAAATACTACTCGGCGTAAATTTTTATGTGAATGCACGACAAAATTTGAAGACCGAAAATATAAAATGAGTATAAAATTGATTTAAGAAAAATTAATAACCATATTAGAAAATGAATAAAATTAAAATTAAAAAATTAAAATTCAAATATTATGGAAAAAAAAGCTGTTTTAAGGATTATGATTCATTAGAATGCGGGATTTCAAAATAGAGAAAATACAGAATGCCATGTAATATAGATAGAGATTCGAAATAGTGAGATAAAGATTCGGTTTATTTTGTCCTTATTTTGCTAAAATTAAAATTTACGGGCCTAAAATTGTCGGCCCAAAATATACGGTCCTTATTTTGCCACCCGGATGTGACGTGGCAACTTAATGAGTTGGAGTCTAGTCTGGCGTCCACGTATTCAATGTCAACCCGATTACGTGTAATTTGGGCTATTTTGTCCTTATTTTGCTAAAATTAAAGTTACGGGCCTAAAATTGTCGGCCAAAACATACCGTCCTTATTTTGCCACCCCTAAGTTAGGCTCCTAAAAAAATTTCCATATACATACTAATTAAGCTCTTTTTTACTAATTAAATAGGTTATTTCATTCTAAGCTTAAAAGTAGTAATTTGTTTGTTTTAAGTTATCCCCATAGATTCTCAATATAGCTACAATTATATTTTTTTCAAAGTAATGATTCAGTTTAGAAAACATTCACGAAATAATATTGTAAGGCTCGTCTAAAATAAAATACTAACAATAATAATAATAATAATAATAATAATAATAATAATAATAATAATAATAATAATAATAATAATAATAATAATAATAATTTTTTAATTTATATAACTAAAAATAAAAAAAAATTGTGCAAAACTATCTGTGAGATCATTAGGAGATAAATGTTCGACAGAAATGAGAGTTGAGAGGCTGATTAGTGGGTTTAATTAGGTTAGTGTTAATGGGCTGGGATGAGTTTAGATTAATTTTAAATGGGCTGGGTTGAGTTTAGTTTAGTGTCAAATGGGTTGGGTTAGGTTTAGTTTAATGTTGAAAGACCAACTTTTATAAATAATTGTGGGCCCATATGAGGGGCATTTTTGAAATAAAAATAAGGGGGATTACAAGGGGTATAATATGAATCACCATATTAGTCTCTAGTACAAAACACTTTTTGCATTACCACTAGGTACAAAATAAAATTTTAGTTTCCAAAATTAACCACTGACCCTCTTTCTAGCAAGAGCCAAGTCGGACATCAACTTTTCCATATTTACCGTTAATGGGTCTTTCCCAATGCACTTTTATGGTACAAAGAAAATAAGACTAATTAATATTCACGTTTCCTTCTTTGATTTTGCAAAAACCCTCTTTTTCCTCCTCGACTATTTTGCAGACGAGCGGTGAAAAAATTTCGACGCCATTCCAACGGGCATCTTCGGCCTCTAAGTTTTACATTCCGTCTACACATCTTTGTCGTCTAGGTAAGATTTTGTTTCACGGTAAGCTGCAATGCGTCGATGATATTTTTGTATTACAAGTGGGGTCCTACACAAATTTGTTGTGACGATCCAATTTTTTGTTGGTAGCCGTCACCGTTCGTGAAGCCCTATACCTTCCGGGTCGTTGGTCGTCGCCGTTTGCGAAGGGCGGGGTGTCGCCATTCGCGTTCGCCGCCTCCTCTGTCGCCGGTCCACAGTGTGTCGCCGCTTCAAGATGGTTGCGGCCGCCGATCACCGGAGCTCGCTAAAGTAGCACCGCCGTCTTTGAGTCATCGTCCGCTGGTTGCACTAATAATGTTTGAATCTGTGATGAAGCTTCTCACCAACAGAGACACAAGAAGGAGAAGGAGAAGTGGTCTCGAGACAGAGAAAGCGGTGATATAATCGATGCTCTCGCCGGCGGTATAACATCCGATTTAATTTGGTCATGTAAGGTTTGAATTTTAATTATAGGTTTTTATTGAATTAATGCAATGAGCGACAAAGTATTTGATGATAATACTCTAGAATTTGGAGAAGAACATTTTGGGGAAGGATAAAGGAAGAGCGTGATAGAGAAGCGATGTCGATGTCATCATCAAATAAGCGAATTAAGAAGATGTCAATTGACCGCTCGGTGGAATTGCCGAATTACTAATTATTCACATTCTCTCTTTTAAGGTGTGGAGGAAGTGGAATTACTAGCGTGTTGTCGAAGAGATGGAAATGTCTTTGGGCCGAGCTTCCAAGGCTGGAATTTTGGGAAAAGCTGGAAGGCGAGAAGACGCTCGAGTTTGTGTCTTGTGTTAATAGGACTCTCGATATTCGTAAAAGTGATTATTTGGAGAAATTTTTGTTTAAATTCATCAACTACAATAAATGCTTTGCTTCGATGTTGATTCTTGGGTTGAATTTTTGTTAAAAATGAGGTTAAAGAACTTGTTTTGATGTTTTATTCTTTTGCCTACTATACACCACCTCAGATTATGTATTCTTGTTCTTCGTTAACAAACTTGCATTTGACTAGATGCACTATATGGTTTGTGTGGATAATTTGACGTTTCTCGGGGATGCAAATTATTCTTGTTCTCTGCTTTTTTTTTTTTCCAATTAAGTTGAATATTTTGTAATTTAGTTGCAAATTTTGCATTTGAATTGGATATTTTACAATTGTGTATTTGCAATTTGGTTTAATATTTTGCAATTAAAGAGATATTTTACAATTACGTATTTTGCAATTATCTTTGAATAATTTGCAATTTTGTTGAATAATTTGTAATATATTTCAAATTCATATTCATTATTGCATTGTTTATTACAATCGTTAGTTGATAAGTAATTGCAATTTGAAAAAAAAAGGCAATAATTTTGATAAATATTGTAATCTGAAAAATCGAATTGTAATAGTTTGATAAGTAATGCAATATGAAACAAAAAATTACAATCGTATGAAAGTATTTGCAAACTACCTAAGATTATTTACAACAGTATTATAATATGCAATGATGAATAAAACACCAAAAACGCTCAATTACTTCTATACCCAATTTTTGTTTCAAGGGGAGCCACAACCGGCCCGAGGTAAACAACTAAATCCAACAATTGGTACAAAATAAGCTAAAAAATAGTGGATCATCTTCTCGTGCTTTGAATTGCGACTCGTTCATTTTCCTCATAATCAACTATCCCATCACCTCCATTGCTCAAAATAGTAAACTATTTTGTATTTCGTTTGTAATTCCATATCAAACTACACAAATTTCCCATATACTGCGAGGACGAAGACAAGCCTCAAAATTAGAAAATAAAAAATATGTTATGTTTAGTTAACCACACAACAATCAAGAAATTCTCCAATCAATTTCGTTGAAGCCACGTGTTGGAACCACCGGATCACCGACTCTATGTGATTATCTAATTCGGGATCACATGCATAAAAGCAGCAGAAATAAATCATACCTCTTCACCTTAATAGTTGAAGTCGAACCGATTCTAAGATCGGAAGCTGCGGGTCTAGGATGAGCCACGAACCTCACGATCTTCTACCGTATTCCTATCCCTTTCCCTTGGACGTCGAGTGGTCGACGATCCTCCAAGGAATCGAGAATCCGCCTCTCTCTCGATCTCACGTTTTTTCACACGTCTAGAGGCTCGATGTAGGGTTTATTTATAGGCTACAACAGGGACCCTAAGGAGGAAATAGGGTTGAGCCTCCTGATGGGCCTAAACGTCTTGTGTTCAATCCGAACACTCAACTTAAGCCCATCAATTATAACTCGGTCCACTAAAGAGTTATAATTGTATTACCGTCCTAATCCCATATTATAATATGGACTTCTTTATTATGTGTACGTTTATTTCCCGTGTTTAAGATATCGAATGTCCATAACTAAATTACCGACAACTTAATTAATTTATATCTAATTTCAAGAGTAGTACTACTCATCTTTATTATTATGTCGGATTAAATCCACCTGCGGGGTTTACATAATAATCTTTATGAGCTCCTCAAGGGGACATCATCATCCTAAATAATTAGGACACGGATTCCTTCTATAATCTACAAAGACACCATATAAACAAGTGCTATCTCCTAATTCACCGAGCCTATTGATTTAATAAATCTCACCCATTGGCAAATTAAAAAAACAAATACCGAAAGTACACGTGCCTGTTATTATATAGGGATTAAGAAGACATACATCCATAATAACATATGTCTTGTTCTTTTATATAGTCGACAAATCGAACAACCTCATATGGTTCGCTCAATACATACAAAATGTACTAGTGTAATTTTATAGTCAAGATAGACTAATACCAAATTACACCACAACCGCTCCAATGGTTTGTCCAAATCCATCTTGGTTGTGAGCTATTATTTATAATCTACAAGGAACTGATATCATGATCTTTTGTGTGACACCACACACCATATTATCTACAGTATAGATTAATCGGACAAAAACAATGATATATGTAACAATCATAAAAAGCAAGTATTTTGATCATAAAGAATCTCATATAAAAAATATGTTCATACAAAAAGCTAGACTTATACTCCCTTTATTTTTATTTACATGTCGTTTTGGCAATTCTAATTAAATCTCAAATAGATGTCACTTTAGGTATTTTTTTCAAATTTTCTCAATTATACCCCTATTAATTATTAGTCGACTTTATTTTCTCCCAAGACATCTACCTTACCATTTCCAAGACCTTTTCTTTTTCAATTTTACCAATGAGATTTCTTCTTCTTCTTTCTTCCATGTTTCTTTTCATTTTTTTCTTCCTCTTGTTATATCCATTAATCACCCATTTGCGAAGTGGTTAATCTTTCATTGGATCATATTCATCCTTATTATTGAAGAAAAGGTTAGCTTTCTTTTTTGATTCTAAGTTTTTTTCTTTTAATTATTGATCAACTTTTATTGTGAAAGATTTTTCGATCGTTTATTGATCGTATTCATCCTTATTATTGGCCAAACGATTTTTTCGATGTTTTGTCCTGCTCCTCTGTTGTAGCTATTTTTTTAAAATCATTTTTCTTAAATCTCTATAACTTTGGTGCAAATTTGAAATTTTTGTAACTTTGAATTCTTTTGGTAATGGCGCTGGAGGCAAAATAAAAAAGCTTTGTAGCTTTGAATTCTTATTGAAAATTTTGGCTGAAGATTGAAATTTGAGTGCAAGTCTGTTTCAAAAACTCCAAAAATATAGGTTGTATTCCTTTTTTTTTTTTTTCTAAAGTTAAAGAGTTAATGGAGCATTTAAATGGAGCATATCGGCAAACTTTTTTTTAAGTAAAATAGTGGGGAAGTTTTTTTTTAATTGGTCAACTAATTACATTAAATTTATTCCAAAAATTACCGGTTGTATTTTTTTTTTTTTAAGTTAAAGAGTTAATGGAGCATTTAAATGGAGTATATCAATAGCTTTTTTTTAAAGTAAAAATAGTGGCGGAAGTTTTTTTAATTGGTCAACTAATTACAATAATTTAGCCCCAAGCAGACTTTGGTAGTTATCAAGATAGATGACATAAATGTAGAAAAATGAAAGGTCACGTCGGAGTAAAAAAGTGTTGAATAAGTAGAGTAATTATTATAGCTAATTAACAATAATTAAGGGTATACTTGGAATAAAAATATATTCTTAATATGTGTGTTTAAAACCAAAAGCGACATGTAAATAAAAATGGAGGGAGTAGTATACATCCTAACACCACGGGCGTATATAATATAGCATTTCTTACACTAACGAAAGAGAACCAATCAACCAATTAAAATTGAAACCCTAAACTTCACGTTTGATAGAACCAAAAAAGGATAACACCGGCTTCTTCAGAAAACAACGACAATATAAATTAGGGTTTAACATTAAAGGGCACACTTACCAATTAAAGGTTCATAAATATGCGCTGTCGCCAAATTTCTTTCAATTTGAATGCATTCAAATAGGCAAAACCTCGCTAATTTGCTTTGCTTTATACAACAAGAAGAACTCGTTAAGTGAAGGATACAACAAGAAGAACTCACATTTACCTAATGCACTAATACATACATATATATATATATATACACACACAAGGAACAAATATATTCTTCGATATTTGTCGAAATTCAAGCACCCAAACTCTTGATTTACCTCAAGACCAAGTTAGGCTCAAGCACACTCAAACCAACTACCAACGAAAGGACCTTTAGAGTGGAATTTGCTTGTTGTTGCTGCTTTCCATGTTGAGGGAATCCATGAACATGTCCACCATGAAATGCATTCAAATCAATATATTAAACCAAAAACATGAAACACATGAATTAACAAACACCATTGATAGAAACTTCAATCAATATATTAAAATAATCAAAATTATATGAAAATTCACAAAATCATAGTTATCGTGTATAAATAAAGACAAAAGCTAATTTATCCACATACGCTCAAAAAATTCAATTACAAAATCGTAATCAGTTGTGAATTATCCCTTTTAACACAATTTATAATAATAATGAATTAATAAGACAAGATCAATAGAGGAATTCAACAAGAAAACAATAAAAAAAAAAAAAAAGAAAAGAGGCTCAAACTCTGTTTGGGAGAAGAGATACCAGTCACGCCATGATGCAGCCATTTGGATGTGGCGACCGCCACGGCGCATATTTTCGTAAATTAACTTGATGCTCAAACCGAGATAAGAAATTCACCATATTTTTACCGATCTGCTTGAAACCATCGATCTGTTAATGGAGGAGAGATCGCACAACAAGAGTAGAAGCGTAAATAAAATGGGTCGTCGCGACGTCGCGTCCATCTAATTGGATTCGGGCGGGCGCCCGAATTTTAACACGACGGCGGATCCATGGGCGTAACCCTAGGGCGGAACACGAGACGGGAGATTTGAGAGAGAGAGGGAGAGAGATTTTGAAAATGTGGGAGAAAGTGTGTGGGTTTTTAAAAAAGAGAGATAATGAAATTAGATATAATAATAAGTTGGATTTGAAAATGTGATGTATCGTGTATTGGGGAAGAATAAGGGTATAGGGAAATCACTTTTTTTTTTTTTTTGTAATTAACACTTGGACTTTGTAGTAGGTTGTAATTAATCCTAAAAATAATGTTGTGAGGGCATTGATATTTAGCGTTATTTCTATTTTAGGGGTATGAAAATAATCTTGAGAGGTACCGAAAAGAAAATTGTGAAAATAATTGTAGGACTAGAGGAATATAATTTAGGGGCAGTTATTAAGAGATACAATTTAACTCCTGCAATTGCAACCCCATACGCGAAAATCTATGAATTGCTTTAAAAAAAAATCTATGAATTGCAAGAAGATACAATTTGTGGCATGAAATGACAAATATGTCCATTACACTATACAGTCATTGTAGGCTGAGTGGACATAAAGTTTGTGCACTCGGTCATTTTTAAGACGCACGACACAAAATACGAGGCGGGCGTGTTGAACAACTATACGATTAGTTGCATAACTATAAAATTATATTGAATCACAGAATGTTGCACATTAGTATAATTAGTTGTATTACATACAAAATTAATTACAACACAACAATAATTAGTTGAACAACAATAAAAATTAATTGCAAGAATATTTATCATTCCAGGACCCAGATTGGTAGCCTGTGTGAGTTATCGTCTGATAAGAATCAGTGTGTTAAAATTCAAGATATGTAGTTTATTTATCATAATTGAGTGTTTGGTAAATCCTCGATCGAGAGAATGAGATAACCAGTATATAAAATACATGAATATGCAAAATTACATGATCGATTGAATCTTTAACAAACTGCATCCATATTCATCAGATCTAGCGTTTACTTTTAAGTACCCAAGAAGCCAAAATTCGAAATAAAATAGGCCAAAAGTACTACTACTACTACCATTTACGCAGAAATTGAAATAAATAAGCAGATGTATAGAGAACTAAGCGGATTTCCATACTAATATACATAGGCACACAAAACAAAAATAGAACGATATAGAATTGAGCAAATTTCCAGCCCCAATCTTGGTGCAGATTCGAAAAGACGACTTTCAAAGAAGGTAGGCGAGTTGTAACGGGAAGGCCCAGCGCGACGGAGACACCAACGCACAACAGCGAACCCAAATAAGTAGCCGTCAGAGGAAGTTGAATAGCCGCGACACACAGCAAGGGTCGAAACCCATATCGAAAATCGACGACGACAAAAGACGTTGGAGGTAAAACACCTGAAATTGCGACACCAGATACAGAATCGACGACCAAGCGAAACCTACGAAGCCTCCATCGTCGAAAGATCTTCAACGTTCATTTTCTCTGAGTTGGGGTTTTGCTATGATTTGGTGTGAGAGAGAAAGTGGAGAGTGAAAAAGGAGAAAAGAAAGAGAGAGAGAGGATGATTGATTCATTTGAATAATAAAATATATGGGGTAAAAGAGTTTTTTGGACATTTAACACTATTAATTGTATGAGGCTGCAATTGAAAAAAAAAAATTATATGTGAAAGCAATATGGGGGTACTAAATTGTGTTAAAATGTAATAATTCCTATAATTTATTATAAAAATGATAACATTTCTATTAAAAAATGATAATAGTTTTATAATGATCTCAAACAAGACTTGCTCTTAGAAAATTATGCAACTAAGGGATAGTGAGAATTTTTTTGATGGGAAACTAAGGGATAGTGAGAATTGATATAGGATAAATATAATAATTAATGAAAATTAAAAAAATAATACTATTTCCTCCTCAAAATAAAATAATCATCACCTCATTTTGATTAATTATTTTTTTATATAGTACTTTTTTAGCAAATTACATATTCATTTTATTAAAGGAAAAATGTGAATAAATTGGCCTATGAATAAAAGGGAGGAATAGGACTAGGTTATATGGACCCCAAAAATTAAAAAGTTCACCCCCTAATGTTTTTTTTTTTAAAAAAATTATTAAAAGACCAAAATACCCTTACTGAGTTCACCCCATAAAAATTATTGAGTTCACCCCTTCTTAGTTTACCCCCATTTGTTAGATATATTTTTTAAAAAAATTAACAAAATGTTAGACTTTTTTTTTTTGGACATTTACTATTTTTTTTTCGAAAATTTGTGTAAATATTCGAAAAAAAAAAGTCGAACAAAGTCAAGATTTTAGAAAAAAATTAAAAATTCGCGAACACCCACGTTTGCTACTGATTTTTTAAATTCTGACTTTATTTGATTTTTTTTTCAAATATTTGAGTAAACGTTCGAAAAATAAAGTCGAACATTGTGTTAGTTTTCGAAAAAAATCGAACAAATGGGGGTGAACTTAGTAATTCTTATAGGATTGAGTTTAACCCTACTGAGTTCACCCCATTTTTAATTGAAAAAAGAGAGGATATAATTGAAAAAGTTGGGGTGAACTGAACTAAAAAAGGACTTGACCGAACAGGGTGGTGAACAACTCAATTATGGGTCCATATAACCTGGTCCTCTGGAAACCTTATGAGGCATAAAAAGTCGCTGAAAATAATCGCAATCTAAAGCGTTGATCTCTCTACTCTTCTTCTTAGAGCTTGGTGGTTGCAATGGCGGATGAAGAGGAAGCGGATGTTCTGGAAGAGCAGCTCGACGACCAACTTAAAGAACAAAGGGACTCTCTCGCCGCCGTCACCGATGCCCTCTCCGCCGACTCCTCCGACCCCGAGCTTCTTTCGGTTCGCCCCCTTCCGGCATTTACATTCATTAATATGTCTCTATATGTCTAGATGGCTAGTTTATTATTGGGAGTATTTTTGGATTGTTGGACGGACGAGTGTCTTTGTATCAATTCTTTAATTTCATTGAATTTTCTTGTGAATTATTTATATTTCTTAAATGGATAATTACCAATCGAAGCCTAAATTGGCGATTTCGGTTCCCTATCTTACATTTGTGCAATTTAATTCGTTACTTTAATCGGTGTATGATTTAATCCACTAATCCCTAGTTTCTGCAAATGGTTTCTCATCTTCGGCTTTACGCCATTTCTTATTTCTTAACACAATAACACCTACTGTAATTGAGCAAGAATAGAGATTGATTGAGGTAGAGAGGGGAAGGTGCTAGATGATTTACTAGAAGATTTACTAAATATGTTGAGGCAGCTACAGCATGATATAAAATGTAAGAAAATGTTATTGAAAGCAGTTGAAGATTTCTTAGCCATAACTGCACCTTCCTCTGAGAAATGATAGGAAGCATCCACAGCTGCTGCTTAATAGGCATAGTTCTTAAAATGTCTATTTGTCTTTTTAATAGATGGCGCAGTAATAATCAAATCTTTAATTAGTAAACTTGCCAATTTATTTGCTGTTTTATTCAAAAATTTGAGATGGCTGGATTTTAGGTGCTGTATTTACTTTTATCCTTTAAAATCCGTTCTGTCTGATGTATGTGTTTTGTTGTAAAGGTTCGCAATGAGCTTGTTCAGGCCATAAAAGATGCTGAAGAGGGCCTTTTTCAGCTCAAAAGAGCAAGGTTGCTGCGAGAGGTGGATAATGCTTTGAAAGGTTCCTCAAGTCCTGATGATGTGAAAGTGGTGGATAATGCTTTGAAAGGTTCCTTGAGTCCTGATGATGTCAAAGTGGAACCTCTTTGCTATTCTAGAGGATCAAAATGTAGATTTCGTCATACTGATGGGCGGTGGTACAATGGGCTTGTTGTCGATCGGGAAGGTCCTGAATCTGCAAAGATATCTTTCCTTACTCCAACATCTGAAAGCATGTTGGTGGGTCGAAGTCTTATGGCACTTCTTATTTCTTAATACGAGTGATATCGATTTATCCTTGTGCTGTTCTCTATACAACCGATTATCCCAGATGTTTATCCACTGATCCTTTTCTATTTTCATTTCCTTGGCATGCTAGGTGGTTTAAACCTTGCTCCGTTTGAAAGTTCATTTTTTTATATTGGTTTTTAGTAAGTCTGAGTTAAGTGTATGAATGTCTGTGATCAGACGAACTAGTTCCATTGTGAATAGGTGATGTTTCGATTAGTAAATGTGTATTTCAGTAAATATGCCACTCCTTTGTTTTTTTGTTGAATCTTGATATTAATTTTGAATTTTAATTATGTGCTTCTAGACTCATTATGAGGACTGTCTACAAGTAGATTCATATCTAACTGAGTTAGAATGTTTTTGCTAGGTTAACTTCCAGTCAGCTCTCTAACAATGTTTGAACTTCATGTGTCTTCATGAACTCATTTTCTTGTGTATCATCTTGATTTTTGTCTATAAATCCTAATAGTGCTTCATGATGATTGAACTTTTCTTGAATTTAGTCTTTAAAACTTTTGGCATATATTTCCTTTCCTCTGATTGTGGCAATTGACTTGATAAGTTGTTCTCGTCACTATTCCAATCTTTTGCTCTACCCATTATATTCTAGGATCTGTATACTTGCTTAAGACACTCCAGAGCTCTATGTAATTTCTGTTTCAATCATAAACTCAGAAGTACTATGCAGAGGTCTAATATTCTTATGACTTGGTATGTTTAATCTTCGTTATTTTTTCTCGTTTTATGTATGGGTAAGCTGGTTCAGTCAGATTCTTCCACTAATGCTAGACCACCCTAGTGCAGATGTGCAAGTTCTTTCTACAGCAACGATGTCGATTTGGTAGTAATTGCCGCTTATCACATGGTATGTTCAAGCATAACAAATTTGGAAAACAGGTTTTCCGGAGATGATTTGTCCCTATGCGCAAATATGTCACCATGTGAATAGCTGCTTAAACCAATTAAATAGTTTGTCCAGTTTGGATCTGACTTGGTCCCATCTAAGTATTTAAAAATACTTAAGGCGGCCATCTAGTTAATTTTTAAAATTTTGACTTTTTCCTTCTGGTTTCCTCCTTGATTTTCCTGTATGTAAGGTTATTCCCAGCATTGTACTAGTTTCGAGCTTAATGAAATAAACATGTATATGTTATTTTCAGGCATTGACGTCCCAGTATCTTCCTTAAAGGAGTATGTTCCTACGACATGGGAGCAATCACTGGTGGGCTCCAGCATCTGGGCCCTTTCAGACAGCAATTCCGGCATCTGGAGGAAAGCTGAGCTAGAGTCATGGGATGAGAATCTCAGAATGGGGGAAGTAATTTTTAGAGACGATGGAAGTTCTGCAAAGTTGGGAACTGAAGCTATTACATTCTCTGAATATGCCCAGATGAGTTATGAAGAGGATTCCGATACAAGTTCCGAGCTATCAGATTCTAGTGACTATGAAGATGACGACATCTCAAAAGGGTTGGGATTTTTAGAAAGCTCGTCATTGCAGAGAGGTGTACAGACAGATACTGCTATTTTTGCCACGTGGGAGAATCACACTCGTGGAATTGCTTCAAAGATGATGGCTAATATGGGTTATAGGAAGGAATGGGGTTAGGGGCATCAGGACAGGGAATGCTCGATCCCATTCTTGCAAAAGTTCTTCCACCCAAACAATCTTTGGACAATGCTGTGAAATTTGTTGAGAAAGACGAAAATAAGGAGACGGGATTGAAGAAACGTACCAGGGGTGGTAAGAGGAAACGGGATAAGAAGTTGGCAGAAGCAGCTAAGGCTGCTGAGGATGAAGAAGATTCGAAAGATGTTTTCTCTCTCATCAACACTCAGCTTGCGATGCATGGGCAAATTATGAATTCTGGTAAGAAGCAGCAGAGTAAGGAAAACGGGGAGGGAAAGAAGGAGGATAGACGAGCTTTGCTTGCTTATGAAGACGAGATAAAGAACTTGAAGATGCAAGCTGAGAAGCTCGAAGAAATGGTGAATCGAAACAAGAGAGAAAAAGTGGTGCACGATGCTGCTATGCGGAAGCTCAACGAAACCAGGAAAGCTATTGCTGATGCCGAGGAGGCGCGTGCATCCACGTCAAATGCCCTTAGTAGAAAAGAGAAGGAGAAGAAATGGCTCAAATTTTGAAGCTTATAATCATGGTGAAAAATGAGGTACTATTTTCATATGGTGTATATGCTTATTGAGTTAGATAATTGTTGAAGTTTAGGGTTGGGATTGCTCTGAATTTACATTCTCTGAAATTAATTTAATTTCTTGAATGTTTACTTATCATGTTTCACTGTCTTGTATGTTCTCAAACTGGACTTTGATGGTTGACATTTATTTTGTTTCATTTTATCAGTGATCACGTGTATTATATCATTATATGTATGTATTATACTCTTACCTGTTTCACAAAGATGGATTTAATTTTTATTTTTATTTGTCCCACAAATAGATCAGTTACTTATTTAATGTATCTTTTATATTTATTTACATGGTTTCCATATTTAATGCATCTTATTTTGTTTTCAAATTAATATCTAGATACTTATATAAGAATAAAATAAAAATATCAAATAAAAATTTAATGACAAATTCTTATGTGAAATATTTCATGGATTTAGGATCCGTGATATAATCTATATAATGAATTTTGCGAACCATATGCGGGTCGGGCCGAGTCCAGTGAATATTTTTAAAAAACACTCGCGCAAGAGCAAAAAAAAATATATCCGTTCTCGTGTGCTTCTAGGGTTTAACCTATTAAACATGTGTTACTATAACAAAAAATATGTGTTCTTGTAAAATGAATAATAGATATTTGTCTAAATTAATTGTTCAAATGCAAAAATAAACATAAAAAAATGGTCAAATAAATCTCTAATCTTATATGTGTGGGTCAAATAGGTTTTTAATTTTTGACAACTTTATTTTCATTAATAGAGTGTGATTTTATTAAGATGAGGGTTTATTTGATCTCAATATTAAAGAAAAATGGTTTAAATGTGTTAAGAAAAATTTCATAGGTCTTTTTGATCTCCACGTATAAGATTTGGGGTAAATATGTGTTATTGTAAGAGCAAATATGAGTACTAAACTCGCGCAAAGTTAAAAATAAATTTTTCTCTCGGGATGTATTACCATAAGGTCAAACACGTGTTACTATATAGAGAAAAATGTAACCTATATGAATAAACTCATTACAACACATGAACAAATATTTTATATTTTTAAGGACTAATAACATGTACTTGTCTTTCTGATAACACATGTTTGAGTTTATAGTAACACATGTTTGATCTTATAATAACACATGTTTGACCTTATATTAACACATTTGGGATTAAAATTTTATTGTTGTCTTTCCGTAAGTTTTTGAATGAAATATGTTATTATATGAATACAAACGTGTTCTTGTATTGAGAAAGATGTGTTACTATATGAACAAATCGAAATAGAATAACGGTTGCGATATTAATTCCAGTTTAAACAGAAATAAAAATTTATCATCAAAAGTTCGCATAAACTTTGTATCATCACCTGCCTAAGTTTTCTCCACTAATATTTTCATCAAACACCTAATTATTTGACAATTTTTGAAAAAATATCTATGTCTTCTCCTTTTTTCTTCTTTATTTTTGCGTGTTTCTCCTTAATTCGATCTCGTAGTTGAATTTTGCTGTTATTTTCCATCAAATTTCGTTGTATTATCGCCTCCCGATTCTTTGACATCTCTACGTTGTTGGTTATGTGTCGCGATTTTCGACTTAATTCGCGCAAAATATTTGTTTTGGCCCATTTCATTATGTGACCCGCAAGATTTGCTCTCTTTCCATTTTTAACACAAATTTCACCATGAAATATTTTGCAAAGACTCACTCAAATTTAATGTATTAACCATAATAATTTTTATTTCTTAATTTGTGTGAAAATAACTATAAGTCAATCTTTGTGAGACGGGGAGTATAAGATTAATTCTCTTGTAAATCATTTTCACTCTAAAATTCAAAAAAATACTAGTTGTTTTAATTATACGGTGTTGCAATTAAATGAAATTTTTTTAGTAATGCAATTAGTATTGTTTAAAAAATACACCAGATTTATGGTGAAATTGGTTTGTAACATACTTTTGGTGATATTGGTTCATAATATACTTTGACAAAGTCTTATGTGTTTTGTATGCGTTGTAAGCTTATGTTGTTTCACTTTTTAATTTCATTCAATTTTTTATATTCTTGGTCATTATAATTTTGGTTAAATACTTTACATTTTAAATATTATTTTTAAAAATTGATATTTTAAATTTAAATATTATAATATTGTATTTTTATATTAAATATGAATAATTTACTTAGTAAAAATATTAATTTATTATTGATACTCCTTAAAAATAATATGATATCACTACTTCTAATTCTTTATACTAATGATAAAATTCTTAATATTCTTTATCATATATTTAATATTTTAAATTATTTTAAAAATAATAACAGCATAAACTTCCATGTATACTTAATTGTCAAGTAGAAGCATTGGTTCCAGTCACCCACTTCCTCTTCTAATCAAGTGAGAGAATTAAGAAAAAGTTAGATTAAATACCACTAACGACTTTCATAAAAAATCACATTTGAGATTAACTTCAAGATCATAATATAGACTGTATAGTAAAATGGAAAAGAGAGAGAATAAGTCTTTATTGTTGTAGAATAGTAGAAATAGAGAGAAAGTAGATGGTAAATAGGCGGAGTTAAAAGTGTATCTATTTTCATTTTTTATCGGTAAATGTTAGTGAGGAAGGACAAGTGAACTAAACCACCGGTTAAAGTGTATCTATTAATACGTTACATGATCCCTTTATATAAAATTACAATTGTAGGATTTGGAATAAGTACATAAAATATAATGAAATATATAAATTATCCATCCACCAATTACTTTTTGACGAAAAACACAAAGAGTCATACTCATGTGAATCGAGGTTAATAGTGTAAAATTGGTACTATTACAATCATTTACCGATACTATAACTATTTTATACTTTGTGATATCGGTTTATAAGTGTAATGGTATCATTAATCAATGTTATGATATCGATAAATGAATATAATAATATTAATTTCATACTATAAAACTTGTTTTTGCCTGTCAAACACAAAATGTATTTTTCTGCTTCAAAATTTATATCGATTTTAGACGCTTTTATAAAAATGCTTTTAAAAGCACATGTGACACCACGTATTGATAATATATTAGATAAAAATTGCAAAAACTAATATATAAATTACAAACTGTTAAAAATTGATATAAATTACACCCTCCATCCCGCAATTAACTTAACACGTGAAGTGACACTCTTTTTAAGAAAATTCAAATTAGTGTAGAAGAAAGAATAAAATGCGGGAGAAATAATAAAATAGAATAAAACAAAGGAACAATTACTCCTAGATACAATATATAGTAAAAATTCCTACTAGATACAATATTTTTAAAAAACACAATCCACTACAATCTATACCCATTTTATCCCTAATCTGATAAAACCCACCCAAGCGTCACATTCACGCATCACAATTCACATTCGCCTCTCTCTCTTCCCTCCTCTCTCTCTCTCTCCACCGCCCCCACCCCAAGCGGCAGCCACCCCAAGCGACGGCAGCCACCACCGCCCAGCCCCACCGAAGGCGGCAGCGAGACCGGCACGAAGACGACGGCGACAAAGAAGGAAGGCCCTTCCTCTCTCTCGCCGCGGCCCTTTCTCTCTCTCAATCGACGAAGACACGAAGGCGGCGAAGACACGAAGCACGAAGGCGACGAAGACACGAAGGCGGCGACGCCTAACATAGCCGCCGGCTGCTGTTTGAGGAAGATCTGTGCCGTTGCCGTCGTCGGTGGAGGATCGGTGTAGATCTAGGGTTTTTGCCACGGATCGACGACGACGACGCACCGGGCGGCGGCGCTCCCACCGCTGACAACGAAGGCTCCGCCGCCATTGTGGATCGTGGATGCGAGAAGGTGCTTATGTGTAAAAGTCGATGGTGATTGCTTTAATATTTTTCGTGAACTATCGAAAGGCTCTCGACATGCTTCCCGAATTTTCTTTTCTTCATATTTGAGCAAATTGTCCTGTTTCCTTTAATATTTATTACATTGTTTGGAGGTTCATTTTGAGTTTATATGATTTTTCGAATTATGTTGTTTGATTTTTATTGTTCTTTGTGTTTATTTTACCGGTATTGTTGTATAAAATGACGGTGATAATGTGCGAAATAGAGGTCTGTGTGTCTGGGGTTTTTGTTTCAAAATTTGTTTGTACACGTTGGAAAGAATAATGTGCAAAAATTTTCTCTGCACATGTGCATATTTTTTGAACTATTTTTGCACATGTGCAAATTTTTGAATCGCACATGTGCGGGAATTTTTGTTGTGGCGGAGAAAAAATTGAAACGAAAATTGTTGATGTAAAGGATATTGAAAATGATATATGTACGAAAATATATTGAAAATGAAAATGGTAGAGAAAACTCAAAACTAAAAAAATTATATATCTGAAATCAAAAGAAGCTATGAGACAATAAAAAAACTCCAAATAAAAAAATGGGAAGAAAAAGTCACAGACAATAAAAGCCGAAACTCCAAATAAAAAAAAATGGGAAGAAGATGTTGCAGACAATAAAATCGAAATAAAAATTTTTGAATAAGAAAATCAATAGTAAAAGGTGCAGACATGTCATGTCAATGAATAGTACTGCAGCCTTTTTAATTTTGAAGAAGGCTGCAAGTCGATCACATGAAGGGTATTTTGGGAAAATTTGCCTATATTATTGTATCTAGTAGTAATTATGGTTTGAGTTGTATCTAGTAGTAATTATGGTGTAAAAATTGTACCTAGTAGTAACTAGCCCATAAAACAAAGGTGACATTTTTTAATTTAAATGGTATTGAGGCTAGGATGTAGTTTATGGAGGGTGTTCCATTTTAAGAGTGTGGAAGTAATTGTGGGAAGGACGAAAATGAAAAGTGTGAAAGAAATCGCAAGCAACGGAGAGAGTATAAGAGTAAGCCTTGTGTGACACCATAGTAAAATGTTATCACTTTTATACTAAATTGTATCACTTTTTTAAAAAAATATATAAAATGTATTATTTGAGGAATTTTTTGAAAAGTGACACTTTGTATTAAATAAATTGTACTCCATAACTTTTCAAAAAATGTATGTAAAATGTAATCCGTTCGTTAAATAAATTTATTTACCTTTCTTTGAGCACATGATTTTAATTAATATTAGTAGTTTTTATATAAAGTAGAAATATGTGGTAGATATGTAGTGTTTAAAGGGTGATGATAAAGTAGTGTGAGATAAAATTATTTCTAAAAATTAAATGAGAATAAATTTTCTAGACATATCAAAAAGAAAAATAAGAATAAATTTATTGGACGGAGGAAGTATACTTTAAGACAATTTTAAAAATGATACACTTTACATTATTAATGATAATATTGTATTGAAAAGTGATAATAATCTCATAATGGTCTCACGGTGAGACGACTACACATAAATTTTTGATAAATTATAAATATGACTAGCATAAAATATTACCCTATATTAAACTAGGGGTGTAGAGAGTGACTTTGACAAATATTTTGGTAGGAATATGATAATATTTTTAAAAAAAAACAAATATTTTTGGTAGGAATGTGATAAAAATGTAAGCAATTGATATTGTTGTAAGTTGGTCTTGACCTCCATGGGTCAACACCCCGATTACATTGCTTATAAGTGGGAGATATGAGTTTCAACAAAAGAAAATACAATAAATAAATAATTAAGTAATTGAAGTGGGCAGATTCCAACTAGTACTAGAATCAATTGTGGTCCATTTTCTATTAAATTGGTTAGCGAGTGTTTGCCAAATTTTCTGCATTTGAAAATTTAATTAATTTTTAAAACAGTTGCTGGATTATTTCACTAGATTTTCTTTTTTATCTTCTATTTCACTAAGATTAAGAAGCTTCCACTAAAAAAATTAAAGACAACTATATGGTAAATAAGGATAATAGAAATGTTATGAGATGGATGCTACATATATTTAACTCTAAGAACCCGTTTGTTATTATAGATAGCAAGGGATATGGAAAAAATATCATTTACTTTTCATCGTTTGTTATTATTGATTAATTTCCCTTTGACCCTCTAAAAATGAAGGCCCAAAATCTCATTTCTCATTTTATAGTGGTTTGCATACTACAATTCAAATCCCTTCAATTTTATCACATGATTTCATATCCCTTTAAATCCAATACCACAAAACAAACGGGTTGTAAAAATATATGGTGTATCTCAAAATGATATTAATTATTTTTATTATGCAATATTATTATTAAATTAATATATTTTAATGAAACAATTAATATTATAAAAATACAAATTGTATAGTGAAACGAATTAGTACACTTTGCCTACCAAGAATTTAATTTTCAATTACTTTTCTAACTAATTAATAAATTTAAATTCGTTATCTCAAAAAATTTGTGCAGCTAGGCCCCAAATTGAGGAAAAAAATTCATAACTTTTTTTTTTGAAAGGAAAAGAAATTCATAATTGGTGATGTGGATTCTTGACAATCTCTCTCTCTATATATATGGCAACAAGGCCACAACCACAAGCCATAGGGCTAAATTCACATATGTCCAATTTCAATTATCTCTTTCCTTTGAAGATGAGTTTTCTTCTTCCATTTTCTGTTTTATTCATAATATTTTCAAGTTTTGTGATGAGAAGCAGTGCAGAAACTAGCATTGGCAGTAGCCATTACCACACTGTTGAAATCACCTCTCTCTTGCCAGCATCTATCTGCACTAAAAAGGTTTTTTTTTTTATTATTATTATTATTTTCCCATCTTTCTCGATGAATTTTTGTATGTTTTCCTGCCCGTAGATGTAATTCTTATTTGGATGTGTGTAGTTACGTTAAATGAAACCAACTGCTCGTGAGTTCGACTCGACTCGTAGTGTTAAACAAGTGGAGTTCGAGCTCATGAAGTACTTATTTACTTAACGAGTTGGCTCGAGCTCATTAAACTCGATAGTTGAAATTTCATATAATTCCATTAAGCTCATTAGCTAATCGAGTCTAGCTCGAACTTCAAATACTTGGCTTGGCTGTAGCTCTAGATGTGTGTGTAAATAGACGGTAAATATTATTATTATTATTATTATTATTACCTGACGTAATTTGCTTATTATAACTATTAATTTTGTTGTAGTATGATATGATTTATTCTAATGTGTTTAAATATACGGTAAATATGAATAATGGATTTTGTTATAGTGTGATTTCTCTACTTGTGCATATAATTAATAAGTGTCAAGTGCATTCCATTTCATACAATTCAAGTATATATATTTTTAAACTGTATTGATTATTTTTATTAATTAATTACAATTATTTGTTCAACTGTATTTTAAATTATAAGGTGCAAATGATGCATATAAGACTAAATCACAATTATTAATCTTTTGGATGTGCGTAAATAGATGATAAATATAATTACGTAATTCAATCTTATAGCATGAAACTAACTAGCTTGAGTTTTTAATTTATATGTGTGTATATATATAACTATTATGAAACATAAAAAAGAACCAAAAAATTATTTATCATGATTAATTCCTCTAAGTTAAAGGGTATGGAAGTGAAAGAAAATGAGAGAAAATATTTTTTTTTGATTTAGATTTGCAAAAGCAAATAGTCTCTCTCTCTAGTGAATTTCAATTAGGAAGGGGTAGCAATGTAATTTCAAGTCTTAATAATTTGCATGGATTTATTTATTTGAAAACATATAATTATGCAAAAGATTGTCCCACAAATATTTTTATTTATTTTGAAGTATATATGTAGTTTTTTTTTCTTTTACAGGGTATGTATGTAGAGACGAAGTGGTATATATATATATATATATATATATATATATATATATATATATATATATATATATATATATATATATGTGTGTGTGTGTGTGTAGAATTCATCAAAGGGTATATGATAAAAGCTTTTTTCAGTGTATTGATTTAACATGATATATTATCACATGGTCCAAATTATTCCTTAAAGCTTGTATTTTACTGCTATAAATTGGGACCATTCTTCTACACATCTAGTTGATACTTTTATCAATCAATCATTTTTATTTCTTTCTCTCTTTTAAATAATAGCAAAAATTAATGATTGGAAGAAAACATATTTAAAATTTTAAATTAGATCACAAAGGATATAAGACAATATTATATTCATGTTTAATACGCGCTTATTGAATCTATCCCACTTTTCTATTTTCACTTGAAATATACATTCAAGTATGAGTGTTAATGTATAATAAATATTACTTCATGCATCTCATAATTAACTGCTCATTTAACTCTACATAAATTTTAATATGAGAGTTATTTATTATTATTATTATTATTATTATTATTATTATTATTATTATTATTATTATTATTATTATTATTATTATTATTATTATTATATGTAAGAGAGTTGTTTTATAGTACTATCTCCGTCCCAGATCGATTTTCGCGATTTTTTCAACGGTTTTTGTGTGACAATTATTTTATAATAATATGTGTACAAAAGTTGTTTTATATGAATGGTATGCTAGTTAACCTTATTAACTATCATACCATTCATATAAAACAACTTTTGTATACATATTACTATGAAATAATTCTCATACAAAAATCGTTGAAAAAGTCAATCAAAAACCGATTTGGGACTGAGGAGTAGTATTGTGGTATATATAAAAAGAAAAATGGTAATAGTTATTATAGTATAAAAATTTGTTATGAGACGAAAGTTTTAATAGGTGAACAATTTATTATGGGACATATAAAATACATTCTAATATATGCAAGTGTAACAATATAAAGACTTAATGTCACCCACAAGGGAAAATCATTTTCAACCTTAGAAGTGGGAATATACCTTTTGTAGCCTAGGGCAAGTGTAAAACCTGCAAATACATAATAATGTATTTACTTTCAGCATCTATAAATTATAATTCTTTGCTTTTAGCTGTCAAATATTCAATAATGGCAACTTTATAAAATTATTAGATTTAGATATTTTTAAGTGCACCACAGCTGTGTTTTCATTATGAAAGAAGTTTTGCTTTGTTTCATCACATGAAGAAACAATAATTTAATTAGTTGATTTGGTGGCTTGTCTCTTCTTGTATGAATGAGGTGTTTTTGAGTTAGTAATGTTTTCATTTTTTTTTCAAATTGATAAAAGCAAAATTTGTGTGAAACATATGCATACGCTGAACTTTATTTTTAATATTATTGTCATGCGCATTTATTATTACTGTCAATTTACTTTTAACGGTGCATGTGCATGACGGTGATAGCGAATGTGCATGATAGTGATAGCGAATGTGCATAATAATAATAGTAAAAATAGAGTTTATTGTATACACCCGATTCATACAATAGTTATTGATAAAACATATATTGAGCGGTAGAGAAACCATTTACAGTAATCAAACTTAAATTTCCAACTTTTCCTCTGCATTACTGTGTTGCCATATTTGATGAAGCATAAATCAGGTACAAACAAGGGACAATCAACATTGGAAGTTTTTCACAAGCATGGTCCATGTTCTCAACAAGGTGAAAGAAAGGGCATCACTATACCACCCCTAAATGAGGTCCTCTCCCATGATCAATCTAGAGTCGAGTCAATTCAAGCTCGAATTAACCAAAATTCAAACTCAAACAAAATCAAGAACCCGAATCTGAACCTCGACTCGAACTCAAACAAACTCAAGGGCAAGAAAACCAATCTCCCTGTCCAATCGGGCCGGTCGCTCGGCTCGGGAACTACATCGTCACTGTTGGCCTCGGGACCCCAACAAAAACCCTATCTCTTGTTTTCGACACGGGAAGTGACCTAACATGGACGCAATGTCAACCTTGCGCTTGATCATGCTACCAACAACAAGAGCCGATCTTCAACCCTTCAACCTCGAGCTCATACACAAATGTATCGTGCAATTCAGTCGAGTGCTCTCAACTCTCAACCTCCACCGGCAACACCCCTAGCTGCTCCACCACTACATGCGTTTACGGGATTCAGTATGGCGATCAGTCTTTCTCGATCGGGTTCTTCGGCGAAGAAAAATTGACCCTATCAGCAGCTGATATCTTCCCAAGGTTTCTATTTGGATGTGGACAAAACAACCAAGGACTGTTTGGCAACACTGCTGGATTATTAGGCCTTGGTAGAAACTCTCTATCAATTGTATCTCAAACTGCAGCAAAATATGGGAAATACTTCTCCTATTGCCTCCCATCAATTTCAAGCTCAACAGGGCATTTGACACTAGGCAAAACCAAAGTTCCAAGAAATGTGAAATTCACACCTTTGGATCAATCACAAGGGACAACATTCTACTTCATCAACATTGTTGCCATAAGCGTCGGAGGAATCCAACTACCAATCGGACAGTCAGTTTTCAAGGCTGCAGGTGGCATCATAGACTCGGGCACAGTCATCACACGCCTCCCACCGGCTGCCTACACCACAATGAGCACCACATTCCAGAAGCTGATGGCGAAGTACCCTAGCGCGCCAGCCTACTCAATATTGGACACATGCTATGACTTGAGTGGATACACCACTGTCACAATTCCAACTATATCTTTCACCTTCAGTGGCAATGTGAAAGTCAACTTGGATCCTTCTGGGATACTGGTGCTTATTAGTAGGTCGAGCGTCTGTCTTGCCTTTGCCGGTAATAGTGATGCCACGGACATTGCGATCTTTGGAAACACTCAGCAGAAGACATTGGAGGTGGTGTATGATGTTGCTAGAGGGAACCTGGGATTTGCACCTAATGGATGTAAATAGCTACAGTCAAGAAACTATGTCATAACTGGAGACTCAAGTAATAATTAAAACTCATGTATATACATGATAATGTGTGTCAGAAGAAGAAATTTGAATTGAAATGCAATGAAATTTGCAGGTATCATGGTTGATGATTGTAAGAACTTCTCCAGTTCTTCATATACAGTTTGTACTTTATGGTTTCAACTAAGAAGAAGGTTGTTTAAAGTAAAATGTATCCATAACTTGAAGCTCTTTTTAAGCACGTATTTTATTATTTGTACAAGTGAATTCTTATGCGGTTAACTTTAATGGTTTATACATAAATCTCATGAGGTCACATAAGGGGCGAAAAAGGGAAAAGAGGACGAGTTCCTCTTGCCTTTGGGTGTATGATAAGATCCTTATAAGCTCAATGTAGACTGTTGAGGCCGTGCTGATGTCAAAACCCAAATTTATCCTTGAAGACGTTCATTAACAAGTGGTAGCCATGTAGGCGGTCGTGGTGGTTATGTGAGGGAAATGGAGTGGAAAAAAATACATATTTTACCAGGTTATAACTTATATTCCCTCCTCCCCAAAGACATTTGCACATATTTTTTTAGCACTAATATTAAGAAACGTGAGGATTACACTTTTGTTGATTATTTAAAGGGACAAATCAGATAATTTATATGATGAATTCAAGGGAAGGATGTAATTTTGAGGGTGAAAGGTGTGAGCAAAATCACTGTTTTTAGAGTGCGCAAATGAATGTAGTACGAGATGAATAAGAAAAGTGTGCAAAGAGTATGAGACGGGAGAAGTGTAAAGTATATATTATAATAAATAAAATCTTTTTATTTATTTTTTCAACTTCTTTGTGTGTTCAACAAATATTCTGATATCATTTGACATTTTCAATTCATGAATAGTGAAATTAAAACACCTCATCAAGCCTATGTTTATTAACGGAACATTTGGCCAGCACTACGCACATACAATATTAGGCGGAATTCTGGTATTTCATCTCATTATTTCAATATATAAAAAAACCTAAATATAAGTTTTATACCCTTAAAAAAGATTACTTATAACTTAAAATCGCGCACATTACTAATTTTATTTCAAATTTGCCACTAAAAATATTTTTTTTTTTTTAAGATATGTGTCTATCTACATGTAAAAGCTTCTTCGGGACTGACGGAGTGCAACTATAGTCCATAAAATGAAATCATCAATATGTCCCAATACATAGTAAGTCATAGCTAACATTTTTAGCAACCAATGTTGAAAACTCGTAACCATGAGATGAACATGCATGCACAGGCAATTAGCCTCTCCTTTTCAATGACTAAATGAAATGTGTCATCCTTGTGTAAACTAGAAATTCAGCTTAATAGCAGCTGGTGTAGTCAATTGGTATACCTCACATTTTTGCATAGCAACAGCTACAGAATTTTCTCTAGTATCTGCACTTTTGCAGGTCGTCCTTTACCTTAAGAGACGAGGACGTACCTAAGCCCATCTTCAAATGTAAGTGTTCTTCCTCCCTTAAGCACCCAGAGTCAGATGAGCTCTCTAGTCTCTCTCTGAATTTTTAATATATTTCAATAACATGACTCAACTTTGCTAGATCTATCATACTGCTTACAAAGATTCTATATAGGAACTTTAGACGACTAAAGCTATTGTTTCATCTACGGACTCTATCCAAGTTGGATTCATTAACGCATCATTAAAACTACGAAGGGGAGAAGCCAAAAGCTGACTAGGCTCAACAATTCTAAGTGT